>CM076572.1:628080582-628394027 GCA_034641835.2 Pinus albicaulis
CTCTTAAGGATTTGCTGAAAAAAGCAATGGGTTGTTCATAACCCTAATCATTCTTTTGCAACAAGACTGCTGAAATGGTATGTTCTGAAGCAAAAGAAAAAATTATAAAATATTTTTTGAAAGTAGGACTTATTAGGACAGGTGTTTTAGTTAGAGCTTCTTTTATTGCCTCAAAAGACTGTTTAGCCTCTACTGTCCATTTAAGTGTTGAATCTTTCTTTAACATGTTATTCAATTCTCTGATTAGTTTTGCTAAATTAGAAATGAATCTTCTAAGGAAATTGATTTTACCTAAGAATACTTGTAATTCCTTGATGTTTCTAAGATGAATTATGTTCAAAATTGCCTCTATTCTAGCTGGATCTATTCTAATTCCCTCTTTTGAAATTATGTGTCCTAAGAGTTTACCTTCTTCTAATCCAAAGAGTGTCTTTTTTGGATTCAGTGAAATACCAAATTTTCTGCATTTAATAAAAACTCTTCTCAAATGATATAGATGTTCATTGTCTGTTTTGGATAATACTGTTATATCATCTAGATAAATGACTAAAAATTCATGAATCTCTTTGGAAAAATATATATTCATAGCTCTTTGGAAGGTAGCTCCTGCATTCATCAATCCAAAGGGCATTTTCAAATACATGAAAGTTCCACAAGGAGTAGTAAATGCAGTCTTTGCTTGATCTTCTGGTTGAAATAGGATTTGATTGTATCCAGGAAAGCCATCAAGAAATGACATTTTGGATGATCCTACTACTCTCTGTAAAATATGGTCCATTTTGGGGAGAGGATAATTATCTTTTAGTGACACTTTTTTTAAATTTCGGAAATCAACACAGAGTCTAATTTCCCTTGTTTTCTTCCTAGTGGGAACTAAATTTGAGACCCAATCAGAATATTTGATAGGTGCTATGATTTGTGCCTCATACATCCTTTTTACTTCTTTTTCAATCAATGGCATAAGAACTGGATTAATTTTCCTAAGATTTTATTTAAATGGTCTCTGATCTTCTTTGATAGGTATTTTATGTTGAATGATGCTAGTGTCATAAGATTTAAGGTCTTTCAAACTCCAGGAAAAGACATCTTAAAATCCTTTAAACAAACTTATGTATTTTAGCTTTTTAGCTGGAGGTAATGCTTTGGATAGTTTGACAAGCTTGGGTGTTTCTCCAGTTCCTATGTTACATTCTTCTATGTATGATCTTAAAGGCTCCATTTTTGGTTTTCTAGCTACATCATTTGAATCGAAAAGATATTCTAATGGGGCTAATCCCTTAGGAAAAAAAATTATTTTTAAGGTGTTAGAGTCGGTCCTTACAGCCCTCCGTCAGAGATCATTTCGCTTTTTGCATATCATTTTTAGGTGTCTCTCTCTCTTCGCTTCGTTGCATTTCGCTAGGGGCATCCCATTGACTGACGAGAGGGTTTGGTCATCTCATATTTCCTCATGTTTGTACCTGCAGGGCTAATTAAAACTCCTCAAAAATCATCGAAGTTCAGGTCACGTCATTCATGGTCATAAATGATTATTTTCGTCAACAAGAGTCTTTAGTCCTAGAGTCTAGGGTTTTCAGTCTTTGATACATGTAATAAAAGCCTGCAGGCCATGAGGATGGTTTCCAAAAGGTTCCTATTTCATATTTTTATTCTCAAAAACATTTGAAGACATTTCTAGTCCAAAACTCTGTTTTGAACTAGAAACTGTCAATTTTATTTTTTGTAATAATTTTGTATTTGTTCCACCATAAAAAGCTCAAAGCAAGCCTCTGGTCTTTGCCGAAGTCAAAATTCCAAAATTCCTGCAAAAATCAAATCATTACATCAGTCCAAAACTCAGAAAAAGCAGTGAAAAGCCAAAAGATAGAATTGCATTAAATGATAAAGTGCCAAGATTGCCAAACATTACAAAGTGGGTTATGGAGAAAATTAAAATCAAATCTGATTCTTATGAGATATTTTTCAACCTATATAAACCATGGAGGACAATTCATTTTCACAAATTCCCAAAGCAAAGTTCGAATTGGAGATTGGAAGGGCGAAAACTTGTTTTCAAAGCCGTGGAAGTCGAAGTGGAAGTGCGCGGGGCGCATACAGGTGGCGCGCGACGCACACAAGGTGCGCGACGCATTGGGTATCACAGGCCCGTGCATTTTTGCACACGTGCGACGCATACACAGCGCGCGGCGCACTGGGCATGCACGCGACGCGTAGAGTTTCAGGGCCAAAAATTTTTACTCCTTCGCCCAGATTCATGCCAAATTACCTCATTTTTCTTGCAAGTAAGTTATTCATGCTTACTTAGTGAATCATGGACATGTTATGGTATTTCGAAAATGGAAAAACAAGTGTTTGATGTGGTCTAAAGTCACTCCCTAGGGTTTTGAAAGACATGTTAATGGTATTGTGGGGGTTTCCAAACTTGTGTTATTGATATATATGCCCATGCTCTCTATTATTATTGGTGTCATCGCTTGTGGTTTACCATAGCCTCACGTTCTCTCTCTCCTATTCAAATCATTGTTGTCATTACCATTGTCATTGTCACACTGTTTATCATTTATATTGTAACACAGTCCCATATTCACTATTCCCCATTCTCCATTGACAAAGCCTAACTATCATTGCAAGGGCTATTCCTTGTCCTACACTACATTACACTCCTTCCTACTCACTTGTCCAAATCCCCATGTAGTCAAAGAAGTGACTGTTTTCCATTCAAACTCATTTGACAGAACCTTTATCATTGTGGCTTTCCTATAACACTTTGATACACATGTGACACATTCGGGATTAGAGCATACACTGAACTCTTGTTTTCACTATACCTATATCAGCATATATTTTGCAAACATCTTGATTTCAGCGCCATGTCAGAGACGGATTCAGTTTATGAGCAGGAGTATGACAGTGATTCCACAGCAGAGGTTAATGTGCCACGAAGGTCTCACAAAAGTGGCAAAAGTGGTAGGCATGTCAGGGAGGAGCCTACTTCTTTGGCTCAATTGCAGGCTTGCCCGCTTGCAATGGATTGTTTTCAGCATCAGTCATGTTTCCAGTACTGTGAGATGATTTCACAAACCCAGCATCATCATGAGCTAGCTCGTCTATTTGTTCTACATTAACATGATGGCCGTGTAAACCTTGCCGGAGTTAACTTCATTCTGTCACCAGAGACCATTGCTCAGGCCACCGGGATACCAAACATAGGAGAGGAATGGAACAAAAGACAGCAGCTAGAGAAATCCTACTATGAGCCATACATCAAACCTGGCTATATGAGGCAGCTGAGCAGGGTATTTCCATTCAGATTTCTGAAGGATGAGTTTCCACCATTGATGAAGCTCATCATTCGAGGGACGGATTCTCGCGCCTCTATGCGTACCATATCCGTTTGTTGATGCATTTCATGAGGGTACGTATGATGAGCATTCCATACTTCATGTATCGCAACATAGAGTGGATGAAATTTCTTGTACAAAAGAAGACCCCAGCACAGCAGCATAGCAGTATATATCATTATGCGCTGATCAAAATCATGGTGGTACATCAGCTGACACAGCAGGGCATTGCTTGGGAGGATTTCATCTCCCGTGATTTCTTTGCAGCGCCATAGCCGCCTCCCGAGGTAGTTCATGATGAGGGAGAGCCTTCACGCCAGCTTGACATTCCTGAGACCGAGCATATCAGTGCTCCAGTGTATGTGACATATCAACGAGGCCACAAAGCCTTATTTGCAGCTACACGACGAGTACTATCTCCACCCGAGGTGGCAGGGGTCTCGTTGACTTCATCAGCAGCGCGAGTATTATCTCCACCCGGGGTGGAAGGGGTCTCGCCTTCGACTTCAGGACAGGTACAGATTCAGGACAGAGGCAAGAGGCCTATGCACGATGAGGGCCCCTCAGGAGGCCAAGATACTGAATTCACATTGATTGATGTTGATGCGAGCTCTCCTAGCTCGAAACTGAAAGAGATCGTCCAGGAGCAGAAGGCCGAGATTGACACGCTGAATGTTAAGTTGCAGAGAGCTCAGTGGGTGATAAACTACCTGGAGCAGTGTAACAAACAGCTAGAGGATCAGCACACACTTGTAGAGCTGCGGCGAATCCGTGAAGATCGACAATTGGCCCGGAAGAGACCTGGTGACATGACACCAATTGAGCGAGAGACCGAACTCATGCATGTTAAAATTCATCTGGAGAAGTTGTTGGCAAAGGCCAATAGAGACAAAGACATGCTCCGTCACATGAAAGGTCATTATTGGGCCCGCATGCACGTCTGCAAAGCAAAAATGAAGATCTTGAAGAGAAGGTTGAGCAGAGCACTGAAACGGCAAAAGAGGCCTGATCCACTCCGGATTTTGGCCAAGGCTTCATTGGCTGAGCATGAGGCATGATGAGGGATCTTCGCTCCGAATTTCAGCAAATTTGGAGAATTTTTTGTCATTTTTGAAAATTTTGGTCTCAAAACAGGTTTTTCCGCCCAACGCGTAGCGCGTCACGACGCGCGCTTATGATTGGGACATTTTCTGGAGGAAAAATTTGTATTTGTGGATTTTTCATGGTAAGTTATGCATGCTCAGAAATGGCCAAAGCATTTCATCAAGTTCTGGATGATCAAAAGGGCCAAAAACACCATGAAAATCACCTTTCTGCCACCTTTTGCACCAGCAGGAAGTACTTGTGGGAGAATGAAGTTTTGGAGGGGCAAATGAGCTCCAAATTGAGAAATTCCACTTGGGTTGGATAGCAGACATCCAGAGCTTTCCAAAAAGATATCATGAGCTTGATTTTGATGCCGGGAAGTGCTCCAAAAACAGGCTGAAAGGCGCGCGATGCATAGAGCTCAGGCGCGCGGCGCATAGAGATTTTTGGCTAATTTTTCATCTTCCAGCTCAGAATTTCGGCCAATTGGACCAGTTTTGATTGTGAATGTAATTTTTGAGTTATCTTGATGTAATTTTGTGGTTGTCATGTAACTTTGATTCACTTTTACCTATTCTAGATGATTCACTCCCAAAAAAGTGAAAATCAAGTGAAAGAATCAGTTTCCTTCCTTTTAGAGGCAAGTTGTTTGGCTGCCTAGATTTTAACTCCTTGTTTAGAATTAGTTGAAACTGCTCCTAAAAGGAGGAATTCGACCCCTAGAGGCATGGGAAGGGGTTAGGATGGTATATATGATGTAATTTCTGAGACACTATCAGGGTTGGACTCTTGGGAAAAGTTTGGCACACTATTGTACATATTTTTCACATTTTGGCTAAGGAAAGATCAGAGGTTTTGCAGCACCTGTTGGGATTCTTGTGGCTTTCAGTTCTTGATGGTGTTTTCTCTCAGTTTATTGTAATTTCTTTCATGTTTAATGTATGACATTCCCTTCTTATGCTTCTGAAACTAAATGAATGAGTAAATGAGGTTGAATCCATTGTTTCAGTGCTCTGCCTTTAAATTTGTTTAGTTTTACATGTTTTTGCCTGTTTGGAGAGGATCCATGTTCTCCCTTGCCCTCTTCAGCTCCTTGTCATTCTGATCCATCCATACACCTGATCAAAAGCATCAAGACTACTACCTACCTCGCCCCAACTCAAATTCTGCAAAGATCTGGCCTTATCCCCGAACCCAAAATTGTTTTTCCCATTTTTTCAAAAAAAACCCAAAAAAATCAAAATCAAACTTTCCTATCTCTTTACTAGCCTAAAATCAGTATTCGTTATAAGTCATCTCAGCCCCTTTTAAGACCTTTTGCCGAGATAGACCCGGAAAGAGCCCTCTCCTGTCCTCGTAGGGCTAGCTACGAGGCCGAGCGTGGTTTGATGTAGCCTTGAGTTTTACCTTATTTCAGCCTAAGGTAGATTTGAGCGCTAACATAGTGGCGACCATACTGGGGAAAATCTCAATGGTTTGCTTGTTGATGTGTTTGTTTCATGAGTCTTAGACGGAGTCTGAAGTCATGCCAGGTAGCTTTCGAAATGCTTTTGCCATGCATAAGCAGAAGTAGATAAACGATGCTTCAGTCGATCTCCGGTTAGCTTGTGAATGCGCCACTCGATTTTCAAATCACCCCAGCATACTTATTCGTTCTAGTCCTTTGGATGATTGAGTCTAGAAGTCGATAGGCTGAAAATAATCTATTGTGTCCTTTGAATTTTTCTTGAATAGATCAATACACTGGCTTCAAAAAGGCATACCAGATCAAATCCTGATCCAAATCCGCCTCCAGTATATGAAAACCCCAACCTAATCCCAAGAATTTTCCATCGAGAAGCTCCCATCATTCCTTTGGTCAAATCTCACTCATACCCCACTATTTTTGAATACATTTAAGATATTGAGTTTGACGATCAGTTCGAGTTATCCTTGTTTGAAACCAAATCCGAAAGTGCCACTGGTTCTGCCGTCATCAATCCTGAGTTCATCAAGTATCTAGAAGTTGAGCAAGCAAATAGATCTATTGATAATTATATTCTGAATCTTCAAAACTCCATTGTGGCAACCAACATTCCTGAATTCATTGAATCTGCTTCACAAACTCTTGGGCCATCTGAAATTGCATCCAATTCACGGATTCCCACTAAACTTCCCTTCATCCCTACCATTCCCGTACAGCCTGAGATCTCTGATCAGCAATCAGCAGTAGTTCCTCCTCCATCTCCACCGCATACACCTCGTCCATCTACTGCTCCCATTCCACCTGTTTCTCCAAGACAGCAGATTATAAATCCGCCAAGAGCCATGGCTGCTAGATTCGCACCTCTTGTTTTACCTGCAAATTTGGATCCTATGCCCGCTGATTATCAGAGTAAGATTCCAATATTTGATGGCACTCCGCAGAGTGTGTCCGCTCAGCAGCATATTGTTAGAATGACAGATTTCTTGGACCTACATGAGATAGATGAAGAGAATGTGTCCATGAGGTTGTTCACCCAGACTTTTGGAGGTGAGGTTCGTAAATGGTTCAGAGCTCTACAACCCGCAAGTATCAATACATTACAAGAGCTTCAGACACAATTCCTAGATCGGTGGGAGATGAAAAAAGATCCGCTGCAAATTACTTCTGAGTATACTAGCATCAAGCGTAATCCTGGTGAGTCCGTTCAGGATTATATTATCAGATTCAATACAGTGTATAATGCAATTCCAGATGACTTAAGACCATCTAGAAAGTTAGCTCTCCTTAAATTCCTGGACGGTTTCGATCCGAAGATGGCTTATTCACTACGAGATAGAGATCCACCTACCTTGGAGGATATGCAGAAAATTGTTGTTAGTGTTGAGGCGAATCTGAATGATAAGAGAGCCAGGTTGAAAGAAGAGAAGAGAGTGACCATAAAAGAAGAAGCTTCCACATCTACATCAGAACAACACTTGCTTCGTGAGATGGAAAAAATGTTCAAAAGAATGATGCTTGATAAACCAGAAACGTAGATTCATAATCCCAACTACCGTGGACAGCAACAGCTACAGTTCAGAATTAAGCAGCGTGAATAGAGAGCACAAAAGCCGACAACCTAGCAGCAAGTTAAAACACCTCTTCTGCAAAATTTTGTGAGTCAAGATTCAGACGATGACGATGATGTAATAGGGGAGCAAAACCACTTTTTTACTCCCGATGATCTGCCCATTTACATCACTGAGGATGAAGAATATGGAGAAAGTTTAAATGCACAGAAAGATGAGGATTTTATTTTAGCAAATGATGCAGCTCTGGAGGAAGAATCAGATGAATACCAAAGAGGGTATATGAATTCTTTGTTCGCTCAGCAGAAGCAATACTCATTGAGAAACAGAGATGTGCCCATAAACCCAATTCAGAAGAGAAAAGAGGCTTCAGCACCAAAGATGGATTCACCTATACCACAGAAGAAAGGAAAAGAGATGATTGATCCTGCAGCTAACAAATCATCATCAGTAGAAAATTCAAGTCAGTCAAACATGGTGAAAGATAAGGCTGAAAAGAAAGAAGTTCCGGTTAAAGAAGTTGAAAGGGTTTCAGCTTTTAGTTTGGAGAATGAAATTTCCAAATTGAAGGTATCTATTCCTTTGACAGAAATTATGAAGAACAGTAGTTATCGAGGTCAAGTCTCTAAAATTTTGAATTTTGATCCAATGTTTGACACGGTAAATATTGAAGATGATCAGCCTGAATTGATATTTGGGCCTGCTTTAGATGGTGAGTCCCCTGACAGTGATGTTCCTCCCTTTTATATCAGTTTGAGGTTGCATGAATATGTATTGCATAATGTCATGTTCGATTCCGGTGCTTCGCACAATCTTATGCCAAAAGCGATCATGGAAAAGTTGGGTTTAGACATTACAAGGAAGTACCATGATTTGTACTCATTTGATTCCAGCCGAGTGAGATGTATCGGACTCATCAAAGATTTGGTTGTAAGTTTAGATCAGATTCCTACGAAGAATGTCTTGATGGACGTGGTTGTGGCGGACATTCCTCCTCGATTTGGGATGCTCCTTTCTAGATCTTGGGGAGAAAAGTTGAAAGGTACACTACAGTTAGATTTCTCCTATGCAACAATTCCTGTCTTTGGCCAAATGAGAAAGTTATATCGAGAACAGAAGATGAAATACATGATAACAAGCAAGGAGAAACCAATCAATCATCCTGTAAATTATGTACATACAGACTTAGAGTCTTTTGTTTTGTTTGCTGATAGTTTTAATGATATAGATAGTCAGTTAGTTCAATTAGAAGATATACCAGAGATTATCGAAAATTTCAGAGAATTTTTGCAGAAAGAAAGACGAGAAAAGCAAGATACTGTTGAGCAATCAGCTAAAGACGATGGGCAGCAAACAGAAAAAACAGAGCTGGCGCAATTTCAGCACTTGGAGGATGATGAAGATGGTCTTTGGACCATGGATTTCGATGGCGCAGTGGGTAGTGATGGTGCTGGAATTGGTGTTTGGATACGCAGTCCATTTTCCGCTCCGAATAAGGTCCCGAGCAATGTGAGAGTATGTTCCTACAAACTAGCATTTGACTGTTCTAACAATGAGGCGGAGTATGAGGCTCTGATTGCTGGCCTAAAGATTCTAAGAAAGCTGAAAGCGAAAAGAATTGCAGTCTATGGTGATTCGGAGTTGGTGATAAAACAGGTAAAGGGTGAGTTTCAAGCCAAGCATCCTCGCATGAGGGCTTACCGTAATGCAGTTTTAGACATTTTGAAGTTATTTTTAGATTATACCTTGACGTGTGTGCCTCACATACAAAATGGTGTTGCTGATGGACTTGCTAAGGCAGCAAGCAATTTAAAAATCCCAATGAATTCCAGCAACAAGTTCGAGATCCATGTGAAGCACCGCCCCACCGTTCCAGACAATCAGAGATGTTGGCAAGTTTTTCAGGACGACGAGGAGATTAGTGATTTTCTGCAAAATAAGGGTAAGTTTAAAGACACCTCCATAGATACAGAACATGATGATGGTAATGATGATATACAAATAAATCAAATGGAAGTGCTACAACTTAAAGATAACATCATTCCTAAAGGATTGATTCCTTTAGAGGAACTCTTTGATCAAGACGATGTAGCCCGCAAACCGACATTGAGGCCGACTGAAAAAGGTGTTGAAGAAGTAAATATTGGGACAGCTGAAAATCCCAAGATGGTAAAGTTATCCAAGTCATTGTCACCAAAGGTAAGAGCGGAGTATGTGAAATTGTTGTCTTCATTTGCTGATGCTTTTGCGTGGGATTACTGAGATTTAAAAACATATGACACTAATATCATTCAACAGACTATCCCTATTAAACCAAATCAGAAGCCTTTCCGTCAGAAGTTGAGGAGAATCAATCCGAAGCTGCTACCATCAATTGAAAAAGAGGTAAACAGGTTGTATAAGTCAGGAATCATTATGCCTATCATATTTTCTGATTGGATATCAAACTTGGTGCCCGTGAGGAAAAAGACAGGTGAGATCCGTTTGTGTATCGATTTCAGAAATTTGAATAAGGTATCATTAAAAGACAATTATCCGTTGCCAAAAATGGACCATATATTGCAGAGAGTAGTTGGAGCATCAAGGATGTCACTACTCGACAGCTATTCAGGATATAATCAAATTTTAGTGCATGAGGACGATCGTGACAAAACTACGTTCACCACTCCATGGGGAACGTTTCATTATGCCAAGATGCCGTTTGGTTTGAAAAATGTAGGTGCCACTTTTCAGCGTGCAATGGACATGGCTTTCACCAATGAGAAAGATGTATTTTTGGTTGTTTACCTTGATGATTTGACTGTGTTTTCAAATTTTGATGAAGAACATTTGTATCACTTGAAAGTTGTTTTCCAGAAGTGCAGAAAATATGGCATTTCGCTGAATCCGAAAAAGAGCCTGTTTGCCATGGATGAAGGCAAACTCCTTGGCCACATCATATCGAAAGACGGCATTCGTGTTGACCCTGCACGTGTTGAAGCCATCCAGCAAATTGAACAGCCCCGGAACAAGAAAGAAATACAGTCATTTAATGGTAAAATGAATTTTCTGCGTCGTTTCATTCCAAATCTTGCTGAGCATCTTAGAGAAATCACAAACATGCTGAAAAAGGACAGTCAGGTAAAGTGGATAGAAGAGGCGGTGAAATCATTCAATTTGGTAAAGTTAGCTCTTTCTTCAGCCCCTATTTTAATCAGCCCGGACTACACACAGGACTTCATTGTGTTTTCATTTGCTTCTGAGCACACTTTGGTAGCTGTTTTAATGCAGAAAAGGGATGGAGTTGAGAAGCCCATTTCTTTTTTGAGTCGGATTATAAGGGACGGAGCGTTGAAATATAAAATTATTGAGAAACAAGCACTTGCTCTTGTAAAGGCCTTGAAATATTTCCGTGTGTATATACTGCATTCCCACATTATAGCCTACGTTCCTAACGCAGCAGTTAAAGATGTTTTGGTACAGGCAGATCCAGAAGGAAGGCGGGGTAAGTGGATCGCTGCGTTGTTAGAATATGATGTGGAGATTAAACCGACCAAGCTGATCAAAGGACAAGGACTAGCCAAGCTCATGGCTGAAACAAATCTGCATGCTTTAGACATAAATTTGATCGCTGCTATGTCTGATGAGGATGAGGAAAGTGCATCATTTCAGGTATCTGATATTTTTGTTTCTTCCCCTTGGTATGCTGACATTTTATATGTAATTTAGAATTTGTCTCCACCACCCGGAATGCCTAGAAATAAGAGTAGAACCTTGAAGTTGAGGGCTGCAAAGTTTTGCATATTGAATTCTGCATTATATTGGAAAGACCCTGGTGGAATGTTATTGAATTGTTTGGTAGAGGAAGAAGCCAAAAGAGTTTTGGAGGACTTTCATAGAGGAGATTGCAGGGGCCATTTATTTTGGAAAACCACAGCTAATAAGATTCTCAGGGCAGGTTACTACTGGCCTTATTTATTTTCTGATGTATATAAGGCTGTTAAGAATTGTCACGAATGTCAAATTTTCGAAGGGAAACAAAAGTTACAGCCTCTGCCTCTTAAACCAATTGAAGTTAGTGCACCATTTCAGCAGTGGGGATTGGATTTCATTGGGGAAATCCATCCGGCATCGTCAGGACAGCATAGATGGATATTGACAACAATGGATTACTTCACGAAGTGGATCGAGGCGATTCCCACTCGACAAGCCACGGATGCGGTAATTATCTCTTTTCTTGAAAATAATATTATGTCATGTTTTGGGTGTCCTAGTAAGATAATCACAGATAATGCAGCGGCCTTCAAGTCAAAGAGGATGGTTGAATTTTGCTATAAGTACAACATCAGCTTGGGACATTTGACTGCCTACCATCCGCAAGGAAATGGCTTGGCGGAATCTTCAAATAAGTCTTTGGTAAATATCATTAAGAAATTGCTGGAAATCAATAAAAAAGGCTGGCACAAGAAATTAGTGAATGCACTTTGGGCTGATAGGGTAAGTCAGAAAAAGACTATTGGCATGTCTCCTTTCGAGTTGGTGTATGGAGTAGACACAGTGTTTCCCACGTCTCTTGCTGTCCCAGTAGTCAAATTGCTTCAGGAAGCAGGTAGTGAGGAAGATCCCATGCAGCGAAGGATAAATCAAATGATTCATTTACAGCAGACACGGGAGGAGGTCTTTCAAAATACATTCAAGTTGCAGGAGCGCATAAATAAGATCTACGACAGGAAGGCAAAAGCAAATAAGTTTCAGCTGGATGAGGTGGTTTTGAAGTGGGATGCTCGAAATGAAGATAAGGGAAAGCACGGCAAATTTGGAAACCTTTGGAAGGGTCCTTTTAAGATTGCAGCGTATCGTGGTCAGAACGCCTTTCTTCTCAAGGAAATGAATGGGGATGATTGTCCGGGAGGGCCGATCAATGGTCGGCTGCTCAAGCGATACTATTTCTGAGTATTTTCTGTTGATTTCATCATCATTGTATATATCGTTCTACTTCTGTTTTATTGCAAGTGTGTACTGATCTCTCATCTTCAGTCTGGGGCCCGGAGCGAAGGCTATAATTCTGGAGATGGAGGTTAGTTGGTTTGAGGTTTGTCAAGTTGGTCTTATCATTCTTTTCAGTTTGAAAGTTGAGTCAGTCTCAGTCAGTTTTCGGTCAAGTTTCAGTCAATTTTTTCAGTCAATAAATGTGTCAAAATTTTTGTGTTATCCATTCAAATAATGACTCCATCGCCCAATGGATGAAGGAACTGCCTAGCTCTTCCAGAGATTTGTCGTTCTTGGCATCTCCTTGGAGCTACCATCCCAATTGGAGCCAATGTTAGAGTCGGTCCTTACGGCCCTCCGTCAGAGATCATTTCGCTTTTTGCATATGATTTTTAGGTGTCTCGCTCACTTCACTTCGTTGCATTTCACTAGGGGCATGCCATTGACTGACGAGAGGGTCTGGTCGTCTTGTGTTTCCTCGTGCTTGTACCTGCAGGGCTAATTAAAACTCCTCAAAAATCATCAAAGTTCAGGTCACATCATTCATGGTCATAACTGATTATTTTCGTCAAAAAGAGTCTTTAGTCCTAGAGTCTAGGGTTTTCAGTCCTTTGATACATGCAATAAAAGCCCGCAGGCCATGAGGATGGTTTCGAAAAGGTTCCTATTTCATATTTTTATTCTCAAAAACATAGTGGCGATTTCTAGTCCAAAACTCTGTTTTGAACTAGAAACTGTCAATTTTATTTTTTGTAATAATTTTGTATTTGTTCCACCATAAAAAGTTCAAAGCAAGCCTCTGGTCTTTGCCGAAGTCAAAATGCCAAAATCCCTGCAAAAATCAAATCATTACATCAGTCCAAAACTCAGAAAAAAAACAGTGAAAAGCCAAAAGACAGAATTGCATTAAATGATAAAGTGCCAGGATTGCCAAACATTACAAAGTGGGTTATGGAGAAAATTAAAATCAAATCTGATTCTTATGAGATATTTTTCAACCTATATAAACCATGGAGGACAAGTCATTTTCACAAATTCCCAAAGCAAAGGTCGAATTGGAGAGTAGAAGGGCGAAAACGTGTTTTCAAAGCCGTGGAAGTCGAAGTGGAAGTGTGCGCGGTGCATACAGGTGGCGCGCGACGCACATAAGGCGCACGACGCATTGGGCATCACAGGCCCGTGCATTTTGGCACGCACGCGACGCATACACAACGTGCAGTGCACTGGGCATGCGCGCGACGCGTAGAGTTTCAGGGCCAAAAAATTTTACTCCTTCACCCAGATTCATGCCAAATTACCTCATTTTGCTTGCAAGTAAGTTATTCATGCTTACTTAGTGAATCATGGACATGTTATGGTATTTTGAAAGTGGAGAAAACAAGTGTTTGATGTGGTGAAATGTAAACCCTATGTTCATTGCCAAAATCACTCCATAGGGTTTTGAAAGACAGGTTAATGATATTGTGGGGGTTTCCAAACTTGTGTTATTGATACATATGCCCATGCTCTCTATTATTATTGGTGTCATCGCTTATTATTTACCATAGCCTCACTCTCTCTCTCTCCTATTAAAATCACTGCTATCATTACCACTGTCATTGTCACACTGTTTATCATTTATATTGTAACACAGTCCCATATTCACTATTCACATTCTCCATTGACAAAGCCTAAATATCATTGCAAGGGCTGTACACTACATTATACTCCTTCCTACTCACTTGTCGAAATCCCCATGTAGTCAAAGCAGTGGCTGTTTTCCATTCAAACTCATTTGACAGAACCTTTATCATTGTGGCTTTCCTATAACACTTTGATACACATGTGACAAATTTGGGATTAGAGCATACACTGAGCTCTTGTTTTTCACCATACCTATATCAGCATATATTTTGCAAACATCTTGATTTAAGCGCCATGTCAGAGACGGATTCAGTTTATGAGCAGGAGTATGACAGTGATTCCACAGCAGAGGTTAATGTGCCACGGAGGTCTCACAAAAGTGGCAAAAGTGGTAGGCATGTCAGGGAGGAGCCTACTTCTTTGGCTCAATTGCAGGCTTGCCCGCTTGCAATGGATTGTTTTCAGCATCAGTCATGTTTCCATTTCTGTGAGATGATTTCACAAACCTAGCATCATCATGAGCTAGCTCGTCTATTTTTTCTACATTTACATGATGGCCGGGTAAACCTTGCTTGAGTTAACTTCATTCTGTCACCAGAGACCATTGCTCAGGCCACTAGGATACCAAACATAGGAGAGGAATGGAACAAACGACAGCAGCTAGAGAAATCCTACTATGAGCCATACATCAAACCTGGGTATATGAGGCAGCTGAGCAGGGTATTTCCATTCAGATTTCTGAAGGATGAGTTTGCACCATTGATGAAGCTCATCATTCGATATTTCAGTTGCGAGGGCAGATTCTCGCGCCTCTATGCGTACCATGTCCGTTTGTTGATGCATTTCACGAGGGTACGTATGATGAGAATTCCATACTTCATGTATCGCAACATAGAGTGGATGACATTTCTTGTACAGAAGAAGACCCCAGCACAGCAGCATAGCAGTATATATCATTACGCGCTGATCAAAATCATGGTGGTACATCAGCTGACACAGCAGGGCATTGCTTGGGAGGATTTCATCTCCCGTGACTTCTTTGCAGCGCCACAGCCGCCTCCTGAGGTAGTTCATGATGAGGGAGAGCCTTCACACCAGCTTGAAATTCCTTAGACCGAGCATATCATTGCTCCAGTGTATGTGACATATCAGCGAGGCCACAGGGCCTTATTTGCAGCTACGCGACGAGTACTATCTCCACCCGAGGTGGAAGGGGTCTCGTTGACTTCATCAGCAGAGCGAGTATTATCTCCACATGATGTGGAAGGGGTCTCGCCTTCGTCTTCAGCACAGGTACAGATTCAGGATAGAGGAAAGAGGCCTATGCACAATGAGGGCCCCTCAGGAGGCCAAGATACTGAATTCACATTGATTGATGTTGATGCGAGCTCTCCTAGCTCGAAACTGAAAGAGATTGTCCAAGAGCAGAAGGCCGAGATTGACACGCTGGATGTTAAGTTGCAGAGAGCTCAGTGGGTGATAAACTACCTGGATCAGCGTAACAAATAGCTAGAGGATCAGCACACACTTGTAGAGCTGCGGCGAATCCTTGAAGATCGACAATTGGCCCGGAAGAGACCCGGCGACATGACACCAATTGAGCGAGAGACATGCCTCACACATGTTAACATTCATCTAGAGAAGTTGTTGGAAAAGCCCAATAGAGACAAAGACATGCTTCGTCACATGAAAGGTCATTATTGGGCCCGCATGCACGTCTGCAAAACAAAAATGAAGATTCTGAAGAGGAGGTTGAGCAGAGCACTAAAACGGCGGAAGAGGCCTGATCCACTCCGGATTTTGGCCGAGGCTTCGTTGGCTAGGCATGATACATGATGGAGGGTCTTCGCTCCGAATTTGAGCAAATTTGAAGAAGTTTTTGTCATTTTGAAAATTTTGGTCTCAAAACAGGTTTTTCAGCCCAACGCGTAGCGCGTCAACGCGCGCGCTTATGATTGGGACACTTGCTGGAGGAAAAATTTGTATTTTTGGATTTTTCATGGTAAGTTATGCATTCTCAGAAATGGCCGAAGCATTTCACCAAGTTCTGGATGATCAAAAGGGCCAAAAACACCATGAAAATCACCTTTCTGCCACCTTTTGCACCAGCAGGAAGTACTTGTGGGAGAATGACGTTTTGGAGGGGAAAATGAGCTCCAAATTGAGAAATTCCACTTGGGTTGGATAGCAGACATCCAGGGCTTTCCAACAAGCTATCATGAGCTTGATTTTGATGCTAGGAAGTGCCCCAAAAACATGCTGAAAGGCGCGCGACGCATAGAGCTCAGGCGCGCGGCGCATAGAGAAAATTGGCTAATTTTTCATCTTCCAGCTCAGAATTTCGGCCAGTTGGACCAGTTTTGATTGTGGATGTAATTTTTGAGTTATATTGATGTAATTTTGTGGTTTTAATGTAACTTTGACTCACTTTTACCTATTCTAGATGATTCACTCCCAAAAAAGTGAAAATCAAGTGAAAGAATCAGTTTCCTTCCTTTTAGAGGCAAGTTGTTTGGCTGCCTAGATTTTAGCTCCTTGTTTAGAATTAGTTGAAATTGCTCCTAGAAGGAGGAATTCAACCCCTAGAGGCATGGGAAGGGGTTAGGATGGTCTATATGATGTAATTTCTGAGACACTATCAGGGTTGGACTCTTGGGAAAAGTTTGGCACACTATTGTACATATTTTCTACATTTTGGCTAAGGAAAGATCAGAGGTTTTGCAGCACCTGTTGGGATTCTTGTGGCTTTCAGTTCTTGATGGTGTTTTCTCTCAGTTTATTGTAAGTTCTTTCATTTTTAATGTATGCCATTCCCTTCTTATGCTTCTGAAACTAAATGAATGAGTAAATGAGGTTGAATCCATTGTTTCAGTGCTCTGCCTTTAAATTTGTTTAGTTTTACATGTTTTCGCCTGTTTGGAGAGGATTCCTGTTCTCCCTTGCCCTCTTCAGCTCCTTGTCATTCTGATCCATCCATACACATAATCAAAAGCATCAAGACTACTGCCTACCTTTCCCCAACTCGAATTCTGCAAAGATCTGGCCTCATCCCCGAGCCCAAAATTGTTTTTCCCATTTTTTCAACAAAAACCCAAAAAATCAAAATCAAACTTTCCTATCTCTTTACTAGCCTAAAATCAGTATTCATTATAAGTCATCTCAGCCCTTTTGAAGACCTTTTGCCGAGATAGACCCGGAGAGAGCCCTCTCCTGTCCTCGTAGGGCTAGCTACGAGGCTGAGCGTGGTTTGATGTAGCCTTGAGTTTTACCTTATTTCAACCTAAGGTGGGTCAGTGTAACATAAGGTTTAAGATCTCTGATTCATCATTGTATATTTCTTCTATTTCTATAGTTTCTAATTTATCTATTTCTACTCTAGTGAATTTAGTTGGTCCTATTTTATCCACGTCACTAATATCAATCTCACTATTTATAATGTAATCTACTGTACAATCAATATCTACGTTACAGTTTTGGAATTCTCCCTCGACATTCATAAAATTATAGATTTGAGAATGTTGTGAAAATATATGCCAATATTTAAAGTTGTCAGGTATAGTTGGCCTATGTCTTACCTCTACAGTATACTGGTGGTTTGGCTGAAAATGCAATCTGCATGTACTAGCAAAAGTAGCCAAACCGTGTGCCTGCATATTTTGTTTCCTTGGAATAACACCAAAGTCAGTTTCAAGAAGACATTTTATCAAATATAGAACAGTTTCTCTGTATTGGCTCAGTCTAGGATTGTTCACAGAATACTCTCCTTTGATTTGTTTTATGATAAGTTCTGAGTCTCCCATGACAGAAACTCTCTTGGCTCCTAATTTTCTAACAATTTGTAGTCCTAAGATTAAAGCTTCATACTCTACCATGTTATTTGTACATTTAAAATTTAACCTAAAGGCATGACCTTCAGAATGATTATTTTCCATGTTATGAATCCAAACTTTGGCTCCTACTCCTAATCTGTTCACAGAACCGTCGAAATCTAAGTGCCACATTGATTCATGAAATATATTGTCACTGTCAATTTCATTATGTTTTTGTTCTATTGTTGTAATTTTATCTTTTCCAATGTCTGAATTACATAAGATGAAAGAATCCATATCAGAATGCAGAGAATAAATAGGATAATTTTTGGGTTTTTCTGCACTACTGACCATGAATTTCATTAAAGTTTCACTGTAAAGCGTTTTGGACCGAATACTGAAATTTTGGCATAGGACATGTCTAATTTTAGTGATACCTGCAGTCTTTCTCCCCATGAGCGAGATAATAACATTCCATACTTTGGAGGGATATCAGCAACTACAATATCCATGATAATACTCTTAGCTGGGTATTGGACATGGGTGACACACAAATATTTTAGTAAGCCAAGACATTTAACTTGAAAGGAATCAAATGAAAACAGATCTTTGTATGGTCTAGTGATGTCTAAATTCAGTTTTTCCATGACAGCTTTTGGCATTAAGTTGTGGGATGCTCCAGAATCTAATATTGCATTATGTAAAATTTTCTCATGAATGTTCAGACTAATGTAAAATTGAGGGACACCTCCTTGTTAGTGTTTACCATTAACTTCAGGACCAAACAACAATTCTGGTTGGTCATCATTTATATTAACAGAGTCTTCTCCTTTATCTATATTCAGTGTTTCCGTGATTTGGGCTTTGTAGGAATCATTCTTTACTAGTTCCATTAAAGGAACTAGTATTTTCAATTTGGCTAGCTCAACTTGAATGTTAAATGGTACTTTAGTATTTCCTAACTGAATGATTTCTTCTTTACCAATTGCAGTTTGGGTATTCTTGTATTTTCTGTCCACAGTTGGTATTTTAGTTTGTGTTTCCACTGTTTTACTTTCAACTTTCTTATCAGGAACAATTTGAGTAGTAGTGGTGTTTTTAGCAGCAATTGTAGTTTGAGTAGCAGTATCTGTAATGTCTACAATCTTTGGACTTGAATTTTTTTGGGTTTCCCTAGGGAGGATTTGTAAAAATTTACTCATAGGAGCTTCTACCATTTTCTTAGTTTGAGTTTGGAAATTTTTCTTAGTAGGGGCTTCTGTGTTTTTCTTACTCCTAAGGCTATATTGTTTGTGGACTTCATATATTGCAGACTCATAACCTTGTTTATAATCAAAAGACTCTCTAGATTCTAGCTATAATTATTGTAGCATGTATAATTCTTGTTCTTCTTGTGTAAGAAAAATAGTATTTTCATCGTTAATGCCCATTAAGTTAATCTGGGTTTCATGGTCTTCATCATTTTGTTGAGAACTCTCAGCATATTTCTCTTGAAAAGGTGGTCTTATTTGTTGATCAGGTGTCCATTCTCTAGATTTTCCAGTATTGGGATTTTTCCTAAAGTTGGGATTTCGGATTTGAGGACCTTTTTGATTATCCCATTGTGGTTTTCTTTCCATGTTTTCTAACCTATCCATTATTCTCTCCATGATTTTAGCTAAACTATCTATTTTATTATCTGATGTGGATGGTTCATCCTTAATAGTTACTCTTCTTTCATTTCTCATTCTAGCTCTTCTAGCTAACAAGTTTGCTTCTACACTAACTGCATTACTTTTCTATTTTCTAATGTTTCAGGGTTTCTTTCTCTCAATTGGTATGACATATCAGTATCAAAACCATCAGGGAATTTGATTAGGGCCAAGTTTGGTGTAGGTTTGATATTGGCATGAATTGCATTATAAATAATGTTAAACCTAGTACAATAATCATGAACTGATTCATTAGGAGCTCTTCTGATGTTTTCATATTCAGACAATATTTGTAAATGGTTATTCTTTTTTTCCCATCTATTGATAAGCAATCTATGGAAAGCTTCTAAATCAACAATATGACCAGCAGGTAAACTTTTAAACCATTTCTTTACTTCTCCAGCTAATGTTTGTGAAAATAGTCTCATTTGAACATCAGCTTCATAAATTTCATGTAATTCAAAGTAGTCAGTCATTTTGTTTACATGTTGCTGGGAAGTATATTGACCAATACCATAAAACTGAAAGATTTTACTCTGATAGTCTAGGGCATGGCATGTAATTGACCTGGTAAGACCAAAGGGGCATATTTGGCTGCCATGGCTAATATTCTAGCTTGGCTAGGAGGTAGAGTGGTAGTGCCTGGAGATGAGCTTGAAGTACTTGCAGATGAAGTTGGAACACTTGAGGATGTATTTGGGATGCTAGAGGATGTACTTGAAGCACTAAAAGCTGGGAATATAACTTTGGGTTGAAGAGGAATCTTAGGGATGAATGGTTCTGTTAACTGAACTGTAGTGAAGATTATGGGTGAAGTGAAACTAAATGGATTTGTTTTTACAGTTTCTGAAGGAATGGTAGAATGCTTAGGGGTAGCAGCAACTAAGGCAACTAACTCAACTGATTGTTGGAAAAATGCTTCGTCAATATCTTTAATCAAATTTGAAGTCAAAGCATCAAGTTCATCAAAAGTATTTAGAGCCTGTTGATCTGAATCAAGTGAAATAGTCTCCTTCTTTGTTTCAATAAATTGAATGAAATCAGGATCTATTACAGTATTAGAGATGAAATTTTCAGATTTGGTTCTAAACAATGAATGCTCAAATGATAAATCGAATTCAATATCTTGTAAGCTTGATAATTCTTTAGGGAGTGAATTAGATTTGACTAACTGACTATTACTTCCTAGGCTTTCTACTTTTTTATTTTTTCTTAAAATTCTATCAGGATCATCCACAATTATAGCAGGTTGTGGATCAGGATGAGACCTGGTATACTATATTCTTTTGGAAGCTATAATTTTAACTCTTAATGAAAATTCTAACAACCCTAAATAAAACTTAAGGTGAAAAGATGAGTAAAAGTGTTTCCTTTAAGATTTATTTGACTGAAGACTGATTTTCCCCAGTATGGTCACCAATACGTTAGCACTCTAATAATTTCCAAGGGTTGTTATGAGTGTTCAAGAAATATTAGAGGTAACCACAAACCTACTTTTGAGATCAGGATCTAGCCTTCCTAATACTCAGAGAGGGTTCTCTCTTTATGATTTAACTTTGTTGTTTTTAGTTTATTTTAGGCTAGTTATGAAAGATTGATTGGTTTTGATTTGTTTGGTTTGGAGGAATTACTGATTTATATGGATAGTTGTCTTCTATACTTTTCCATTGGGCCATGGAGTTAAATTTTCAAGAAAACAAGACAAAAATCAAGTTCTAAAGGAAGTGTTCACAGGGAAGGGTAGTTGAGAAACAAGAGATCTTTAAAGGCTGAATGGTGAAGTGGTTTTCAATCGGGATCAAGGAGCAGTTAAGGATTCCTTAAACCAGAATGATGAGGGAAGTTTGAAAGAGGTCAATCGAGATGGGAGAGAAATTAAGGATTCTCATATCTAGATATCAGAAAAAAAACATTAAAATGAACAACAGTTCAAAACCGAGTGGAATTAAACAATTTCTGCAATAATATTTCTGTTATAGCACTTAAATTTGGAAAAACATACAAGTTTATGGAATAATTAAGAGAAATAACATTGAGCAATTGAAATTTACTTCACTAAAGTGGCTCAACATATGAATCCTGTAATGCAATGCCTTTATTACTTGTCCAGTCTACTGACTTGAAAATTGTACAATAAACCCTCAAGTGTTTGGATCAATTACAACTATAGAAATGTTCAGGAATCCACCCTAACACTTCGAATTTCTAAAGTATTTATACAAAATGTACTACAAAATATCCTAAAACTGATTTAGGATTCATTCAAGGGAAAATAAAATATCTTCATACAAGAAGATAGAGACATCTAGGAGACTAAGTGTTAGATGTCCCTGCTTATATTTGATGTTTTTCTTCACTGATATTTTGTTGCTTTATCTCTTAGACTATTTTCTTTATGTTGGCTGCATCTGCTCGCTAGCTGAAAATTTACTCTTTATGCTAACTAATCTTTAAACTCGGTTCTTTACCTTTATCTGAATGCTATTTTCACTCTCTAACCTATCTTTGTTTATTCTTTAACCTTGACTGCTCTATTTTACCTGCTTTTACTTTTCACTGTTATAGTAAATCATACAATTTCTCCCAAGTATATTCATCTAGGATTTTGATCTTCATTGTCCTTCTGTAAATTTCATCAGCTTCAGTGTACTTGGTGAAAATAGGCTTGTTTATAAAGAGATGGTTTAGCTCATGCTGGAGGTAAAAGAGATTTTCAAATATCTAATAAAGTACCTTGCCTGTTGGAATTCCTTTCAAGGATGAATTGTTGGACTGTTATTTGGCCACTTCTCTTATTTTCTTGTCATAGTCTTCCTACCTCATCAGTTTTTTATTAATCACCAATGGATTAGGCAGACCTTTCTGCCTTAGAAAATCAAACTTATTCACAAATCTGTTTATTGCTAGCTCCATGGCTTGACACTTATCTTCAAGTTGTACCATCAAGTTTCTTTTGGAAATTACCTTTTTAACCTCTAAAATTGTTTCAGTTCTATCACTTACTCCAATTTATTCTAACTCATGCTTGTTCTTAGAGTTTATAAACTTAATTATCTCTGTGGCCTCTTCTGGTTTTTTGTGAAGTTCTTCTTTAACTTTCTGAATGGCTTCACTAGCCTCTTTAATCAAATCTTTTTGCTCAAAGACAACTTGGATGGATGCCCAAATATCATTAATGGAGTTAATTAAATTGACCCATAATTGTTGCTTTGCTTAAGCCAAAGGTTCTACCAATGTCAACTCTCTTTCTAATTTCTGAATTCTGTCAGTCAATCTACTTGACTTATGTGCTTCAGTTGTATGCCTTATCTGTGCCAATTTCTTTTCATCTTCAAGATTTTTTACCTCTTCTTTCAGTCTATTAATTTCATTTGTTTGGATTGACATGTCTTGCATAGATTTAACCAATTTACCTGCTTCATCACTAGGATGAGCTCTTGCTGTAGCTAATGTAGTAACTGTTATTGCTAAAACTTCTGTTGTGATTGGAATTGTTGTAGTAGTGGGGACTACTGTAGCCATTGAAGGTGATGCTGAAGATATGGGAATGGAAGTCACCATAACTGCTTCCATGCTTGCCTTCTTTTCTTGCACTAATTTATCCATCTCATTCTCCATCTCTTTCAGTTGAGATGTCAACTAAATGATGAATTCATCATTTCATATTTCTCGCCTTCATTCTCCAGAACTTCTTTTGCTTGTGAATGTTTAGTGGGAGGTAATTTTAGCTGCTTCTTTAATGCAACAATGTCTACATTTTTCTTTTTAATTAGTTCCTCAGCTGCTTTGATGTTTTTGGGATCATATCCTACCTCTATGACCAATTCTTCAAGTGATTTGATTTTGTTGTCCTTGGCTTGTGAGGAAGCCTTCTCTATTTTTAACTGAGCTTTGATGTTTTCTAGAGAATTTTGTAATTTCTGGACACTCATATCTTTGTTTGTCATAGCAGAATATAGCATTTCTCCAGTTTTCTTATGAAATTCAATTTGGTCTATAGGATGAACATCTTCAACCATGAATTCACACTACAAGGAAAAGACCCTCTAGCGGAGGTTTTTGGTGTTATAAAATTGGCTAAAATTGTCAAAAAAGCATTTGCTACAACATCCGTTTATGGTTACGGAGGTTTTGGCAGAGATTTTAACGGAAATTCAACACAACTAAAAAAAAATGGCAGTCGGAGGTTATTACAATTTTTTTTTCATCGGTGTGCTACTTGGGCTTGAATGCACCGGTGCATGCATCTAGAAGGTGCCCCGGGCCAGTTGAAGGAGAATGCATCAGGCCGTCAAGGTATAAAACCACACCGGGTGCAGTGTTGGTGATACAATGCATGGGGCCATTCTAATTGGTCTTGGGATTTGTGTGATGCCCATAGTTCGTCTCAACGCACCGGTGCGTAGACTAATAGAAGCGCACTGGTGCGTAGTATCCCACAAATGCACCGAGATTTATGATTGGTATCAGTATTTGTGCGGTGCCCATAGGTCATACATATGCACCAGTGCATAGAGACACATAAACGCACTAGTGCGCAGTATCACAAAAACACACCGAGATTTATAATTGGGATCAGTATTTATGTGATGCCCAAATTAGGTCATCCAAATTCACAAGTGCGTAATTCCACATAAACGCACTGGTGTGCAGTACCGAACAAACGCACCGATATTTTTCATTGGTTTTGGTATTTGTGCAGTGCCCATAGGTCATAGAAACACATCGGTGCGCTTAAGAATAAAAATGCACCGATTAATAGTAATTGACACACATCAGTTTTCATTTTGTATTTTTTAGAAACATCGACTTGTGACAGTGCAATTATTGTGATTTTTTAAAATTCATTATTCATCAAAAGTCGACACATCTTATAACAATATTCATATTAATTAAATTTTTATTAGTGCATTTTAATGTGATGTTTGGATTAATTTGTTATATCATATCATAATTATTGTGATTTTTAAAAATTCATTATTGATCAAAAGTCGACACATATATATATCTAATAACAACATTCATATGAATTAAATTTTTATTAGTGCATTTGAATGTGATGTTTGGATTAATTTGTTATATCATATCATCAAATTTCACATCTCTTCATTATAATATTTAATCATCCATAAATTTAATCAGTGGTGTTACATTTCACAATGACAATGGAGAACACAATAGAATAAATTAAAACATATTTTATTATATATATATATATATATATATATATGAATAAGGTAGTATTTTTTATACAAAATGGGACAATTATTGGTATCCCTTTGTCTTTCAATTGGGACACTATGTCCATTACATTAAACAAATATTTGATTTCACAAGATAATATTTCCAAAAAATCCAACACCTTACTACTTTGATATCCAAATTACATAGTGATCATCATTCTTTGCTTCAATTTTTGTCATTTCCAGAGCTACTTCCATGACTTCGGTTATTTTCAGGAATGTTGTGTTCACGGCGTTGATTGTTTTCTTCTTCTTCATTTTCCATCTACAAACATAAAAATAAACTGAAATGAGTGTATATACATTGATGAGAATAATGAAAAATTGAAATATTTTCTAAGAATATAGTACATCTGGCCAAGGCCATAACAATGCCTACAGGGAGGCAATTTTAACTGACAGAGACTAGTTTTTGGCTGCCCTACTGGAGGGAAACCAGCCTGAGGAACAATCAACTGAAAAAATCCCACGCAGGGGATCGGACTGGAATGTCATTGACTTAACACTAGGAGCATAGACATTTCGTAGCTGTAGCACTGGACTCTAACAGTACTGGACCGCTGTAAAGACTGAGACTGGACATTGACAAAAAACGGTCCAGAGTTGAAGGAAACATTAAAACAACCAAACATTCCCTCAGAGAGGGCGGAGAAAAAACAAAAAAGACAAGAGAAGAGGGCCGAATTACTCATCCGGCGCAACTTTCTCGATCCTGCAACCGTATTCTTCTGGATTGCCTTGAGCATGGGAGAGGTCAGCGGTGTTGTGGACAGCTGGAGGAGTTGCTTCGACATGTGCCTGAACGCGCCCAACGTCAACCTGCAAAGACTCCCTGTTCTCAGAAGGCTGACCCCTCAAATCCTGCTGCACCGCTTCCAAATGTGCGATGTCGTCTAGAGCATGCTCGTTTGGCGGAATCTCAGGCAGGGGCTCCTCCAGGAAGACTACAGAGATGGCCACGGTTACTCGTGTTCTGTTGAGAGCACAGTCGAACGAGAAGAGGGCCGTGTGGGACTGACCCGGCAAAGCATCACCAGAAGGCGAGTCAAGTCGTCGACCAGAACGAAGCAAGCGCCCACGAAAGAGACGAGGGAGGCTGCCAGAGGGCGCAGAAGAATCTGACGGAGAAGAGGAAATGGATGGCGAATGCCTTCTGGCCGAATGAGAGGACCCTCTCCGGCACCGCATCCTATGCCTAAGCCTTGGCATTTTTGCAACTGTACAGGAGCTGGAGTGCTGAAGCGACTGAGTATTGACGGGGTTCCACTCAGAAGGAGTGCCCAGAACCACTGTTGCAGACAAGCAAGAGCCTGCAATTGAAATGTGAAAACTGTCAGCGGGCACCAAACAACAGGTATGGCGACTGCGCTTCCCAGTGGTGGTGCGAACTCTAGCTCTGTCATGAGCAGGATTACACCACGAATGCATTGGCGTAGGGGCGGGCGGCTCCATTGCATATAACAATCCGTTCCTGCTACCATCCAACCTCCGCATTGAATGACCAAACCTGAAAATCTTATGTGAAATGCAGTTGCAACAGTCGAGGCTGCCTCGAATACCAGTTTGTATGATGAGAATCGACTCCATATCAATGCCATTAAGATCAAACGCGGGCATTAACTGCGATCAGGTGGGCGCCAAGGTTCCGTGAGGGATGGCATGTGGCCTCCCGTCCGATTGCCTTGCGTCCCATCGCTCCCATTAACGACACTTGCACCCGCATCCGGGGGAATCACCTCATCTTGAATTAGATTATGGCAATTCCTCTTGTGATCCTCATTCTGGATTATGTCCAGCGTCCCTGTTCTGAGATTGCTTTCACAGTCAACCCCCAGATTGGCAAGCAAGTCCGCTACCTTGTTTCCTTCTCTTCGGGTATGCTTGAATAGGAGAGCCCGATTTCCCTGAAGCCATCTTGCCATAATTTCCAATCGAGCCTCCAGTCGCCAACTGCTGGAGATTTTGCGCGCCTGGGCTCCATTAAGAAGTTGAGCAGCTATATTGATGAGGATCTGTGAATCTCCTTCAATCTCAATAGGATGCAACCCCGCCTACTGAGATAGAAGAAGGCCTTGCCATAATCCTTCCAGCTCTGCCGAATTGTTTGTGTCCCAGCCAATACTTCCCATGTAAACAACCAGAGGTGTGCCAGCATGATTCCTTATGATGCCCCCAAAGCCTGCTTTGCCTGGATTGCCTTTTGAGGCACCATCAAAGTTAAGCTTATAGGTGTTCCGAGGGGGGGGAGTCCATGTGTGATTGACTCTGTCAGTGTTGGGGCCAGTATGCTTCTGAGTGTTGGGCTGAATTTTGAGACCCCAGTTCTCCCATATGGTCTTTTCCTTGGCTTGAGTGGGAAAATCCTCGATGCTCCAGGTCTGCAAGTCTAGAGTTTCCATGAGATTGAGACAGTAATTACTCCAGATGATGTCTGTCGGGGTCCTTTGATCCTTAAAAATTCGTTTGTTTCTCTCTTTCCAGATGGTCCATAGGAGAAGGCCTGGGATGATTCTCCAGAGATGATTGAGTATTTCGCTTTTGAAGGGATGTTGATGCCAATCACGGATGGCTCCTCTAATGTTTGTATCGGGCTTACAGTTTCTTTGGCATCTGAAACTTACTTTCTCCCATAGCAGAGAGGCCAGGGGGAAAGCATAAAGAAGATGCTGCTGAGTTTCTTCATTTTCCCCACAATTGGGACATATAGAGGGACCATGGAAGTGTCTCTTGCGAAGATTGTCCCATGTGAGTGTTCTTTGGTGGCCAAGGAGCCAGAGGAATAAGGCGACTTTGGGCCAGACTCCTAGATTCCAGATTTTTCCCCAAAGCGGATCCTTGGGCATGGGATCCATACTGAGGATCCTGTAGGCCTCCCGAGTGGTGTAAGTGCCTTTATGCGTGTGACCCCATCTTAAAATGTCCTTATCTTGCGAAACTCTGATGCATCGAGTTCTGAGATCATCTGTGATGGCTTTACTTTCTTGCTCAGTGGAATTCTTGGTTATTCTGGCTGTCTGTCTCCATTGCCGATAGCCCTGCTTATCGGTGTCCTCCCAGTAATGTTTAACTGTCTCAAGCTGTCGCATATGCCAGTCAGGTTCCATGGATGGATTGAAAGTGTTGGTGAGCTTTGGTAATTGTTCCCAAGAGTCTATCCAGAACCTTGCAGAGGTGCCATCTCTTATCTCCCAGAAACTGTGCTGTTGAATGAGAAGGTGGTGAGTCTTGGCTGAGTTCCATATTATTGAACCATTCTCCTCCGGAGTCATTCTGACAAGTTCTTCCTGGGGTCGATTTTGAGCATATTTGGCTTTCCATAGAATGGCCCAGGGCTTTTCAGGTGCAGTGAGCCAATTCCACCAGATTTTCGCATTCATGATGGCGTTGCTTAGAAGAGGATCACGAAGGCCAATTCCCCCTTGCTCTTTGGGTTTACAAATAGTGGACCATTGAACAAGGGCCCATTTTCGATTGGTTCCTTTTGATCCCCAAAGGAAGTTCCTCTGGAGGGCTTTGATCTTATTGAGGACCCATTTGGGAGCCGCCAAAATGGAAAAGAGGTAAAGAGGCATGGCCTGGAGAACAGATTTAATGAGAACCAATCTGCCTGCTATGTTAAGGGTTCGGAAAGTCCAGGAGGAGAGACGGGCTTCCAGCTTATCTAGGAGCTTGCGCCAGGAGGCATGCTTGAGCGGGGAGGCAATGAGTGGAGCACCCAGGTAGGTAGAGGGGAGGGAGGCTATGGAGAAGCCGAGGATGCGGGCGATGGCTGTTTGCGTGAGGGGGGGGGTGTGAAAGAAGAAGATCTGGGATTTAGAATAGTTTATGATGGCTCCTGACGCGTCGGAGAAGTCCTGCAGCAGGGATTTTAACTTGGAGGCTTCTTGAACAGAGGGATAGCCAAAAACCATATTGTCATCCACGAATTGTTGGTGGGTGACAGCTGGTGCATTGTGGACAGAGATACCTTGAATTTGCTGTGAGCTTTGAGTAGAGGAGAGGAGGCGACCCAAACCTTCCGCCATCAGAACAAACAGGAAAGGGGATAGGGGGTCTCCTTGGCGGATGCCTCTGGTAGGGGTGAAGGTGCGGGAGGGAGTCCCATTAATGAGGATGGAGAAGAATGAGGAGGAGATGAGGCTGTGGATCCAACGAACCCAGGTGGGAGAGAAGCCGAAGGCCAGAAGCATTTTTTGAATATAGGTCCAGCTTAATTTATCAAATGCTTTGGAAAGATCGATTTTGAGAATCATACCTGCCTGTTTGATTTGCTTTAGCGAGTGGATGATCTCATGAGTGTGAATGATGCCATCCAAAATCTGCCTGCCTTCGACATATCCAGACTGCTCGGGTGAGATAAGAAGAGGCAGGAGAGGTTTTAAACGGTTGGCAATGACCTTGGAGATGACTTTATAGATCACATTTCATAAAGCAATGGGTCTATATTTGTCCGGCGTGCTGGCTTCTTCTTCTTTTGGAATGAGGGCAATGAATGTTGCGTTTAAAGAAGGGAGAAGACAATGCATTGCACGCGATTCTTCAACCACCATCCAGACTTCCTCACCAATGAGGTCCCAAAACTGGTGGTAGAAAGTGGTGGTGAACCCATCCGGCCCCGGAGCTTTTCCGTCTCTGAGTTGCCTCATGGCTACATCTACTTCCTGCCTGGAGACTGGGTGCAAGAGAAGCTGATTGTGCTCATCAGTGATAATTTTTGGAATGTTTTGAATGATTTTATTGATTGCAGCACCTCTGTCCCCGGGAGGTTCTTTATGCACAGTCTGGAAGTGATAAAGGAACGCCCGCTCTATCTCTGCCTGTGCTTCCACTTTCTCCCCTGCCTGATTCCTGATGGCTGTGATTGAGTTGTGCATGTGTCTTTGTATTGTGGTTCGGTGAAAGAATTTTGTATTTCTTTCACCTTCTTTCAACCATCTAACCCTGGATTTTTGCCGCCAAAGTGTTTCCTCTTGCTTTGATCGATCTTCCAATTGGGTTTTGAGCTTCATCTCCCGTGCCATTAGTTCTTCCGTGTAACCATTCGTAATAATCTGCTACTGGAGGGTCCTCATTTCTGTATTTAGAGCCTGTTGCGCCTGGAAGATATTGCCAAAAGTATTGTGATTCCATTGCTTGATGTGGTGTTTGAGGCTCTTGAGCTTATACTGGAATTTATACATCTTTGACCCCTCAGGCGGTATTGAGTTTCTCCACCAAGCACTGATGAGATCCTTGAAGGCGGGATGGGTCAACCAGAATGCCTCGAAGTGAAAGGGGCGCTTCCTGGAGTCCCCCAATCGCTGCCATTGTAAGGAGATGGGCCAATGGTCCGATCCACTGCATGGCTGTATAGAGGCAGAGATATCACCCCCTAAATGCACAGCATTATCAGAAATTAGAAATCGGTCCAACTTGGAGGTTATGTGTTGGCGTCCCGTTCTGCGGTTACTCCAGGTGTGAATGCCATTGCTGTACTGCAGATCTATTAGCATATTGTGTTGAATGAAGTCCTTGAAGTGGCCACTTTCTGGTTCTAGCTTAGCCCTACCTCCCATTTTCTCCCCCAGGCTTGTGATCATATTGAAATCACCTCCAAGAATCCAAAGAGGGTGGGTTTTGGCATTATTTAACACTTCCAATGTGTCCAGTAGTGCCATTTTCCTTCCCGCTTCCTGTGGGAAGTAGACATTAGAGAGATGTCCATGAACATTGGTGCCGATGATGTGAAAGGTAGCTTGAATGAGGTGATGGGCGGCATGGAAATCATAAAGTGTGATGGCTTGGGTATTCCAGGCAATGGCTAGCCCTCCAGAAGCTCCCGATGCATCAACTGCCACTGAGTGACAATCTGGCCAAGCGCTGGAGAGGATTTTGCCTAGAGTGCTACTATTACATTTGGTTTCCTGTAAAAATAGGATCTGTGGCTTTTCCAACTTTATCATATTTTTTATCATTCTTAGTTTCCCAGGACTGTTGAGTCCCCTAACATTCCATGAGGTGAGCTTCATAGATCACTGTGGGGGAGGAGCTTGTAATACTTTGTCAACTTGGCATATCTTCCTGATTCGACCAGGAGTTTCCCGACTGTGATAGTTCGCTCCAAATCAGTTTTCCGGCCTCGTTTCTTGGAGTCCTTGATAGATTGATTACCATCCCATCTGCTTCCTGGCTGTATTCCTAGCTCTTTTTGTCGAAAAGCTCTGGAGATGATAACTTCCAGCCTATCTAACTGTTGGTCTGGAATCTTGTCAAATTCCTTTCTTTTGCAGGCTAGTTCAAGTTCCAGAATATCCAGCCCAGTGAGGTCTATACTCTCTGGTTCGACCTCCATATTTTGGGCTTGGCTGCTGCCTTCTGAGTTCAGAGTTGGGATGCAATCCACATCCATTCCGTTCGGCTTCCAATCTGGATCAACGGGGGTTCCTTCCGTGGAGAGACCTTGGTCCATCGAAACCCTAGGAGAGGGCTTGGAGCTGGGCGGAGGGGAGGTTGGAATGTTTTTGGTCGGGTGGGTAGCAGATTGATCAGCTGGAGGAAGGTTCTCTGGATTAGAGGCAAGAGCTTCAAAGCTATTACTGGTGGAGGGAGTAGAAGAGGTCTGAGCCAAGGGTTTTTTTCCATTGGAGGGTTTCTTCTGGGATCTTCGACGGTTGGTGACCTTAGTGAAACCTTTCGGATCTAAATTATCAGGAGGATTGGGGACTTGAGGCTTGGCATTGAGCGGGCAATCCCGGAATAGGTGTCCATGTACATGACATTTGCGGCATCGGAAGGGAACATGCTCAAAATCCAGAGGTTGAATCCTTTCAAAGTCATCGTGAAAGATACTTACCGAGTCAGGAAGGGCTTGGTCCAAACGCATGAAGACACAGATGCGGGCATAAGAGGTATAACGGCGCAGCTTGGTTTCCTCCGCGATTTTGATGAACTCCCCTAAACCCTTAGCAATGTCTTTGAGGGATTCCTCATCCCAGTATTCCAGGGGAAGCGAGTAAAGTCTAATCCAGACAGGGGCCCAGCTGAAATCTTCCTTGTCAGGGTTGAATCTTTCTACCCAGTCTCTTAGGTAGAGGCCAGCTGAGTTGAAGAAGTATGGTCCTTCATCCAGGACTCTATTTCTATCCTCAATGCAAATGAAGATTGCAGTAAAAAAACCCTTGGGGCCAAGTTGGAGGATAACCTGCCCTTTGGGCTTCCACTTGGCGGCTATCCAGCCTTGCAGAGCTTTTTCCGTAGGCCAGAAACCTATGAATTTGCCGATTAGGGCATGGTCCTTCATGTACTGGATCCTTCCATTGATCCGATGGCTGGGCAGCTCGATTTTGGGTCTTTTTGCTGCGATCGGCTTGCAGGTGGTCGATTTTGCCTGGGGCGTTTCCTTTTTTCCCGAATCTTCTTCCTGTACCTCTTTCTGCTTGTCAGACTCATCAGCTTTACCTTCAGAACGACGTTTATCTTCCGTTTCCAGATTGTTTATGTTTGTGGTCGTTTGGCTTGTGTTGTCCCCGGCAGCAGGTTTGTCGTTTTGTGAGGGGGAAGAACCTCCACTTCCCCCCGTCAGGCCTGCCATGGCAGGCGAACCAGCTCCCGTCCTTAGCAGAGCAACAGGAGTGTGCCAGGGTAAGGCTGCGGGATTTGCAGGTGTCGGCGCTGAAGCAGGGGCTGCGAAGGAACCCTAGCGCACCAACGATTCTCCACCGTTAATTAACTTCAAATATAATTTATTAATTAATTATAAATTTTTTTATAAATTTTTATAAATTAATTAATTAATTATAAAATTAGTTAATAAAAGTTTATATATAATTAATTAATTAGGAAAATTATTGATTTTGATCAATTTTAAAAATATAAATAGATAAAATTAATAACTTAATTAATCATAAATATAATTAATTATTTTTATAATTAACTATTCATTTATAATTAATTAATTGTTTTAATTAATTATATTAATAATTTAATAAATTATTAATAATTTATATAGGAAAATAGAAAATCTATTACTAATAATTATTGTTTAATTAATTAATTATTATTTTAACCAAAATAAAAATCAATTAATAGGAATAATTATCAAAATTATAATTTAATTTAATTTAGAATTCAAAAAAGGGGGGGAAACATACTTGAGACTGTTATACCTGAGAAACTATGCCTTGGCAGAAGGTGTTTTGGAGGAGCAGATTTGTCGAAGAAGAGGTCTCCAAGTGTCACTGATTTCAACTCCCCCATCCCTATTAAGATTATCTGGATGCTTTATAATCTCGAGGGCCTCTCTTATCTTTCTTCTTTGATAGTGCTCTTCTCTCGCAATAATCTTTGCATCCCCAAGATGTATTTGATGTTTGGTTTTTGAGGAGTGTTCTGCAAGGGCTGAGGTTCTCCTCAAAAATGCACCTCAGCCCTTGGAGCTTGCTCCTCAAGCTAAACATCATCTTTGGGGATGCAAAAGATATGCGAGAAAATCATATCGAAGAGAAAGATAAGAGAACCCCGAGATTATAAAGCATCCAGATAATCTTAATAGGGATGGGGGAGTTGAAATCAGTGACACTTGGAGACCTCTTCTTCGGCAAATATGCTCCTCCAAAACACCTTCCGCCGAGGCATAGTTTCTCAGGTATAACAGTCTCAGGTATGTTCCCCCTTTTTTGAATTCTAAATTAAATTAAATTATAATTATGATAATTATTCCTATTAATTGATTTTTATTTTGGTTAAAATAAAAGTTAATTAATTAAACAATAATTATTAGTAATAGATTTTCTATTTTCCTATATAAATTATTAATAATTTATTAAATTATTAATATAATTAATTAAAACAATTGATTAATTTTAAATGAATAATTAATTATATTTATGATTAATTAAGTTATTAATTTTATCTATTTATATTTTTAAAATTGATCAAAATCAATAATTTTCCTAATTAATTAATTATATATAAAATTTTATTAACTAATTTTATAATTAATTAATTAATTTAAAAAAATTTATAAATTTTTTTTATAATTAATTAATAAATTATATTTGAAGTTAATTATTATAAATATTTATAAGTAATTTTCAAGGATTTAAATAAATAAAAATTTTGATCAACCAAATTTTTAAGTAAAATATAATAAAATAAACATAGTTAGAATGAAAATTTATTTAGAAATATTAAAATTAATAGTAATAAAGATTTGTTAAAATAGAAATGTAATTATTTAAATAAAAATTATTAAAAAGTACAAATTAAAAAACCTTGGTCGGCTCTTTTTCAAGAAACTGTTCTCTATTAAATGTCTGAAACCCTTCTTAAAATTTCTTCATTCTAATTGTCCTGATGATGGATCCCAGTTGGGATTCGAAACGTCGACACATGTTCCTCAATACTGTGGATAATCCAGAAAACTTCTTACAAAATGATCACCACAGGAGTTTAAAAACCAAAACTCCTGTAACTGCATCTTTAGTTCAGTTAATTCTGGTACGCTCATCCTGTGTGGTGCCCTTGACACCGGTGATGCTCCCGGTACCAATTCAATAGTAAAATTAATGTTCCTTCTTCGTGGTAAACCTGGTACTTCTTCCGGAAATACGTCCATGACATCTTGTACTATAGTTATACTTTCCATCATCAGGGTCTTTTCCCTAGAATTAATGAATCCTACCTGAATGGCGTATAACTGACATCCCTTTCTCATACACTTACTCATGTGTGAGGCTGTAATGGGATGCAGTTGCAAAGGCTTCTTGATTCCTTGTATTTCCTTACGTGTTCCATCATGCATTCGATAATAAATAATTTTCTCTTTACAATCCACCAGGGTCCAGTGCTTCTCCAACCAGTCCATTCCCAATAGCACATCGTAAGATCCCAAAGGCAAAACATTCAAATCAACATTTAACTACTGCTCACCAACCTCCAAAGTACAGTCAAGAATTTTTGCACAGACTTTCCTCTTTGTTCCTGTGGCTAGCTATACTAGCCATGGGTTTTTGAATTTCTAGCTTTGCAATTTACATAGTTCTACTAACTTGGGACTTACGCAACTTAAACTTGCACCAGGGTCAACTAAAACATAAATAGGTTGTGAGAGTAGCTTACCTTCTAACTCAACAATTGTTGGTTGGTAATCTGCCTCGCAATCTTCTAAGGCCGCATTAATTCTGGGTATACTTCGGGCTACATCTCCCACAGTAGAAGCTTCTTGTAAATTAGTGATTGTTTCTCTTCTTCCTCGATGTGGAAAATTCCTATAATAGTGTGCCTCGCCGTAACCAAACACTTTAGAGGTGGTTTTGAATTTTGTCCTTTCTCAGGCTTGCTGGAAGCTTCTGTGGGCTTATCTTCTGCAGGCCACCGTGTTCTTTGGTGGTTTCTTCCAAACTATTTATTCATTGTACTTCTTGTAAAAGTCTTAAAATGGTTGTTTCTAGCATTCTTAAAACCAGAACTGCTCTTCTGCCCTTTCTTAGGTGGCCAACTTTTTCCTAGTTCTCCTTTTGCTTTAGCTTGCTGGTAACACATTCTAGCTTTTCGGATTGCCTTATCCATGGTTCTTGGATTTACAAATTCAATGTGTTTTTTCATATGAGTGGGAAATATACTTAGAAAATGCTAAACCTTAGCTTTTTCATCTCTCGGGTAAGGAATATATCTGAGTAAAGACGTGAACTTGGTTATGTATTCATCCATCGTCATCTGACCTAGTTTCAGATCATGAAACTTTCTGGACTTCTCATCATAAAAACGTTCAGTTAGGTACTTGTCCTTAAAATATTGTTGAAACACATCCCATGTCACGTCTTGATCTTCTATACTACAAACATTCTTGACCTCCTCCAACCATAGTGTAGCCTTTTCCCTCAACTGATAGATGGCTAACCTAGCTTTAAAATTGTTGTTATATTCGTGATCAGGTGATCATGTCCAAGTGGAAAAAAATGCTCAAAATTGGAACTGCTTAGAATTGGTTGCAACCTAAACGACCGGATAAGCCTCGTCGCTGTGATTCTGGCACCAGGAATGGGACTTAAATCCATTGTCGTATGTGAAATGTATTGAAGTTTGAAGTTTCCCAATAACCTTCAAAACATGACTTTTGAACAAAACAAATTTTCATTTTCAGAAAAAATTATGTGGCAAATTTCATTTTTTTTATTAAATTTTTTTGGGCCTATTACAGGGTGCCACGTGGCCTTCCCGGAGGTTGCCACATGGCCCCAGGCCATTGGTTCAAAAATTTGTTCAAAAACATGTTTTAAAAAACAAGTGGATGGGCTGACCCGACCCGACCTGAACGCAATTGGGTCACGCTGAACGCATTTGGGTCGGGTCCCCGTGCAGGTGTGAACGAGTCGGGTCATGCTCGGGCGGAGGTCGACTCGACCTGAATGTCTATGGGTCAGCTTATAGCAAGCTACAATTGAACGTAGTCGGGTCGACAGTTAAAACAAGGTTAAGCCCTCAGGGCTAAGGGCAGAAGGCCCCGCGACCAGACGCAGAACCAAGGGCTAAGACCTGTTGAACCAGTGGTAAAAAAATTTTAAGCCCTGAGTGCTAGCCATTTTCTCCATATGACCTTCGGGCCATGACCGTGGGCACGGAGTTAACCTTATCCGCTAGTAGCACTTAACTGCCTGGATTTTCAACATGTGAACCCGACTTAAAAAAACAGTTAAATTTATTGCTACCCCCAAAAATAGTGCGGTTCTGCTTATTCTGGTCTATTCGCCATTTTTGGTGGCTTTAGCTAGAGTTCATCCAGATTTGGTGGGGTTTCTAAGGGACATTGAGCAGAAAATTGTGGAGGTCATAAATTCTCCAATATTGAACCATTTTGGACGAAATTGTGGTCAATTTTTGGTATTATGAGTGTTATGGAGAGGTTGGGATAGGTTGCAGAGCTAAAAAAGGTGTTCTTCAGCCAATTTTTCTTTAGGGAAGCTTGGAGAGCCACTAGGGCCATGAGGGAAATGGAGCTGCATTGGGATATACTTCACTATTTGAGGTGAAATAAAAGCCATTCTTAGCTTATTTCTTTCTTTTGAATTCAATTTCACAGCTGGTTTTGCATGTTTAGGAATTTTTATCACTGTAATACCAATTTGAGCAACTTAAGGGAGCCTTGGACCCGACAGATGTAGCCCAGGAGGGGTGAACTGCCTCATCATGTTGTTGTGTTGTTATGGTGAAGTTTTTTTGCTGTGTATTTCTGATTTAAGATGTTAAAAAATAATTTTAATTAACATTCCCTCACACATTAACTCAGAAACAGTTACCAAAAACACTTTGTTTAAATTGCAAGACATGATAAACACTTTGCACACTTAATTAAATGAAAATGGATACTTTGAACAACAGATACAAATAGTTTCATTTTCAGATCAGATGGTATCAGAGCCAGGTTATTGAGCCTTAGGAGCTAGAGTTTTACTCAACATTTGTTTTGTGCAAATATATAGTTGATTGTTTGCAAGTTTTGATGCTTACTAGGCTTAAAATCAAGAGAGGTGAAGGACACTTGGTTAGTGCACAAAGTAATCCTCAACCAAGAAGGGCCAGAGAGCCACCTCCAAGAGCCATAGAAGTAGCTTCAAGCATGTCTTCAAGAGAGGGAGAAGCTCCTGAAGATATGTATCCCAAAGAAGAGGAACAGGTGTTCCGAAAGGATTTCTTGGACATGACGGAGATGGTGAGGATACTCTACCAAGAAAGGAATGATAGGCTTATTGGAGAAGGGTCTAAAAACCAGAAAGAAGGAGAGGGTTCTTCTGGAGGAAAGAAAAGTGATGACAAGTCAAAGAAAGGACACGGAGGAAATGGTGATCCACCATCCCCATCTTCATCCTCTTCCTCTACATTGTCATCCTCAACTTCGGTGAATCAATCTCACAAGTCTAAAACTACTGGTAAAATTCCATTTTTAAAGCTTGATGTTAAATTTGAGTTGCCTATGTTTAATGGTGAAGTCAATGCAGAGAAACTTGAAAAATAGATAAGACAGTTAGAAGTTTACTTGAGGATACATAACCTTCATGATGACAACACCAAGATACAGTTAGCCTCTTTGAAAATGGATGGAGCAACATTGGCATGGTGGGAAGTCAAGACCAAGGTTGAAATCAAAAAACATGGTAAGATCACTTTATCATGGGCTGAATTTATTACTGCAATTAAAAAGAAATTTTGTCCATTAGCTCATTTACAAAAGGCTATCATGAATTTACAAAACTTCAGACAGCTTAAGGGGCAAAATGTACAAGACTACACCCAAGAGTTTAGGAGAAGAGCACTCTTATTAGGGGTAGACTTACAAAGTCAAGATACTTCACTGAAATATATAGGTGGTTTTCATAGCTACCTTAGACAAACTATTCTTATATTCAATCCTAATAGTCTAGACGAAGTTTGTGTACAAGCTACACATTTAGAGGCTAGAGGAAAAAACACTTTTTATGAGGGTAGAAACAAGCCTTTTAAGGGGAAAAAAAAAGATAAAACCTTTAAGGGAAAAGGAAAAAAGAATGCATCTGTCAAACAAGAGGGTGAGAAAGTGATATGTAAACACTGTTCAAGAGAAGGCCATGAAGAGAAAAACTATTGGAAAATACATCCTGAAAAAGAACTCGGTTTAACAAAAACAAAGGAAAGAAGAAAACTGCAGCTACTACAACTACACCACAAGATTTAGGTGATGAAACCAAATTGCAGCGATCGGTTTGAAGAGTATGAAGGGAAAGGAAACTGAAACTAAGCCAAGCACTATTACTTCAATCTGTCATGTACAAAATCCAAATGAGGAAGAAAGAATTGAATTTTTCCATGTGAGGGTAGTCTCAAAACATACAAAAATTGACACACTGTTTGACAGTGGGTCACAAGCAAATCTAATATCAGAAGACTTGGTCAAACAGCTTAAACTTGAGACCATTCCACATTCAAAGCCTTATCCACTTGGATGGATATTCAAGGATGCAAACTTACAAGTCTTAGAAAAGTGCATATTGCGTTTCGCGATTATTGCACACTTTATTGACATAGTTGAACTTGATGTAGTACCGCTTGATATATCAGGAATTGTTTTGGGAAGTCCTTACTTATTTGATAGGAAATCGATCTTCCATCACCATGAAAATAAGTATCATCTCTTTAAAGGTGGCAAGGAGTTCATTGTCAGAGCACATTGCAAGAAGGAAAATATAGCAATGGTAAATGCGGGACATGTAAAAAGGCTAGTGAATTCTAGTAAGAGTTTTGTACTTCTTATGGTTAAGCCCAAGGTTGATGTGAATCACGAGTCATTTGAAAATTGTGATTCCAATCTTAAATAAGATTTATACGATGTATTTGATGCACATCATGAGATGTTTCAGGAACTGACAGGTTTACCTCCTAAAAGGGAGATTCATCATGAAATCCAGTTACATCAAGATTGTCCTCTTCCTAACATAGGCATGTACCACATGTCTATCATGGAGAATGTTGAAATAAAGAGGAAAATTAAGGACTTGTTGGAAAAAGGGTTCATAATACTAAGCACTTCACCATGTGGGTCACTGATAGTGTTGATTCCAAAGAAAGATGGAACTTGGCGCATGTGTGTGGACTTCAAGGCATTGAACAAGATAACGGTAAAGAATTGTTACCCACTCCCAAGGATAGATGATTTGTTAGATCAAAGGAAAGATGCAATATATTTCACTAAGTTAGACTTATGTAGTGGTTATCATCAAGTTAGAATTGCAAAAAGTGACATTTGGAAGACAACATTTAAAACTAAACAGGGACTCTTTGAGTGGCTTGTTATGTCGTTTGGTTTATGCGATGCACCTGCAACTTTCATACGGGTAATGGATGATGTCTTACGTCCTTTTCTTGATGATTTAATTATTGTCTACTTAGATGACATCTTAATTTTTAACAAGACTAGAGAAGAGCATGCCATGCATGTTAAGAAAGTACTTGATATTTTGAATAAAAATCAGTTATTTCTTAAAATGTCAAAGTGTGAATTTGGAAAGACTTCTTTGGTTTATTAGGGACACATAGTAGGAGGAGGTGCTTTGAGAATTGATCCTTCTAAGGTAGAAGCCATTGTGAATTGGCCTACTCCCAAATCCATTACAAAGGTAAGAAGTTTTTTGGGTGTAGCTCAGTATTGGAGGAAGTTTATTTCTAACTTCTCTGCCATAGCAGCTCCTATGCATGCAGTGACAAGTGTGAAGCGTGATTTCCAATGGAGAGGAAAGCAACAGAAAGCTTTCAAATTTTTGAAAGAGAAGATAAGTTCAGCTTCAGTCCTTGCATTACCATACTTGAGACATCCATTCGAGATTCATATTGATGCTAGTGATTACGCCATGGGTGCAGTTCTCTTACAGCATGGTAAGCCTATCACATTTCATTCTAAGACATTTAAAGCTGTTGTTGTGAATTATCCTACATATGATAAGGAGTTGTATGTATTGGTACAAAGCATAAAACAGTGGAAACACTATTTGATGGGCAAAGAAACAGTTGTTCATACCGACCATCAGCCTTTACAGTACTTGCAGTCGCAAAGTAAATTACAGCAGTCACGACATTTCATATGGGTTTCCTACAACAATTTCACTTAGTAATAAGGTACAAGAAAGGTATTTTCAATAAAGTTGCTGATATGCTTTCAAGGCCTATTATTAGTGCTACTACTTTACTTAAGAATGATTCTATTGTACATGAGAGCTACATAGAACAATATGCATCAGATGTTGATTTGAAAGATGTGTACGCTAACTTGAGTGAAGGGAATCATGTTGAGGAGAGTGATTATCATTTGCATAATAATTTGCTGTTTCATATGGGCAAGTTATGTATACCACAGGGGGAGAGACTAAGCATCATGAGAGAAGCTCATTCTTCTCTTATTGCTGGACATTTTGGGGTGAGAAAAACAGTGGCACATTTACAAAGGTATTGTTATTAGCCTCGCATGGTAGATAATGTTTTACGTTTCATTAGAGGTTGTTCATTATGTGCTACAAGAAAGCCTAGCAATAGGAAGCTTGGTTTATATACTCCATTGCCAGTACTTTCTAGACCATGGGAAAATGTTTCTATGGATTTTTTTGGAGGTCTACCATTATCTAGAAAGCAACATGATTATCTTTATGTAGTAGTTGATAGATTCAACAAGATGTGTATTCTTATGCCATGTAAGAAATCTATAACTGCTGAACAAACTACTGATTTATATTTTCAACATGTATGGGTTCATTATGGCTTGCCTACTTCTATTGTTAGTGATAGGGATTCCAGATTTGTTGGGAATTTTTGGTCCAATCTATGGAAGATGATGGACACCAAGTTGAAGAAGAGTACTGCTTTCCATTCGTAAATAGATGGCCAAATAGAGGTAGTGAACAGAACCATTGTACATATTTTGAGAGGTTATTGCAGCAAGCATCCCAAGATTTGGGATGAGCACTTGCATTACATTCAACATGCTTACAACCGGGCCACATTAAGGGACTTTTGAGGTTTAAAATGGGCCTCCTAAGGAAATAATAAAGTAATAGATAAACTAATAAAATAATATTTATGAATTTTCAATTCACTTTTTGCATCAAAATCCATGTAACCATGGTTAAATTCAATTCAAAAGTTGTACCAAAATAAAATTAAAAAAAAGTTGTATTGATTTGACTATAAATAATAATATGCTTTTCAAGAAAAAATCATTATCATTGAACAACTAATGCATTTTTCCTTTGTAATTAAATAACTTAAAATAAAATATAAATATAAATTCATAAATTCTTAATTACATAATATACTATTAATTAAAATTTATATAATTTAAATTATATAATAACATGTAATTAATATACTATATATAACATGTAACATATAGGGATATGCATTGTTTCTTTCAAATACAATGAAATGACAATAATAATATTTTATTCAAAAAATATGAAATGACATTTATTATGAGTACTTTACTTTATGACTTTAAAAGTACTTAGAGCACTACCATGGATATGAATTGTTTATTTCAAAAAAATATGAAATTACAATAATAATATTTTATTCAAAAAGTATGAAATAACATTTATTATGAGTACTTTACTTTATGACTTTAATAGTACTTAGAGCACTACCATGGTTAACCATGGGTTTTTATCCACTATTGAGAATGTGACAAGTAAATACCTTTAACTCAAGCAATGCCACCTCAACCATTAGGGATGATGTCATCCCCTAAAATGTGATTGGTTCTCATAAAGTGAATTTTGATTGTACATTTTCCTTAGGAGGCCCATTTTAGACCTCAAAATTCCCCTAATGAAGCACTCTTCTACAAGTACTTCACCTTTTGAAGCTTTCTTTAGGTATTTGCCTAAGTCGCCTTTAGATTTCATTATTGAGAAGGATGTTGCCATTGATGGGCATAGTGGCATTGACATAGTGACATTGACAATGCTTGCATGTTCATTGAAAGAATTCAGCTCACACATCAGCAGGTTCAAGGACAACTTGAAAAAAGTCAAGGCAAGTACAAGGAGAGGCATGCCAAACACAGAGCTGATCATAAGTTTCAAGAAGGAGATGAGGTATGGCTGCATATTCATTATGGTCCATTCAAGATCCTTAAACAAGTTGGAAATAATGCTTTTCAATTAGATTTGCCTTCATATATGCAAATGTATTCCGTTGTGAATGTGGAAAATTTACGTTTGTATGAATGTCCTTTAATTGTTGATTATGAAAGTGACATTCAGCTACCATCCATAGAGGATTTCTTACTAGATTTTTTGGATTATCTGAAAGAGGATGCTATCCTTGATAGAAGGACACGCACTTCGAGGAGGGGAAATGTTGATTATGTTTGGATTGGTCTTAAAGGCAGCAAACCGAGTAAGGAAAAATGGATGGAGGTGGAAAAGGTGAGGTATTTGTACCCTCATCTTCTTAACAGGTAATTGAAGGCTTTTGGGATTTAAAAGCTTCCCAATGGGGAGGTGTGATCAGGTGATCATGTCTAAGTGGAAAAAAATGCTCAGAATTGGAACTGCTTAGAATTGGTTGCAACCTGAATGACCGGATAGGCCTCATCACTGTGATTCTGGCATCACAAATGGGACTCAAATCCGATGTCGTATGTGAAAGATATTGAAGTTTGAAGTTGCCCAATAACCTTCAAAATATGACTTTTGAACAAAAAAATTGTCCTTTTCATAAAAAATTATGTGGAAAATTTCATTTTTTTTTATTAAAGATTTTTTGGCCTATTACAGGGTGCCACGTGGCCTTCCCAGAGGCTGCCAGGTGGTCCCAGGCCATTGGTTCAAAAACATGTGTTAAAAAAAAAGTGGATGCGTTGACTCGACCCAACCTGAATGCAGTCGGGTCACACTGAACGCATTTGGGTCGGGTCCCCGTGCAGGTGTGAACGAGTCAAGTCATGCTCGGATGGAGTTCGACTTGACCTGAACGTCTATGGGTCAGCGTATAGCGGGCTACAATTGAATGTAGTCGGGTCGACGATTAAAACAGGGTTAAGCCCTCATGGCTAAGGGCAGAAGGCCCCATGACCAGACGCAGAACCAAGGTCTAAGACCTATTGAACCGTCGGTAAAAAAATGTTAAGCCCTAAGTGCTAGCCCTTTTCTCGATATGACCTTCAGGCCATGACCGCAGGCGCGGAGTTAACCTTATCCGCCAGCAGCACTTAACCACCTGGATTTTCAGCATGTGAACCCGACTTAAAAAAACAGTTAAATTTATTGCTACCCCAAAAAATAGCACGGTTCCACCTATTCTGGTCTATCCGCCATTTTTTGTGGCTTAACTAGAGTTCATCCAAATTTGGTGGGGTTTCTAAGGGACATTGAGCAAAAAATTGTGGAGGTCATAACTTCTCCAATATTGAACCAAATTGGACGAAATTTTGGTCAATTTCGGGTATTCTGAGCATTCTGGAGAGGTTGGGATAGGTTGCAGAGCTAATAGAGGTGTTCTTTAGCCATTTTTGCTTCAGGGAAACTTGGAGTGCCACTAGGGCCGTGAGGGAAATGGAGCTGCATTGGGCTACACTTCACTGTTTGAGGTGAAATAAAAGCCATTCCTAGCTTATTTATGTCTTCTGAATTCAATTTCACAGCTAGTTTTTCCTATTTAGGCATTTTTCTCACTGTAATACCAATTTGAGAAACTTAGTAGAGCAAGGACATGCCCATTGGGAGCCTTGTACCCATCAGATGTAGCCTAGGAGGGGTGAATTGCCTCATCATGTTGCTGTGTTGTTATGGTGAAGTTTTGTTGCTACATATTTCTGATTTAAGATGTTAAATAGTAATTTTAATTAACATTCCCTCACACATAAAATCAGAAACAAATACCATAAACACTTTGTTTAAATTGCACGACATGATAAACACTTTGCACACTTAATTAAATGAAAATGGATACTTTGAACAACAGATACAAATAGTTTCATTTTCAAATCAATTCGTACACCTGAAAGTACTTATTCATATTTATCAGCCATGCTTCGGCCAACTCTTCTGCCTCTCCATCAATTGTGGGTGGTTTTATTTTCTGAAACTCACCTTGCAGTTCCACTTTCTGCTTCTTAATTTCCTGCTATTCAGATACATTATCCGACTCAACATCATTGTAGTGTATATTTTTATTAGTTCGCTGGGAATGGATTTTCTCAACTCTATCGGTGGTTTGAGCTCTTGTTTTCCTTTCACCTTCCTCCTGCATGATCCTATTAGGACTGGGTTGCATCACCCCCTGATTCTGTTTGTCTGAGAGGCTCCTAAGTATCCACTCTTGCTCTTTCATTAAACGTTCGTTGTATGTTTTGACTCGGGCCATATCCTCTTGTAACTATTGCACTGTGCTTAACAAAATACATGTATGATGTTGTTTCTCATCTAATAGTCTGCTGGTTTGCTGGTGTTGGTCTACACTCAGCTAAATCCACATTTCATGATTCATTTCCGACTGTTGTTGGGGTATGGTTTCCCCCAAATTTTGGTTGTGTTGTACCCCTCCTCATAACACCTTCTATAGTATTATTTCCTATGCTTCCTCTTTTTTCATCATTACACACAATTTTGTTATATTATGCGACCCTTAGGGTCCCAGCGTGCGAATGCTACTCTGATACCACTTGTAACAATCACCAACTAAACATTGTAAAAAAATAAAAAGTAAAATTAATTTAACTATACGTTTTCACATTGTTTACCATAAATTACATTTTCATTGTTTTACCAACATATGGATGATACTAGACTTAGGCATTTTATGAATTTATATAGTTCTTGAGTTTGGTTTATTTTTTTGTATTGGGCCTGTTATATCACCATAGTACACACATAATTCGTTTAATATCTTTGTCAGTACAACACTTGGGATTACTTCTTTAATAAAACAGATATCGAGAGTACTATTCTTTAATGCTAAGTCTTACCAACTTACATATTTCACTTGAGCATGGTTATCTATGCATATTTTCTATCATCCGTGCAGATCTTTCGTACCCTTGCATTTTTGGAGTTCTGTGATGATGACACTTGGTTAAGACTGCACTGTCAGATTAGATTGGATCTACGGATTCTGTTGTTTCCCTCCAAGGCAGGGTTTCAACTACACCCCAAACCCTAATTGATCCATTCATTTGCGCCAAGACCGTTGGGGTTTGAGGCTCTGCAACTAAACACAATGCTCCATCTCTGGTTAAGTTTTTTGTTTAAATTATCTGCAGGTTTTAGATGTTGGCTTCTTAGGCTGGTCAACCCATGACTACTACCTTTTCTACCATTAAACTTATAGCCTCCGCAAAGGATTTGAAGCTGGGTTTTGTGGTTTAGTTTTCACTGCTCTCACCATCTTCTTCATCGCGTTGCAACATGCTCTTCTCTGCCACTGTAGGTAAGTTAGATTACCACATGTCGCGTTAGTTTTTTTGTCTTAACTTGTTTACTTAATGTGTTTTGTCTTTGTTAATCACTTTGGTTTGACCCTCTTTTCTTTATTTTTGTCTACACGCAAGAAATTTCACTGCCTCCACGTGAGACTCATACAGGTATTTTAAAGCTACTTTGCTCATAATCCCCAATTTTGTTTTTCAGTAACTATCATTCACGTAGTCTCAAATGTATTTTATTTTGATTTACATAAGGGTTATTTCTTTGTGTAGGTATGGCTTGTCTCAGTCATTTCTCGGTGTTTCATTATAGCTGTGTGTCTTTCCGGCACCCGTCAAGACTTTCTCTTTACACATGAGTTTATTCTGTCACATTTACCGAGTAGGTTTTCAGCCAATCTCATTGTTGTCATCATGTCTTGATAATTATGGGTTCCAGCATACTGCTCTTTTCTGGTTTAAAAGTCTAAATTCGTTTTAGTAAATGAGGATTCTCCCTCTTATTTCAGACTCGGGGAATACTACCATTTTGAATTTTTCTGGTGTAATGTATAAATAATAGTTTGAGACTCTTTTATTCCATAGTTACTGTCCCTTCGATGGCCCCGTTAACACTTTGGGGTTTTTCTATTTATTTATGTAATATGTACGCTTAAATGTGCCAGAGGTTTTTTCTTCCAAGTTTTTTCATGCATACGGAACTGGAAATGTTTTTGCATCCTCTTCATTACATGAATATGAATAGACTATTTACTTACTGTTATATGCAACTTTGAATGATTATGGTTCTCGGCATGGAAAAAAAATCTTGTTAGCTTCAATTTCACTATTTCATTAAAATGTCGGCTTTAGTTTGTTACTGTAACTTATATATATTTAGGAGTCGACTGAACCGACTGGTTTACAGGTCCGTGTATAGTTTCTATGCCGGAAATAGTCCTGTATCCGGAGCCTATGCGCTCTAGAAGTCGGACAAGGTTTCCCTTTTGACCCATATTTAAATCTTCTTGTTCCAGTTACTTAGTGTATTTCCTCTGTTTATCTATAGTTCAGAATTTAATCAATGAACACCCTTCTTAATGTTTACTTAAATTTAACTATTGTTCTACACACAGTGCTTTACTGTAGGAGAGAGATTATCTTCCATGCTAATGATTATTATGATAGCTGAAAATATTTTACTATATTAAATTGAAAATTCTACAACATGCAGAATCTTTCTTCTTTTCCTTTAGAGTTAGCACATAACAATCTAAAATATAAGAATTTTCACATAGTAAATCTTCTCCTACGTAATTAATGACATTTCAACAATATTTAACAACATTTTCTGAGTAATATATTGTTGAGCCAAAATACTCAGTTCTACAGAGTCTATCCATTCTTGAATTAACAGTAACATTCTACTTCATTAACTTAGCAGAATTTCAGTAGTATTACTTATCTGTCGATTGACTATGGTTTTCCTCCCTACTGTGGATGAGGAAATCACGTCGTCACCCCCCCTGGTGCTCCACTCCTGAGCCAAGTAGAAAGAAACAGTGCTCGGAAGAGATCTCAAGAATTCGGTCCAATCCACTTCCAGAAAATTCCAGGATATCTGAGAGTATTTCCACTAGTCTCTACTAGCTTGGGAAATTCACACTCTCTCTCCTTTCTTCACCAGAATTCACGCTAGTTTTTCTCTTACCAGAATTAGGGATTCATGCTTTGGAAACACCTCAACACCATTTCTCTATCTTTTTGGGTTGAATATTGACCATTCATTTATCATAAAGATTGAGAACAAAAAAAATTATTTTCCTCCCCATAAACCCTAATTTTTTTTCGAGAAGTAACAAGTGAGTTCTCCATGGGGAAATACCCAAATACCTTAAGTCAAATTTGTCAAAATGCAACTTTGATGGTTAGGAAAAATCATACGGTTAAATTCATAAATGTTATGGTACCCTGACCATTAAAACATACTACATGTGAACAAACCTACCTATGTCATGAAAATCAATCCAATATTCAGCTCCATATTGCATGTTATGCCAATATGTATAGTCATTATCTATTATTTTCAACAATTATGTAGGAAATTTTTATCGAGAGACTATCACTTTCAAGGATACCCAAAGAGAGAAGCTGTCAACGGTAGGAATTACTATATATTGTCAAGAAAGTAGAATAATGGAACATAGAAATAAAATTAATACTTCCATGAATTGGGATCCATAGGAAAGCCAACCCAAAGAGGATTAATGATGTTGGTTTTTAATGTGATGGTTAAAAAAGTTGTAACTTTCATTCCAAAAAAAGGTTGTTACTAGTAGAACCACTTTTTACTTAGGGGTTGATTTTCATTTTTTCCACATGAAAGTATCAGTTTTAAGGGCTGGAGTTATGTTATGAAGTCACAATTTTCATTAAGTTGCTAATATTGTCTATGAAATAAAATGACTTGCTTACTTTGCTAGGAAATTAATCAATAGTCCTAATTACATCTCCTTCGTGGTATGGAAATATCTACACAATTATTTGAGGAAAATAAGTTGAGAAGGAAACAAGAAAATAAGAACAACATTGTGAAACCTCATTTTTTATCTATATTTTTTGGATTCCTATATACTTATTTAGTCTTAATAACTACTCACACACATCATAATTACATTAACTTTCAATCTCAAACCAAAATTAATTTTCGTATCCACATGATTAACCTAGTAACCAAGGAACCAATTGAAAAGCTATTTGCACATGGTAACTAAGAAATTTGCAAAGAACTTTGACCCCATTCCTTTAGTATACACACACACACACACACACACACACACACACACACACACACACACACACACACATATATATACTCTAGACTTGATCATCATATTTCTTTTCATCTATTCTGGTAAATTTTTGGTGCAAAATTTATAGGAATTGACATACAAGGTATATTTCAATGGAATTATGTAGTTTAAAAATTAGTGTATGGAACTTTTCATAACCATTTTAAAGAATCAAATGATTTTTTTTTGGTTGCATTGTCTGAAACATGCCTGACATCCTCGACATTGATATAGCTTGTTGAAAACCATGGTATGAGTGCATTCAACATCATTCATTCCATCACTCACATATGTAGGGCCAGACACATGTGGACATTAAAGGAAATTCTAGAGCGCCCAAAACCTTCTTGCAATTGTGTGTTGATAAAGTAAAAACCCTTGTCCCTGGATGACTATCATAATAGGAGGATAAGAAGTTCCATCCTTTAGAAATATTTCTTGTTCTATGACTAAGAAAAATATCTGAGAATGGTATTTTGAGGGCATAAAATAGGAGGAGCAAGATTTTGTGGTAGTCATTTAGATTGCAGTGTCAAAAGGTAACACCATAGTGAGTTCACATTCCTTTTTATGTGCATTTTACAACTAGAATAAAAGGAGTATACCATATTCCTCACATTGTAGCTAGTTCATTAAGGGAATTTTGTAATAAAAATGAGGCTAAAATCATGAAAATCTATTGACAAAATCAACTTTAAAAGAACTAGTAAGATTCTAGGTAATGATGCCATCCCTGAGGGTAATGCTTTTTTGTGAAAAAAGAAGAAAAATATTATTATTTTTTATTAAAAATTTTGGTTTATCTCCTTAGTTGTTTACTTAAATGTTAAATATAGGAATATGATGGATGCAAAAATAGATTTCCCATCAAATAATATCTACTCAACATACTTTCAAATAAACCTACATAATTTTTTTTTTAAATACATAAAAATGTGTCCCATTCACACACACACACACACAGATATATATCAAATACTTTACAAAATTTAGAGGAGATACAATTCAAATCAATATTGTATAAGTAACATTGTACATGATTATGGAAGTAGATTTTGATTTAAAAGCCTAGGAAATTTCTGAGAGAAAAGGTTTCATAATTTTTAAAATAGTAAATTACCTAAACAATTGATAAAGAAAACAATGTTCACTGTTATAAAACTAACTTTCATATAAACAATATTAGTTGTTTTAAAATTTACTTTTAAACTAAAAACTAAGGAATGGGCTAAAAATAAGAAGATGGTTGAACTTAAGGAACTAACAGTGACAACAAAAACAACTTCAGGATGTTGCTGACAAAAATGGGGAAGGTTTCACCTCTCCTAAATCTACTGAGGCTCTCATGATCCTGAAAAAAAGGAGAAACATGCTTCTGTAATAGCATAAGAAGTAATGGTGATTAAAAAGGAGATATATCTAGCTAGCCAATGGAGATGGAAACATGAAAATTTTCTAGGCATATCAAAGGGTCGAAAAATGCACAATACCATATGAAGTCCCAAGGGTCCAGATAATGCAAAGGTTTCACACTTTTAAAGCCTATAAAATATGGGAAAGAATCACTTCAAATGTATCTTTTAGGCTCCAATAGAAGCCTTAATCTCTTAGGTGATTAGAGTTGCGCAAATTCCCCCCTATTTGGTATATTAAGAGGACATTAGGACAATCATGGATGAGTTTATAGAAGATGAAATATAAAAAAAATTCCATAGTTTTTAGAAAGGAAAAATTCGAGGTTTAGATGGATGTGTTATTGAATTATTCCGTGAACTATGTGACACTATTGCAAATGATCTTTGTGTGGTGGTTAAGGAATCTAGAAGGGAAATAATTATGCTTCTAGCTTTCAATATGAACTTTAGTTATCTTATTCCTAAGGTGTACCACCTATTTTCCCTATATTATTTTCATCATATTTCCCTATGCAATTCCATATATACAAGGTGGTTTCAAAAATTATTTCCTTAGGAGATAGGGTTAACTAGCTTTACCTCAGGCTTCAAATGACACATGTTGGTTTCAACTCGAATTTCAATGCCTGGGTGATGAGTTGTATTTAGATTATTTCATTCAATGTCTTAATAAATGGGTCAACATACCCATTTTTCATGCACAAAGAGATCCTCACTAGTGATGTCCCTTCTCTCACCTCTTGTTTTTTTTGGTAGTGGAAGGACTTAGTCGCCTACTAATAAAGTAAAAATGAATGTGTAATTTGCATGGTACTCTTATGGATAAAAAATTTACCATAACACGTCTACTCTTTGTCGATGATATCCTAGTTTTCTACAAGGAATCCTCTAGAGAGGTAAGATTGTTTTCAAAAATTCTCTCTTTGTACGGAAAATCCAAGGAATGACAATTAACAATAGGAAATTCAGAATCTCCCTACAAAATTTAGATGAATGGGAGATTCGCTACCTGAATCAGTCGTTTCTCGTTGAATCCAAACTACTAGAAGAGGGTATGAAGCATTTGGGAGTGAATATCAAACCAAACTACTACAAAAGGGAGGATTGGTTATGGATCATTACTAATATTGAGAAAAGACTAAAAGTAAAAAAAAAATTATGGATATCTCACGTCGGCTGGTTATTGTCGATTAAATAAGTATTAGAGGCTATCCCTATTTATTTGGTCGGGGAAGTAGGATCATGGAGTTCTTCCTTATGTAAAATAGAACAAATTAGCTATGCCAAAGTTCATGTATTCTTTTTCTCTAAAGCCCTGGATACTAAGTGTGGGTGGGGATTATTTTCAACACAAAGCTTATGGATGAAAATTGCCACACAAAAATGTATCATCTCGAGGTCATTAGGAGATTGGATTAAGAGGAGGGACAAGTTGTGTGTGTAAATATCTATGATCTAGAAGGTTCTTCTTCAGTCCTTCAAACCCATTAGTGGTGGATTGTAGTGGAAAATTTGTAGGGGGGATCCAGTGAGAATAAGCCTCGATCCTTGGTTAGGTAGTGATCATGGCCACACACTACCTTCCTACAAGACAAAGGGTTCTCCAAACTCACTCATATTTCCAAAAAAAACAATCACAATGATATAGAAACAAGGATGGCCTTGAGCAATGGAGGAGGATTTCAAGGAGACATGGAATGGTTATTTGAATGCCATATTAGCTTGACATATTTAATTGATAGACAGAAAATATGAATCACATTGGAGCATTTCTCCCTTTTGATCTTACACACTGAAATTTCTTGGTTACATCTCTCTTATGACTATATAAAATGAGGTCCTTATCAAGTGGTGGTTGAAGATGTTAAGGAATGCTAAGTTCCCTACAAAATCCAAACTGTTTATGTGGTGTCTACTAGAAAATAAGGTCCCCACTCAGGACATCCGTTAGAAAGTGGTCCAAAAAGGTGCTCTTTGTGCAAGAATGATGAAGAATTTTCAAAGCACATCTTCAAGACATGGCCTTTTTATGAAAGGGTGTGCAATGCTTGTAAACAAGCTGTGGGTGAGTGAACTTTATGGTCGTGGAGGATTTAGAGCGGGTTGGAGGTTTTGGCTATCCATCTTGTCATATCTAGCCTAAAAAATTGTGTTCTTACTTATAAACTTGGGGATATGGTTGGCACAAAATATAGCCATCTTCTAGGAAAAGGTTACTATTATTCAAAACATTGTTGTGGAACCTCTAATCATATTAGAACACTTTCCACATTAAGGTATAGCCTATCCCATAGTAATTATCCAAGAAAATCCAAATCCTTCTAAATTGTGGGATATTTTGGATGGATCATCACGCAATGGAAAGAATAGTGGACGAATATTCCTCCTCTTCATGTGTGAATGACATTATTTTAAGTTAAAATAGGTTTCCGTAAAAATGGTCTCATTACAAGATCAAATAACATGGCAGGAATTATGGCTTGTAATTTTTTTTTTTTTCTCTTTAGCAAAGTGTTATTCCTTCATCCAAGTATATGGGTATTCCATATTTATCATCAAATAGTTTAACAAAACTCAAGAGTGCAAAATTATCATTTCCTATTCTGGAGGAAGTAATTCAATTCAAAAATTGTCTTAATTTCTTCTCATGCTTTCTTAAGGCACATGGGAGATTTTGGAACATCTTGACTATTTTTGTAGCTATGTTTTTTGTCACAAGCTTTGAGAATTTACCTATAAGAGCAACAACGAATTATTTTATGTACCAACAATTATTTCACTTATGATTCAAACTTGAAATCACTAGTATATGCTTTAGTGTTATGTATGCATTAGTTTCTTATATACTAGCCATTTCAAGTATATATATATTTTTAGTTTTTTAAAAATGAATAGTATATAATTAGTTAACTAAATAATTAGAATTAATTAATTACAATTATTACATTAATTAAAATTATTTTAATTACAGTTACAAAATTAAATTAAATTAATTACAAAGTAATTATATACCCAATTAAAACAAATTTTAATTAAAAATCTATATAAATTAATTATTATTATAATTAAAATACATTAAAATATAATTAAAAAACATTTAAGTGGCTTTTTGGGATCTCTTTTTAAGGGTCCCTAAACGTCATAAAGGAGAGATAAAGAGGTATTAGTGTTGAATGGGATGCATAAGGGATTTTCGGAGATTCGTTTTGAGAGGACTCGATAAAAGGGAGCTATGATATTTAAAAGCTTTGGGGTTCCGATGGAAGGAAGGAGATATGAAGTTTGAGAGGTGTAAAGAAATGTCAGAGTGAAATAAAAGCCCGACGCCGAGGTGATGAAAAGGGAATTAATGAGGAGTACCGTGAGAGAGGAGAGGGGCATGTAATCGAAGATATAAGATATCGGAGTGTAAAATAAAATAAAACTTTAAGAAATTGAGAGTTACGAGGAAGTTAGGAAGGAGTGAGGTGAGGTATCTTTTTCATATAAAAAGTAAAATCACTTAGTAATAAAAGTTTCTAGGTTATAAAATTTACAACCGTTTTGTATTTTTGGGATTTTGGATATGAACCATTTTTTAACAGAATTTCGAAATCAGAAAATAAAATGTATTAATTAATAAAAATTATCTAAATTTAATTTATACAATTAATTTACAAAAATTAAAATAATATGCATTTTGTACATTTTTTAGTGGTGGCTGTAAAATTTATCGAACTTCGGATAAGTGTAATTTGCAAATCATGTATTCAAATGAGATGAAACTAGAACCAATGAAAATCTAGTGAAAATTCAAATGCAATGAAACAATCATAAGAGAAATCCGAAGAAAATAAAAATCTCACAAAATTGTGAGACACTTAACCAAAACAAATATTGAAAGGCGATTTAGTAGAAAATTATGAAAAGGGTCCCCATTATTATTATGAAATAATAAATTAAAATGGAGGTGTTATGATTTCACCATAACAAGTCTCAAAATATCCTAGATGATATCCTCGCTTAGCTACCTAGCTTTTCTCTCACGAGAATTAGGGATTCATGCTTTGGAAGCACCTCAACACCATTTCTCTATCTTTTTGGGTTGAATATTGACCACTCATTTTCCATCAAGATTCGTAACATAAACAAGTATTTTCCTCCCCATAAACCCTAAATTTTCTCCTAGAAGCACAAAGTGAGTCCTCCATTGGGAAATACCCAACTACCTTAAGTCAAAATTGTCAAAATGCAACTGTGATGGTTAGGAAAAATCATACGGTAAAATTCATAAATGTTATGGTACCCTTACCATTAAAACATACTACATGTGCACTAACCTAGCTATGTCATGAAAATAAATCTAATACTCCGCTACATATTGCATGTTAGGCCAATATGTATAATCATTATCTATTATTTTCAAAGATTATGTAGGAAATTTTTATCGAGACACTGTCACTTTCAAGGATACCCAAGTAGAGAAGCTCTCAACTGTAGGAATTACTATATTTTGTCAAGCAACTAGAACAATGGAACATATAAATAAAATTAATACTTCCATGAATTGGGATCCATAGGAAATCCAACCTAAAGAATAGTAATGATGTTCGTTTTTAATACGATGGTTAAAAAATGGTGTAACTTTCATTCCAAAGAAAGGTTGTTACTAGTAGAATGAATTTTTTACTTAGGGGTTGATTTTCATATTTTTCACTTGAAAGTATCAGTTTTAAGGGTTAGAGTTCTCGTTATGAAGTCGAATTCTCTTTAAGCTACTAATATTGTCTATGCTGTAAAATGAATTTCTTACTTTACTAGGAAATTAATCAATTGACCTAATTACTTCACTTTCATGGCATGGAAACATCTACACAATTATTTGAGGAAAATAAGTTGAGAATGATACAAGAAAATAAGAACAACAATGTGAAACATCATTTTTCTCTATTTTTTTGGATTCCTATATACTTATTTAGTTTTAATAACTACTCACACACATCATAATTACATTAAGTTTCAATCTCAAACCAAAATTAATTTTCTTATCCACATTTTCAACCCAATAACCAAGGAACCAATTGAAGATCTATTTGCAAGTGGTAACTAAGAAATTTGCAAAGAACTCCAACCCAATTCCTTTAGTTAGTTAGTATATATATATATATATATATATATATATATATATATATATATATATATATATATATATATCCAAGCTTTAGACTACATCATCATATTTCTTTTCATCTATTCTAGTTAAATTTTTGGTGCAAAATTGATAGGAATTGACATACAAGGTATATTTCAAGGGCATTATGTAGTTTGAAAAATTAGTGAATGGAACTTTACATAAACATTTTGAAGAATCAAATGATTTTTTTTTGGGTCGTATTGTTTGAAACTTTTCTTACTCCCTTGACATTAATCTACCTTGTTGAACACCATGCTATGAGTGGATTCCACATCATTCATTCCATCACACACATATGTAGGGTCAGACACATGTGGGAATTCAAGGAAATTCTAGAACGTCCAAAACCTTCTTGCAATTGAGTGTTGATAAAGTAAAAAACCCTATCCCTAGATGACAATCATAATAGTTGGAGAAGGAGTCAATTATTTAGAAATATATCTTGTTCTACGACTAAGAAGAATATCTGAGAGTGGTATTTTGAGGGCATAAAAGAGGAGGAGGATTTTGTGGTACTCATTTAGATTGCAATGCCAAAAGGTTACTCCATAGTGAGTTCACATTCCTTTTTATGTACATTTTACAACTATAATAAAAAGAGTATAAAATAGTCCTCACATTGTAGCTAGTTCATTAAGGGAATTTTGTAATAAAAATGGGGCTAAAATCATGAAAATCTATTGACAAAATCAACTTTAAAAGAATTAGTAAGATTTAAAGTTATGATGCCATCCCCAAGGGTAAAGATTTTTTGAGAAAAAAAAAAGAAAATTATTATTTTTTTAATTACATTTTTTATTTATATCCTTATTTATTTACTTAAACGTTAAATGTAGGAATATGATGGATGCAAAAATAGGTTTCACATCATAGAATATCCACCTAACATAATTTTAAATAAACCTACATTAAAAAAAAAACATAAAAAACTGTGTTCAATTCATATATATATTTTACAAAATTTAGAGGAGATACAATTCAAATCAATTTGGAAAAGTAACATTAATGTACATGATTATGGAAGCTGATTTTGATTTAAAACCCTAGGAAATGTGTCAGCGAAAATGTTTCATAAATAATTTTAAAATAGTAAATTACCTAAAAAAATTATAAAGCATACAATGTCCGTTGAATTAAAATTAACTTTCATATATACAATATTAGTTGTTGTAAAATTAACTTTTAAACTAAAAACTAAGGAATGGGTTGAAAAGGAGAAGATGGTTCAACTTAAGGAACCGATAGTGACAAAAAAACAACTTCAGGATGTTGCTGACCAAGATGGGATAGCTTTCATCTCTCCTAAATTTTGTGAGACTCTCATGATCATAGAAAAAAAGGGATAAACATGCTTCTGTAATAACATAAGAAGGAATGGTGATTAAAAGGGAGAGCTATCTTCTCTGCTGGTCGCTGACTGTTTTAACAATTCAAGCTCCACATAAATTGTCAACCCGAGGAAGTCTGTTTATTCCAAAGACAACCACGCACTGGATATGCTCAATTCCAAAAGCAGAAATAATGTTGTAGTAAAAGTCACACAATTATTAATCATACAAATCTAATCATTCACACCCTGTTTTAACAAAGCTGAAGTCTATTTATGTTATAGTAGAAACAATTCCTCTATTGCAGTCTTTTAAGAATCCTAATGAAAGGAAATTACTCTGCAGGAAAGGAAACCAATCAACCATAACAGGGAACAAGACCCTATTCCTTCAAATAGGAACTTCAGCACCTGCTGCCTGGCACTAATCACACTGTAGAAAAGATAAATTCAAGAAACAGGACCCTATTCCCATGAACAGGAACCTTCAGCACCTGTCTCCTGTTTCTAATCACACTGCAGGAAAAAGAAAGGCAATCAATGGGAACAGGACCCTATTCCTTTGTACAGGAATCTTCAGCACCTGCTTCCCAGCATCAATCATACATTCAAACAAATAACAGAAATAGATCCCTTAACTTCTTAAGATTGAATGTACTAAACACATGCAGCGTTAAAGGAAACAAAATGCTCAATAAACTACAGAACTGTGTAACTGGTGTTTCAGCAAACAAAATTAAAGTAAAGTGCGAATATCATAAAGAAATCTAGCAAACTACAGGAACAGTCGGGCGAATCTTGTGAGGAAGGCGGGCCCTTTCCTTCTCACAAGATTCCCCAGGGAAAGGATTAAATTGAAGCGCTCAAAAGGAAATTTTATTCATCTGTCAAAAGAAATGATACATTACAAATGGAGTCTAGCTCCTGTCCTCTCAAACACAATGTTCTCCTGTAGTTTCGAGCCCCCTCTAATGATGATGTCTCCTCTTTTTAAAGAGGGGATATCCCTTACAATTACAGTAGAGAAAATCTATATCTATCCCTAAATCTGTTCTTCTTTCTTAAAACAGGGCTATTCTGTTCTTCCATAAAAAGATATCGTTACAACAGATACAAAAAGAGTACTATCTTCAGAATAATCCGTGTAACCACGTCTTCATGTTGTTGCCATTGTTCCACAAAATACTCTTCCAGAATCGCAAATTACGAATAGTGGCGGAATTTGCGTGCCTGCTGACTGTTTTAGCAACGGAGTCGACTGTTTCAGCAACAGAGTCGGCTGTTTCAGCAACGAAGTTTGACTGTTTCAGCAACGGCCGATTGTTCCAGCACAGCACATAAATTATCTGCGATCTTTTAGACTTATGTTAGCAACAATCTACCTTCGATTAATGATGAAATATAAGATTAATATGGAATTATATGTAAACAGATTAAATATATAGTAAAGAAGAGGATTTTATATACCTTTGGATAAAGTGAATGAAAATGATGATGGAATCCTTTTTAAACATGGTTATAAAGGTAAGGTGGTGTCAAAATATATAGTAAAAATGATACATAGTGAGGTCCTAACATCCCCCCCAGCTGAAAGGGTTGAATGTCCTCAGGCAACTCCTAGTTTGAGTCAGAGTCTGAGTACTGACTCTGTGCTGGAGAAGGTGGCTTCTGTCAGAGCTCGGAATCCTCGATTGTTCTGCAATTGCTGCCATGCTACAGCTTCATCTCTGTCAGCCAATTGATAGTGACACTGGTATTTTTCTGTAGGCATCCATAGAATTGGAAAATGAAAATGGTAACCAATCCAGTTTTCTCCACAATGCCGAATGCATCTGATGTAATTAGGTACCCTGGAGAGTGCAGCTTGAAGATTATCAGGGCTGAAAGGGTGATACTCTTGTCTTTCCTTGCATGAATGTTGCCAAAACATAGTGTTGGCATTCAATGCAGTAGTCTCCTTTACTCTGATTAGCTGTAGACACTTTAAAAGTGTTGAAGCCTGCAGTTGTTGTATGTACCTGTGCATTCCTGGCTTCTGCAAGAATCAGTGATATTGTGCTACAAACATAGCCGGATTTGAAGGTTCTGGTCTAATCCAAAGGAGCCGATTCTCTTCATTATGTCTACTTGCAATGAACGCAGTTTTCCAGGTGAGCTGATTGGCCAGGAATGAAACGAATGCCCTAATTTGTACATCACCTACAATTGGAGTGAGATTGACTTTTCTATTCTCAGGCATGGCCTCGTTATGGAGATAAAGTTCACACAAAAAATGTTGGTCACTTTCAGGGGCCTCAGCAAAAGTCTTAACAAATTGTTCCGCAGTAAGCAATTCATGAGGTCTGCCATCCTTTATTGCCTTCAATTGAAAATAAACCAAACGTTCAGAGAGGAAGAGAGAATAATTCACGGAGGGTTTTCGGGTAGCCATCAATTTTTGCACTAATGAAAACATCAAAACCAAATTTTCCTTTGATTCCTTGACTTCTTTCTTGGAATCCCTGAGCTGTTGCAATGTTTGCTCCCAAATATCCCAGTTGGCATACATGTGATTCTGCCATGCTAACTTATGTTGCTGTAATATTTTATCTTGATCTACAACATATTGTTTCTTCCAGTTGTTCATAAGTTCTAACTGTTTCCATGGCAGGGTCTGTGTCCCAGCATTAGAAGTACTGGTTTGGGGCATTGTCTGAGTAGCTGAGATGACTAGCACAGGGCGAGATATATGTGGCTTAGTTTCTTTTTCAAGACTTTTTGAGGGCCCTACTGGTTCTTGTGTGGCAGTAGGGCGTTCTTCTTTAATTGCAGCTGATGTAGATACCTCAGGTACCTGAATTTTGACTACTTTGTACCCTGCCTGTTGGTAAATATTACCACACTCATGGCACATGTATTCTCTGCATGTATCCTTCTTTTGTGCTGATGCTGTGTGTGCCAGCATATAGAGATTCAATTCTCTATCAAAAGCTTCTCGTGCCATGACCAATTCTTGCTTATGGGCCTCTAGTTCTGACTTCAAAAACTCATTTTCCTCCAATAAAGATGCCATAGTGTGTGAACCCTGTGTGCTGGTTGATTCTGCTGGAATTGTCTACGGATCCACAGCTGTAGCTGGTTCTTGTGGAGCAGCTACAGCTGTTTTCCCTATATTATCATGCTTGGTGTATGATTCTTGTACCACAGTGGCTGGTTCTTGTGTTTCAGCCTCTGGGTAAGTGACTGGTTCTTGTGTGGCAGTCACTGTTTGAGCCATAAACGATGTCATGTTATCCCGGGGCACTAGTTCTTGTGTGACAGTGCCACCGGATGAGATGGGTTGGGGAATTTGAAATGGAGGTGAGGATTGAAGTTTTAACAGGATAGTGGCGGGGTCAGGGGAAATGGGAGTAACTCCTGTTTCAACAGTCATTTTCATTTTCCTTTTTGGTAGGAAAGCAGAGAAGTCACTGTCTTTCCTTTTCTTTGTAGGGGAAGATTCTTTTCTGGGGGAAGGGCTTTCGGAAGAAGTGAAAATTTGGAATGTGGCCCTTGTTCGTTGTTTTGAGACAGAGACCGTTGGGGTTCGTCTCTTTCTTTTATGAGTAGGTGGGGGTGTTGGAGAGTCATCGTTAGGGATAGGAATAGTGGGAAGGGGTGACTCTACTAAGTGGGACGAACTTGGGGGTAGGTCAACTGGTTCTGAGGACAGAATTACTGGGGAGTCTGGGATATCGTCCAGTTGCCTCTCATAAGAACTCTCAGGAGTTTCTTGGGAACTTCCGGCTTGTTGGGGAATTTCGGCTTGCTGGGGAATGAGGAGTGGATTATTCAGAGGGGGGTTTTGCTGAGCAAAACCCCTCTGAATTAATAATTGACATAAACGATGATGGGTAAGGGATAACAATGGGAATTTAACCCGTCTGCAATAATATGACATGTTTTTGATACAACCAAGCAGATAATAGGGAATATTAACTAATCGACCATGCCTCAAATGATTCATTAAAACGAAGTCGTGTTGATAGACTACCTGGTAACGCCCTTCGCATGTCAAATAGTGCTTGATGAATTCAGCTACTATTGGCCATGGTCGAGGTAATGAATGCAGACTTATACCGCGGCCTTTAAGTTCAACCGGTTCTTCTGGAAGAAGAAAATCTTGCTGTGCATTTAAAATAACTTGTTTCCTACTGAACCAGCGAGCACCTATAACCGGAAAACCTGAAACTTGTGCTATATCTTCCTCTGTGACTGAAATTCAGACCCCTTGAACCACTGAATAATTCCCCTGAAGATTCTGTGCGAACTCTAAAACTTGCTGCTGATCAAATTCTCCCAACCTTTCGAAGTATGTTGTCCATCCTGCTTGTTGAAAGATTTGATAGGCTTCCGGGAACAATTGAAGAAGAGTTATTGAACCAGGCTCGTGTCTGATAGCCGACCCTCCCATGGCTACTAGCTTGAGTCACATGCAGAGGCACAGAAGACAGAAACACAGGCTTTGGTCAAGCTAATTGTTGCAACAGAGGATGTGGAGTCTCAATGACGGCGGAAATGGATATGAAGAATGACGGAGGATTGGGTGATGTGAAATGATTATTCAGTTTTCGAAATTCCCCCCCCCCCTACGTATGGTGCAATGATGTTTGAGCGTGTGGAGATTGCAATCATTATGAGCGAGATCCTCTCTTTAAAATATAATTTAACTGCATTACATTAAAAACCACATACCTTACATTTTTACCTTTGGTTTAATAATTCGAAGTGTAGAGTGCTTCATAATGGCTTGATATTAATGGAAGAATCTGTAGATTTTTTTGAAATTTAGAACAGGAGCATAACAGGATCTGCTCAATACTGAATAATAGTCACCCAAGGATCTGAAGAGTAAAAGTGGAGAGCTGAAAAGCTTGTATAGCAGGAAAGAAATGATGTTTTAATGATGAAAAGATGAATGACAGGTTGCTGAAACTGGTGTTTCAGCAACGGAAAAATGAATGACGCGTTGCTGAAACTGGTGTTTCAGCAACGGGAAAAATCAGGAAAATGGGATATAATGACTTGGGTTTAGGACAAGTGGGGGAAATATTTGATGAGGGATAATTTCAGCAGTAAGGGATGGGAAATACTAGCTGAAGGATGATATTTCAGGAATGGTAGAAGTGGGAAAAATGGAAAAAGGGAAATAATGTAGAAATGGGATGAAGGGATATTGCTAGGAAATGGGTTGAAATGAAGGGAACAAGCTTCTGTGATTGAAGCTTCAGATCTTCTTATGATGAATCTGTCCTCCTTAATGAGCTTTTCCAGAATCTGCAAAATTCAATTGTAATATGCCAACCCTTGACAGGGATTATTAGTTCTAAATCTAATCTAATACTAAAAATACAGTACAGAAAATTAAATGCTGTGAGGAGCAGAAGACTCCCCTAGAAAAAGATAATGAATATCAGTCATGCAAGCAGTCTTGAAATCCTCTTTAGAAACAGGGCGCTAGTATAAACGAAGCCTATGACCATTGACTAGTAGAGGTGTTTTAGAATCATCAATTGTTAAAAGTCTTACCGTTCCATTAGAAAAAACAACATCTACTTCATATGGTCCAAGCCAGCGTGTACGTAGCTTACCCTGAAAATTTTCAAACCGAGAGTCATACAATAAGGCCCAATTACCTTTTTGGAACTGCTTGTGTTTGATAATTTTGTCATGCCACTTCATTCTTTGTTGTTGTATCATGGTTGTTTGGTGAATGGCATCTAATCTCTTTTCATCCAATTCAAGAAGCTGCTGCAACCTAGCTGTCTGCACATCAGTCAAATCAAGGTTAACAGCTAAAGCAGTTCTTAAAGTTTTAATTTCAAATTCCATAGGAAAAACAACATTTTTACCATAAACCAATTCATAGGGAGAAAATCCTGTAGTATTTCTCCAGGTAGTTCTGTAAGCCCATAGTGCTTCAGGGAGCCTTTGAGACCAATCCTTCCAGTTATCCTTCACTGTTTTAGTTAGAATGGCTTCTAATACTTTATTTGTGCTTTCCACCTGCCCATTGGCCTGGGGGTGGTATGGTGTAGTCATTCTATGATGAATATGATATTTCTGAAGGGTAGACTTAAAACCATGGGAATTGAATGGAGGTCCTCCATCTGTAACTAGCTCTCTAGGAATTCCAAATCTAGTAAAGATTTCTTCAAATAAGAAAGCTAGGACAGCCTCTTCATTGGCTCTAATAAGTGCTTTGGCCTCCACCCATTTAGTCATATAGTCTCTACAGACTAATATATAAGTTCTTTGATTGGATGGAGGATTAATGGGTCCTATGAAATCCAAGGCCCATCTTTCAAATGGTTCAGAAACTACCTGGGGGTTTCATGGCATTTGATCTCTATGATTGGGTTGACCCATTCTCTGGCAGCTGTCACAACCCCTCACATATTTCTTTGCATCCTTAAATAATGAGGGCCAATAGTAACGCATCCTCAAAATTTTGTGTGCTATTCTTTTATCAGCAAAATGCCCTCCACAAGGGCCATCATGACAAGCTTTTAGTATGTCATACACTTCGTCTTCCCTAATGCATCTTTGGATTTCCTGATCAAGCCCTGTGTAGAAAAGACACCCACTTATCCAGCTATACCTGGCACTTTGTTGAAAAATTCTTCTCTTTTCTTTGTATGACAGGTGTGATGGTAATTTTCCTGCAACCAAATAATTGGCAATATCTGCATACCATGGAGAGTGAGCAGAAACTGCAAACAAATACTCATTAGGAAAAGAATCATCTACTGGAATATCATTATCAGTTTTTAACCGTGAAAGGAAATCAGCCACCACATTTTCTTTACCAGGCCGATCTACAATTGTAATATCAAATTCCTGCAGTAATAATAGCCATCTGGTAACTCTAGCATTTGTAACAGATTTGTTCATTAAATACTTGATAGCTGAGTGGTCAGTGTGCACAAAAGTAGAATAACCAGTGATATAATGTCGAAATTTATTAATGGCATAAATTACTGCAAGAAACTCCTTTTCGGTAACTATATAATTAAGCTCAGCAGGGGTCATATTCTTACTGATAAAGTAGATAGCATAAGGAAGATGATTTTCCTCTTGTCCCAAGATAGCTCCAATTGCAGTATCTGAAGCATCAGAAGATATATGAAAAGGGAGGGCCCAATCAGGCCCCCTCAAAATAGGAGCAGTAGATAACTGATGCTTGAGTTCTTCAAAAGCTTTCTGAAAAGAATTAGTCCACTTAAATTCAGCATTTTTCATAAGCAACACAAATAATGGAGAAGCTATCTTAGAAAAATCTTTAATAAATCTTCTGTAGTATCCAGCATGTCCTAGAAAACTTCTCACATCAGTTTGTGTTTTAGGAACAGAAAGATTCTGAATGACCAATAATTTAGATGGATCTACCTGAATACCTTGAGATGAAATAAAATGTCCAAGCACTACTCCTTCACTCATCATCATATGACATTTTTCAGTACTTAGGGAGAGGTGAGCTTGGATACAACGTTTAAGTACCTTCTCAATATTTTGTAATGCATCTTCAAAAGACACACCATAAGGAGTAAAATCATCCATAAATATTTCCATAGAGTCATTCAGCATATCAGAAAAGATTCCTATAATAGCCCTCTGAAAAGTTGCTGGTGCATTACATAGCCCAAATGGAAGAACTCTATAAGCAAAAGTTCCCCAAGGGCTAGTGAAAGTGGTCTTGTCCCGGTCTTGGGGTGCAATTCTAATCTGATTATACCCACTGAATCCATCTAGAAAAGAAAAGAATTTCTTCCCTGCTAGACTATCCAACACCTGATCAATGAAAGGTAAAGGAAAGTGATCCTTTTGAGTAGCTTTGTTCAAGGCTCTGTAGTCAACACATACTCTCCATTTCCCGTTTTTCTTAGGGACAATTACTAATGGGGAAACCCATTCACTGTCAGATATGGGGTATATAAATCCTACATTAAGCAATTTCTGAAGTTCTTCTTTAACAATTTCTCGTAAATTAGGGTTCATTCGTCTTTGGGGTTGACAGACTGGTCGGCATCCCTCTTTAATGTAAATTCGATGAGTACATAGTTTAGAAGAGATCCCTTTCATATCTGTGTAATCCCATGCAAATGCTTCCTTATTTTCATGTAATAACTTCATTAACTGCTGTGTTTCAGCAACTGTTAGATCAGGATTTATGTTTAATGTCTTGCCAGGTTCAATTTCAACTATTATACTTTTAGATGAGATGGTGGTTAATGTCTGAGATAAGTCTTCAGATTCAATCTTTTCTTGGGTATCTGTTTCAAAAATTGCAGTCAATTGATTGTGTGTTTCAGCAATTACAGAAGAAGGTTCACAAATAAAATTATTAATTACTTCATCCTCTGTATTGTCTTTAAGAGTTAAAGCTTGTCCAATAGTTAGAATAGGTTGAACAGCATTATCATCATAATCCATCCAAATAGAATCTTCATTATTAATTATGGGTGTAGCATGAGGATAAAGAGTAAGTTGTTTGGTTTCATAACCATTAGGAATTGTCATTGAACCAGATCTGCAACTGATAAAGGCATCAGCTGTGGCCAGCCATGGCCTCCCCAGAATTAAAGGATGTCCCCCCAGCTTTGTTTTAGTCTGCAATACAACAAAATCAGCTAGGTAATTCCAGGATTCAACTGAGATAAGTAAATCTTCAACAACTCCTTCAGGTTTAATTGTAGAACGGTCAGCCAACTCTAGAATGGTAGGTGTATCTCTGATTGTGTTATTCAGCTGTAACAATTGTGAAGTTTCAAGAGTCATTATGTTTATTGTAGCACCTAAATCTACCAGAACTTGAGGAATCATTGTTTTACCAATTTGAACTGTCACGGTAGGATGGCCGGGGTCACCATATTTCACAGGAGGGGTTTTTCCGGACATTAATGTAGATAAATCACCCATCACATGCACTGTAAGGGGATCTTTAGTTTTCCTACCAGGTTTCTTAACACAAATATCCCTTATGGTTCTGGCATAAATTGGTACATCTCTCAATGCCTGTAAAAGTGGAATTTTAACATACAAGTTTTGCAATTCCCCTAAAAGATTAAAAGCAGGTGTTTCATGCGTTCTAGTTAAAACTAAACGCTCGGGGAATGGTGGTTCTGTTATTTCAATACCCTTGTTAGAGGGTGGTTGTGCTTTCTTATGTTTCTCAGTTTCCTCTTTATTAGAATCAGAAGAGGTTATGTCATCAATAATAGGCTCTACTATTTTCCCGGATCTTAAATGAATATCATTACATTGCATAGTAGGAAATATAGACTGATTCTGAATATCAATGAATTGCACAACTTTATTATTGGGGTTAGGATTTGGTTGCACAGGTAGCTGGGGTCTCATTTGGTTATTTGGCAGAGCATTTGATGGCAGAGGAAGTGGTTGTTGGAATTGAGGAAATTGATTTGGATACGGGAGTTGTTGGCTTCTCCAATTTGAATTCCAAGGGTTAAAAGAAGATGGCTGCTGTGGGGGCCAAGGAGTCCACATTGCAGGATCAACAAAGGGAGGGTTTGATTGTTGCATGGGTGGGAAATTCATCTGATTAAAGGGTGGGTATTGCATTTGATTATAGGAAGGGTAATTTGTTTGACTGAAAGCAGAGTAATTATTCCAACGATTAAATGGCATACTAGAATTCATACCTTGTCCTTTTGGTTGCCATTGTCTTCTTTGAGTTAGCAGGTAAACTGCTTCAGCTTCTTCTTCCGTTGGCTGTAATGCTGCCTTTATTCCTGGTAGAGATGGACATTGTTTTGTTTCATGATCTTTCTCATAAAGGGTGCAGATTGGTATTTTGTCCAATGGGCACTCCCTTAGTGGATGTTTGTCTCTGCACTTCGGGCAAAAGACAGCCAGAGTTTCTTCTGCTTCAGCCTGCTTCTTCTTAACCTGCAAAGTGTCAATTTGTGAAGCAAAAGAACTTAACATCTCAGTTTTAAATTCTTCAAGTAAATTACCTATTTCAGCTCTTGTTGCTCCCCCACTGGCTGATTTTTGCACTCTTGAATAGGTGGGACCTCTATTACTTACTCTGTTCTTTGCAGCTCCCCTTGAACACCTTTTACAAAGTTCAACAATCTCATCATATGATTCTTTAGATATATCTCCCTTGCCAAGCATGTTTAACATGTCTAAACAATCATCCCTTAATCCTCTAAGTAATATTGTTTTACGAATTTCCTTACTTATATTCGGATGATCAGATCTCTGTATATTGTACTGCAGCCTTTCTACATAGTCCTCCAGATTCTCGTCCGACTTTTGTGCCATATTGAATAGTTCATCCTTCTTTTCTCTCGTCCGGCAGTAGTCTTGATATTTAAGCAGAAATTTCTGTTTCATCTGTTCCCATGTTGTGATTACCTGACTCCCAAGGCTCATGAACCATCTTAAAGCATTTCCTTTTAATGTTGTTGGAAACAGTTTCAACTTTTGAGCATTAGTAACATAATCATAACTTCTGCATAATATATCAAATTCAAAAAGAAATTCATCCGGATCTTCAGAGGATAAACCATGGAAGTTAGGTAAAGCCGACAATGGAATGTTCTTCATAGGAGTTGTTCCTCTAGGGAGATCACTGATAGGAAATCCCAAGGTAGAGAGAGAATTTTCATCCTTTCCTTCTCCTTCAGGATCTACATGTCCTCCACCAAAGAAGTCTTCATTGTTTCCTTCCATTGTCTGTTCTCCTACTGCACTTGCTCGATCGTCAAGATCTTCTACTGGCTCCTCAATGTTTTCCACGGGTCATCCAATACTCTCTATTATTTCCTCAACGTGCTCTGCTGATTTGCTAGTACTTTCTTCTGACTCTCCATCACTGACTGCTGGTTATTTAATCACCGACTCCTCTATGTTTTCAGGGCCCACAACTTCCTCTGTTTTGTAATCTGATTGAGGGGAGTGCTGAAGTTTTGGTCTTCGAGAACTTAATCTCTGTGATGATTCAGCCTTTGATACAATCTCGTCAATGAAAGTCTTTCTTCCTCCCCTTCCCTTGCCTTTGCCACTTGTGGGGTTAGTTTTCTTCTGGTTTCCGCGTCCTCTCATACAATCTGCACATCTAGAAAGAAAATATTAATGATTTTGAAATCTATAATTGCCTTCCCCGGCAACGGCGCCAAAATGTTGGTCGCTTTAATTGTTTTAAAAATTCAAGCTCCACATAAATTGTCAACCCGAGGAAGTCTGTTTATTCCAAAGACAATCACGCACTGGATATGCTCAATTCCAAAAGCAAAAATAATGTTGTAGTAAAAAGTCACACAATTATTAATCATACAAATCTAATTATTCACACCCTGTTTAATCAAAGCTGAAGTTACTTATGTTATAGTAGAAGCAATTCCTCTATTGCAGTTTGTTAAGAATCCTAATGAAAGGAAATTACTCTGCAGGAAAGGAAATCAATCAACCATAACAGGGAACAGGACCCTATTCCTTCAAATAGGAACTTCAGCACCTGCTTCCTGACACTAATCACACTGTAGAAAAGATAAACTCAAGAGAACAGGACCCTATTCCCATGAACAGGAACCTTCAGCACCTGTCTCTTGTTTCTAATCACACTGCAGGAAAAGAAAGTAAAATTAATGGGAACAGGACCCTATTCCTTTACACAGGAATCTTCAGCACCTGCTCCCAGCATCAATCATACATTCAAACAGATAATCAGAAAAATATCCCTTAACTTCTTAAGAATGAATGTACTAAACACATGCAGCGTTAAAGGAAACAGAATGCTCAATAAACTACACAACTGTGTAACTGGTGTTTCAGCAAACAGAATTAAAGTAAAGTGTGAATATCATAAATAAATCTAACAAACTACAGGAACAGTCGGGTGAATCTTGTGATGAAGGCGGGCCCTTTCCTTCTCACAAGATTCCCCAGGGAAAGAATTAAATTGAAGCGCTCAAAAGGAACTTTTATTCATCTGTCAAAAGAAATGATACATTACAAATGGAGTCTAGCTCCTGTCCTCTCAAACACAATGTTCTCCTGTAATTTTTCGAACTCCCCTCTAATGATGATGTCTCCTCTTTTTAAAGAGGAGACATCTCTTACAATTACATTAGAGAAAATCTATGTTTATCCCAAATCTGTTCTTCTTTCTTAAAACAGGGCTATTCTATTCTTCCATAAAAAGATATTGTTACAACAGATACAAAAAGAGTACTATCTTCAGAATAATCCGTGTAACCACGTCTTCATGTTGTTGCCATTATTCCACAAAATACTCTTCCAGAATCGAAAATTACGAATAGTGACGGAATTTGCGTTCCTGCTGGCTGTTTCAGCAACGGAGTCGACTGTTTCAGCAACGGAGTCGACTATTTCAGCAATGGACTTTGACTGTTTCAGCAACGACTGATTGTTCCAGCACAGCACATAAATTATCTGCGATATTTTAGACTTATGTTAGCAACAATCTACCTTCGATTAATGATGAAATATAAGAGTAATATGGAATTATATGTAAATAGATTAAATATATAGTAAAGAAGAGGATTTTATATACCTTTGGATAAAGTGAATGAAAGTGATGATGGAATCCTTTTTAAACATGGTTATAAAGGTAAGGTGGTGTCAAAATATATAGTAAAAATGATACATAGTGAGGTCCTAACACTATCTAGCTAGCCAATGGATATGAAAACATGAAAATTTTTGAGGCATATCAAAGGGTCGGAAAATGAAAAATTCCATATGAAGTCTCCAGGGCCTGGATAACGCAAAGGTTTCACACTTTGAAAACCTAGAAACTCTAGAGAAAAGAATCACTTCAAATGTACCTTTTAGGCCCCAACAAAAGCCTTAATATCTCAGGTGATTAGAGTTGTGCAAATTTTCCTCTATTTGGTAGATGAAGAGGAGAACACGGAAATCATGGATGAATTTATAGAAGAAGATATAAAAAAAAGTTTTCCATAGTTCTTAGAAAGACAAAATTCGAGGTTTGGATGGATGGGCTATTGAATTATTCCTTGAAATATGTGACACTATTGCAAATGATCTCTTTATTGTGGTTAAGGAATCTAGAAGGAAAGAAATATGCTTCTAGCTTTCAATATGACCTTCAGTTATCTTATTCCTAATGTGGACCACCTATTTTCCCTAGAATATTTTCATCATATTTCCCTATCCAATGCCATATACAAGGTCGTTGCAAAAATTATTTCCTTAAGAATCAAACCCCTCCTTTCAATATCTATTTCCAAAGAAAAATTTGTGTTTTTTGAGGGGAGAAAGATTCATGAAGCAATCAATGTTTCTTAGGAGGGTATATACATAGTGCAAAAATTCTAAGTGGTTGTCATCAAGTTTGACATGTCTAAAGCTTAAGATAGGGTGAAGTAGTTTTATCTCAAGCTTTGAATGACGCATGTTAGTTTCAGCTCAAATTTCAATGCATGGGTGATGAGTTGTATTTAGATTATTTCATTCAATGTGTTAATCAATGGGTCAAACTACCCATTTTTCATGCAAAAATAGGTCCTCACGAGTGATGTATTCTCTCCCACCTCTTGTTTCTGTTGGTAGTGGAAGGACTCATCCGCCTACCGGTACAGTACAAGAAAAGGGGTAATTTGCATGGTACTCTTATGGATCAAAACTTGACCATAAAACATCTACTCTTTGTTGATAGTATCCTAGTTTTCTACAAGGAATCCTATAGAGCGGTAAGATTGTTGTCAAAATTTCTCTCTTTGTATGGAAAAGCCACAGGAATGACAATAAACAATAGGAAATTCAGAATCTCCCTACAAAATTTACATGAATGGGAGATTCACTAGCTAAATCAGTCGTTTCTCATTGAATCCAAACTATTAGAAGATGGTATGAAGTATTTGGGATTCAATATCAAACCAAACTGCTACAATAAGGAGGATTGATTATGGATCATTAATAATGTTGAGAAACAACTAAAAAGTAATTTTTTTTTTATGGATATCTGAGGCAGGATGGTTATTGTTCATTAAATAAGTATTAGAGGCTATCCCTATTTATTGGATGTCCCTCACATGTATTTTGAAAGGCGTCTTGGAAAACATCCTAATAACTTGCTTCAATTTCCTTTGGTCTGGGAAATAGTTTCATGGAGTTCTTCCCTATGTTAAATAGGACAAATAAGCTATTCCAAAGTTCTTGTATTATTTTTCTCTAAATCTCTGGATGCTAATTGTGGGTGGGGATTAATTTCAACACAAAGCTTATGGACAAAAATTGCTACACAAAAATGTATCATCTCGAGGTCATTGGGAGATTGGATTAGAGAAGGGACAAGTTGTGTGTGTAAATATCTATGATCTAGAAGGTTGTTCTTAACTCCTTCGAAATCATTGGTGGTGGATTGGAATGGAAAATTTGTATGGGGGATCTGGTGAGAATTGGCCTCGATCCTTAGCTAGGTAGTGATGAAGGCCACACACTACCCCCAACTCTAGTTTGTTTCCTACAAGACAATGGGTTCTCCAAACTCACTAATATTTGCAACAAAACAATCACAATGATATTTAGACAAGGATGGATTTGAGCTATGGAGGAGGATTTCAAGGAGGCATGGAATGGTTATTTCAATGCCCTATTAGTTTGACATATTTAATTCATAGACAGAAAATATGAATTACATTGGTGCATTTCTCTCTTTTGATCTTACATAGCCAAATTTGGAATAATATCTCTTATGGCTATCGAAAATGAGGTCGTTATCAAGTGGTGGTGGAAGATGTTAAGGAATGCTAAGTTTCCTACAAAATACAAATTGTTTATGTGTTCTCTGGAAAATAAGGTCCCCACTTGGGACATCCATTAGAAAATATTTCTAAGGGGTCCAAGATGATGCTAGTTGTGCATGAATGAAGAAGAATTTGTAAAGAACGTCTTCAAGACATGCCTTTTTTATGAAAGGGTGTGGAATGATTGTAAACACGCTGTGGGTCAGTGAACATTGTTTTAGTGGAGGATTTAGAGGGGGTTCGAGGTTTTGGCTATCCATCTTTTCATATATAGCCTAAAAAGTTGAGTTCTAGCTAATAAACTTGGGTATATGTTTCTCAAAAAATATATCCATCTTCTAGCAAAAGGTTGTTATTTTTCAAAACATTGTTGTTGAAGCTCTAATCATATTAGAACACTTTCCACATTAAGGTATAGCCTCTCCCACAGTAATTATCCAAGAAAAATCAAAATCATTCTAAATTGTGGGATATTTTAGATGGATCATCAAGCAATGGGCAGAACATGGGCAGAATAGTGGAGGGGGATTCATCATCTTCCTCTCTGAATGACATCTTTTTAAGTTAAAATAGGTTTCGACAAAAAGGGTCTCATTATACGACCAAATAACATGGCAGGAATTATGGCTTGTAAAAATATGTTTTTTTTTTTTTTTTCTTTAGAAAAGTGTTAATCATTTATCCAAGTATATGGGTATTCCATGTTTATGATAAGCTAGTTTAAAAAAACACAAGCATCCAGAATTATTTACATTTTCCTATTTTGGAGGAAGCAATTCAGTTCAAAAATTGTCTTAATTTCTTCTCATGATCTCTTCAGGCCCATGGGAGATTTTGAAAGAACCTGATTGTTTTTATAGCTATGTTTTCTATCAAATGGCTTTGAGGATTTACCTATAGGGGCAACAACGACTTAATATATGCACCAAAAATTATTTGTCTTATGACTCAAACTTGAAATCACTAGTATATGCTTCACTATTATTTATGCATTAGTTTCTTGCACTCTTACTACAACTTGAAACGACTAGTATATGTTTTTTTGTATTTTTCGACAAAAATGAATCAAACTTGTAATGGTTAACATATGTTATGTTTTGGTTCTCATGGCCAAGCTCCAGCCCCAAACCAAATTTCCATTTTTTAATGTACACATAATATGCATATACAAAATGTAATTTTATCATTTCCATGAATAAATATAAGAATGTGGTAAGTATTTTGGGATCTCTTTTTAAGAGTCCCTAAACATCATAAAGGAGAGATAAGGACGTATTAGTGTTGAATGGTATGAATAAGGGATTTTCAGAGATTCGTTTTCAGAGGACTCGATAAAAGGGAGCTATGATATTTAAAAGCTTTGGGTTTCCGATGGAAGGAAGGAGGTGTGAAGTTTGAGAGGTGTAAACAAATGTCGGAGTGAAATAAAAGCCCAATGCCGAGGTGATGAAGAGGGAGGTGAGGTGAGGAGTATCGTGAGAGAGGAGAGGGGGCATGTAATCGAAGATATAAGATATCAGAGTGTAAAATAAAATAAAGTTTTAAGAAATTGAGAGTTACGAGGAAGTTAGGAAGGAGTGAGGTGAGGTGAAGTGAGATGAGGTGAGGTATCTTTTTCATATAAAAATTAAAATCACTTAGTAATAAAAGTTTCTGTGTTATAAAATTTACAACCGTTTTGTATTTTTGGGATTTTGGATATGATCCATTTTTTATAAATTAGGATTTGAAACAGAGTTATGAAATTAAAAAATAAAATGAATTAATTAAAAAAAATTATCTAAAATAAATTTATACAATTAATTTACAAAAATTAAAATAATATGCATTTTGCACATTTTTTTAGTGGTGGTCGTAAAACTTATCGAACTTCGGATAAGTGTCATTTGAAAATAATGTATTCAAATGAGATTAAACGAGAACCAATGAAAATCTAGAGAAAATTTGAATTCAATGAAACAATCATAAGAGAAATCTGAAGAAAATAAAAATATCACAAAATTGTGAGACGCTTAACCAAAAAAAATGTTAAAAGGCGATTTAGTAGAAATTTATGAAAAGGGTCCCCATTATTATTATGAAATAATAAATTAAAATGGAGGTGTTATGATTTCACCATAACAAGTCTCAAAATATCCTAGATGATATCCTACCTACCTAGCTTTTCGCTCACGAGAATTAGGGATTCATGCTTTGGAAACACCTCAACACCATTTCTCTATCTTTTTGGGTTGAATATTGACCACTCATTTTCGGTCAAGATTCATAACATAAACAAGTATTTTCCTCCCCATAAACCCTAAATTTTCTCCTAGAAGCAAAAAGTGAGTCCTCCATTGGGAAATACCCAACTACCTTAAGTCAAAATTGTCAAAATGAAACTGTGATGGTTAGCAAAAAATCATACGGTAAAATTCATAAATGTTATGGTACCCTTACCATTAAAACACACTACATGTGCACTAACCTAGCTATGTCATGAAAATAAATCCAATACTCCGCTACATATTGCATGTTAGGCCAATATGTGTAATCATTATCTATTATTTTCAAAGATTATGTAGGAAATTTTTATCAAGAGACTGTCACTTTCGAGGATACCCAAGCAGAGACGCTCTCAACTATAGGAATTACTATATATTGTCAAGAAACTAGAACAATGGAACATATAAATAAAATCAATACTTCCATGAATTGGGATCCATAGGAAATCCAACCCAAAGAATAGTAATGATGTTGGTTTTTAATGCGATGGTTAAAAAATGGTGTAACTTTCATTCCAAAGAAAGGTTGTTACTAGTAGAATGAATTTTTTACTTAGGGGTTGATTTTCATATTTTTCACTTGAAAGTATCAGTTTTAAGGGTTAGAGTTCTCGTTATGAAGTCAAATTCTCTTTAAGCTGCTAATATTGTCTATGCAGTAAAATGAATTTCCTACTTTTCTAGGAAATTAATCAATTGTCCTAATTACTTCTCTTTCATGGCATGGAAACATCTACGCAATTATTTGAGGAAAATAAGTTGAGAAAGATACAAGAAAATAAGAACAACATTGTGAAACCTCATTTTTCTTTATATTTTTTGGATTCCTATATACTTATTTAGTTTTAATAACTACTCACACACATCATAATTACATTAAGTTTCAATCTCAAACCAAAATTAATTTTCTTATCCAAATTTTCAACACAATAACCAAGGAACCAATTGAAGATCTATTTGCACGTGGTAACTAAGAAATTTGCAAAGAACTCTAACCCCATTCCTTTAGTTAGTATATATATATATATATAAACTCTAGAATACATCATCATATTTCTTTTCATCTATTCTAGTTAAATTTTTGGTGCAAAATTGATAGGAATCGACATACAAGGTATATTTCAAGGGCATTATGTAGTTTGAAAAATTAGTGTATGGAACTTTACATAAACATTTTGAAGAATCAAATGATTTTTTTTTGGGTTGTACTGTTTGAAACTTGTCCCACCCCCTTGACATTAATCTACCTTGTTGAACACCATGCTATGAGTGGATTCCACATCATTCATTCCATCACACACATATGTAGGGTTAGACACATGTGGGCATTCAAGGAAATTCTAGAACGTCCAAAACCTTCTTGCAATTGAGTGTTGATAAAGTAAAAAACCCTATCCCTAGATGACAATCATAATAGTTGGAGAAGGAGTTCAATTCTTTAGAAATATATCTTGTTCTATGACTAAGAAGAATATTTGAGAGTGGTATTTTGAGGGCATAAAAGAGGAGGAGGATTTTGTGGTACTCATTTAGATTGCAATACCAAAAGATTACTCCATAGGAAGTTCACATTCCTTTTTATGTACATTTTACAACTATAATAAAAAGAGTATAAAATAGTTCTCACATTGTAGCTAGTTCATTAAGGGAATTTTGTAATAAAAATGGGGCTAAAATCATGAAAATATATTGACATCCTTATTTGTTTACTTAAATGTTAAATGTAGGAATATGATGGATGCAAAAATAGATTTCGCATCATAGGATATCCGCCTAACATAAATTTAAATAAACCTACATTAAAAAAAATACATAAAAAGTTGTGTTCAATTCATATATATATTTTACAAAATTTAGAGGAAATACAATTCAAATAAATTTGGAAAAGTAACATTAATGTACATGATTATGGAAGCCGATTTCGGTTTAAAACCCTAGGAAATGTGTGAGCGAAAATGTTTCATAAATATTTTTAAAATAGTAAATTACCTAAATAATTTATAAAGCATACAATGTCCGTTGAAAGAGATAAATCATATCTTCCATTTTTTTTTGCACTTGCAAGTAAACAAATCCTTAAGTTTCCTTTATGGCTCAACCAAGCCACAACTAAGGCATGCCCCTGAGTTAGGGGACTTTTAGAATGCAATAATTAAGAATAAATGTAGATCTACTCTAATATACAAGTAATAGAAAATAAATCCTAAAAATATATGTATTGAGAGAAGGATTAGTCCCCCTCTCAACCATGAGCAAGGTATAAGGAGATTTGGAATATCTTTGAATGTGGATTAAAAATGACGTGAATAAGCCAAGGAAATAGTTCCAAGACTTATTACTAGTTCAAACAAGTATATGTATTCAGCTTACTCACTAATAGTCATTAGCTCTGTGGTGCACATACATCCAAATTCAAATAAAATGAATTCAAATTAAAAAACTATGTATGATTTCATTAAGCAAATTGTTCTCATAAATCAATCATTATTAAAACCAAGATAAAATTAACATTAATTTTCTAAATAGTTAACAAGTATGTCGTGTTTATCTATTCGAATTCATTATTTGTAACAATCACCAACTAAACATTGTAAAAAAAATAAAAATAAAAATTATGTTAACTATACGTTTTCACATTGTTTACCATAAATAGCATTTTCATTGTTTTACCAACATATGGATGATACTAGACTTAGGCATTTTACAAATTTTATTTAGTTCTTGAGTTTGGTTTATTTTTTTGTATTGGGCCTGTCATATCACCACAGTACACACATAATTCTTTTAATATCTTCGTCAATATAGCACTTGGGATTACTTCTTTAATAAAACGGATCCAGAGAGTACTATTCTTTAATGCTAAGTCTTACCAACTCACATCCTGCACTTGAGCATGGTTATCTATTCATATTTTCTATCATCCGTGCAGATCTTTCATACCCTTGCACTTTTGGAGTTCTGTCACAATTACACTTGGTTAAGACTGCACCGTCAGATTCGATTGGATCTACAACTTCCGTTGTTTCCCTCCAAGACAGGGTTTCAACTACACCCCAAACCCTAACCACTCCATTCATTTGCATTGAGACCGTTGGGGTTTGAGGCTTTGCAACTGAATGCAATGCTCTGTCTCTAGTTAAGTTTTTTGTTTACATTGTTTGCAGGTTTTAGATGTTGGCTTCTTAGGCAGGTCAACCCGTGACTACTATCTTTGCTGCCATTAAACTTACAGCCTCTGCAAAATATTCGAAGCTGGGTTTTATGGTTCGGTTTTCACTGCTATCACCATCTTCTTCGTCTGGTTGCAACACGCTCTTCTCTGCCACCGTAGGTAAGTTAGATTACCACATGTTGCGCTATTTTTTTTTTCTTAACTTGTTTACTTAATGTGATTTGTCTTTGTTAACCACTTTGGTTTGACCCTCTCTCTTTTTTGTCTACATGCAGGAAATTTCACTGCCTCCGCGTGAGACTCATACAGGTATTTTAAAGGTACTTTTCTCATAATACCCAATTTTGTTTTTTAGTAACTATCATTCACGTAGTCTCAAAGGTATTTTCTTTTGATTTGCATAAGGGTTATTTCTTTGTGTAGGTATGGCTTGTCTTGGTCATTTCTCAGTGTTCCCTTATAGTTGTGTGTCTTTCCGGAACCCGTCAAGACTCTCTCTTTACACATGAATTTCTTCTGTCACAGGTACCAAGTAGGTTTTCAACCAATCTCATTGTTGTTGTCATGTCTTGATAATTATGGGTTCCAGCATACTGCTCTTTTCTGGGTTAAAAGTCTAAATTCATTTTACTATTTAATGAGGGTTCTCCCTCTTATTCTGAACTAGGGGAATACTACCATTTTGAAGTTTTCTGGTGTAATGTATAAATAATAGTTGAGACTCTTTTATTCCATAGTTACTATCCCTTCGACAACCTCGTTAACACTATGGGGTTTTGCTATTTATTTATGTAATATGTACGCTTAAATGTGCCAGAGGTTTTTGCTTCCAAGTTTTTGCATGCATACGGAACTGGAAATGTATTTGCATCCTCTCCATTACAGAAATATGAATAGACTGTTTACTTACTGTTATATGCAACTTTGACTGATTATGGTTATTGGTATGGAAAAAAAATCTTGTTAGCTTCAATTTCACTATTTCATAACAATGTCGACTTTAGTTTGTTATGTAACTTATATATATTTAGGAGTTGACCAGACCAACTGGTTTACAATTCCGTGTATAGTCTATGCCGAAAACAGTCCTGTATCCGGAGCCTCTACGCTTTAGAAGTCGGACAATGTTTCGCTTCCGACCCATATTTAAATATTCTTGTTCCAATTAGTGTATTTCCTCTGTTTATCTATAGTTCAGAATTTACTCAATGAACACCCTTCTTAATGTTTACTTAAATTTAACTATTGTTCTACACACAATGCTTTACTATAGGAGAGAGATTTTCTTCCGTGCTAATGATTATTATTATAGCCAAAAAGATTTTACTGTATTAAATTGAGAATTCTACGACATGCAGACTCTTTCTTCTTTTCCTTTACAGTCAGCACATAACAAGTTAAAATCTAAGAATTTTCACACAGTTAATATTCTCCTACGTAATTAATGACATTTCAACAATCTTTAAAAACATTTTCCGAGTAATATATTGTTGAGCCAAAATACTCAGTTCCTAGGAGCTAGTTAAGCGCAAGAAGTCCATCGCATCGTGCTTCTCTTAGGCATCGTGATAAGTTCTTTTCTTATTTGCATATACTTTTTTTCTGATCTTGAGCCGCCTTCAAATTTTGCCTGATTTTTCTCACCTTCGATTCCATCTCCGCTAACATCTCTGGTCCCAGCATCAGCTTTTTCTCAGGACTACTCCAAGTAATAGGTGTACGACATTTTCGCCCATACAAGGCTTCGAAGGGACTCATTTTTAGAGATTCTTGGTAGTCATTGTTGTAAGAAAATTCCACCAAATGTACATATTCCTCCCACTTTGTTGGCTGTTGCATAATGTACATACGTATCATGCCTTCCAAAACTCGATTCACCCGCTCTGTTTGTCCATCTGTCTAAGGATGATAGGCGGAACTGAAGTTAATTTGGGTTCCCAAATGGGTAAACAAGGTTTTCCAAAATGCTGAAGTAAACTTCACGTCTCTGTCAGATATGACAGTCTTTGGAATGCCATGCAGTCTAAAGATTTCTCTCATAGATATATCTGCGATTTGCATTGTTTTATAGGTGGACTGCACCAGTATGAAATGTGTTGCCTTAGTCAATCGATCAACCACCACCATAATGGAGTCATTATGTTTCTTTGATCTTGGCAAACCCTTGATGAAGTCTAGAGATATGACTTCCCATTTCCATTCTGGCACAGGTATGGGTTGTAACAACCTTGCTGGGTGTCGATGTTCCACCTTAATTTGCTGGCACTCCAGGCACTTGTTCAAATATTATGCTATATCCTTTTGCATACCAGGCCAGAAATAATTCTTTTTCATTGCTGTCAGCATTTTTTGATATACAGGATGTCCTGCATAATTGCTTCGGTGGTATTCGTTCAAAATCAGCTCTTTCAGATCCGCTTGATTTGGAATGTATATTCTTCCCTTGAAGGTTAATATTTGATCCTCACTAATTCCATAATCGAAAGAGTTCCCTTTCATTTTGGCCTCCTCCACTTGCTGCCATATAAACTGATATTCAGGGTCCTTCTGTGCTTATATTTTTATTTGATCCAGAAATTTACTTTCAATCTGTTTGTAATAAAGTTCATATACGCCATGCAACTTTCTACTTAATGCATCTGCCACCCGATTCTCCTTACCCTTCACATGTTGCATATCAATATCAAACTCGCTCAAGAAGTAACTCTATCTTGTTTGGGGAGAATTGAGATCAACTTGCTTGAAATAACTTGTTAGGCTACAATGATCCATTTTTAACACAAACCTTTTACCCAACAAATAATGTCTCCACACTCAGAGCACATGTACTACTGTGGTTAGCTCCAGATCGTAGGCTAAGTATCGTTGTTCATGTTATTTTAGTTTTTGTGATTCATATGCAACCACTCTTCCTTCTTGAGACAAGATTTCCCCAACTCCTTCTTTACATGCATCCATATAGACTTCAAATTATTTGTTGGGATCAACTACCCTCAACACCAAAGCAGTAGTAAGCAGAAGTTTTAACTTTTCAAAACTGGTTTGACATTCATTTGTCCATGTAAATATTTTTCCTTTCCTTTGTAAAGAAGTGATAGGAAAAGAAATTTTTGAAAACCCTTCAATGAAACGTCGGTAATAACCGGCTAATCCCATAAAAGACTGGATGTCTGCCACATTTTGAGGCACTCGCCACTCCATAATTGTTTTTATTTTCTCCGGGTCAACTGCTATCCCCTCAGTAGAAATAACATGGCCTAGGTACTGGATTTATTCCTTGAAGAAGTCACATTTGCTGAATTTACCATACAACTGATGTTTTCGTAACATCTCCAGCACTACCCTTAAGTGCTCCTTATGCTCTTCCACATTCTTTGAATAGATTAAGATGTCGTCATTAAAGATTAATAAAAAAACTGTCCAAATAAGGGCGAAATATATTATGCATCAGCCTCATAAATGTTGTTGGTGCGTTAGTGAACCCCAATGGCAGTACCACAAATTCATAGTGCCCGTATCTGGTATGGAAGGCAGTTTTGTGGATGTCCTCATCCTTTATTTGGATCTCGTGATAACCTGATATCAAATCAATCTTAGAAAATACATTATCCCCCTTCACCTGATCAAACAAGGCATCAATATGTGGCAACGAGTATTTATTTTTCACTGTTAATTTATTGAGTTGGCGATAGTCCATGCACATCCGCATGGTACCATCCTTTTTCTTCACGAACAACACAGGTGCTCCCCAAGGAGACACACTTGGTCAAATACACCCCTTATCCAATAAATCCTGTAACTGGATCTTTAGTTCAGTTAATTTTGGTACGCTCATCTTGTATGGTGACCCTAAAATTTTCCCTGCTCCCAGTACCAATTCAATAGTAAAATTAATGTTCCTTCTTGGTGGTAAACCTAGGACTTCTTCTGGAAACAAGTCCATGAAATCTTGTACTATAGGTATACTTTCCATCATCAAGGTCTTTTCCTTAGAATTATTGAAGCCTACCTGAATGGCGTATAATTGACATCCCTTTCTCATACACTTACTCATCTGTAAGGTTGTAATGGGACGTAGTTGCAAAGGCTTCTTGATTCCTTGTATTTCCTTGCGTGTTCCATCATGCATTCGATAATAAATAATTTTCTCCTTACAATCCACCAGGGTCCAAGGCTTCTCCAACCAGTCCATTTCCAATAGCACATCATAAGATCCGAAAGGTAAAACATTCAAATCAACATTTAACTGCTGCTCACCAACCTCCAAAGTACAGTCAAGAATTTTTGCACAGAATTTCCTCTTTGCTCCTGTGGCTAGCTGTACTAGCCATGGGATTTTGAATTTTTGGCTTTGCAATTTACATAGTTATACTAACTTGGGACTTGTGCAACTTAAACTTGCACCAGGGTCAACTAAAACATAAATAGGTTGTGAGAGTAGCTTACCTTCCAACTCAATCATTGTTGGTTGGTAATATGCCTGGCGATCTTCTAAGGCCGCATTAATTCTAGGTATACTTTGGGCTACATATCCCACAGTGGAAGCTTCTTGTAAATTAGCGTATGTTTCTCTTCTTCCTCGATGTGGACAATTCCTATAATAGTGTGCCTCGCCGCAACCCCAACATTTAGAGGTGGTTTTGAATTTTGTCCTTTCTCAGGCTTGCTGGAAGCTTCTGTGGGCTTATCTTCTGCAGGCCATCGTGTTCTTTGGTGGTTTCTTCCAAACTGTTTATTCATTGTACTTCTTGTAGAAGTATTGAAATGGTTGTTTTTAGCATTCTTAAAACCAAAACTTCTCCTTTTCCCTTTCTTATGCAGCCAACTTTTTCCTAGTTCTCCTTTTGCTTCAGCTTGCTGGTAACACATTCTAGCTTTTCATATTGCCTCATCCATGGTTCTTGGATTTACAAATTCAATGCGCTCTTTCATATGAGTGGGAAAACTACTTAGAAAATGCTAAACCTTAGATTTTTCATCTTTGATGTAAGGAACATATCTGAGTAAAGACGTGAACTTGGTTATGTATTCATCCATCGTCATCTAACCCAGTTTCAGATCATGAAACTCTTTGGAATTCTCATCATAAAAATGTTTAGATAGGTACTTGTCCTTAAAATATTGTTGAAACACATCCCATGTCATGTCTTGATCTTCTATAGTGCGAACATTATTGACCTCCTCCCACCACAGTGTAGCCTTTACCCTCAACTGATAGATGGCTAACCTAGCTTTTAAATTGTTGTTATATTCGTACACTTGGAAGTACTTATTCATATTTATCAGCCATGCTTCGACCACCTCTTCTGCCTCTCCATCGATTGTGGGTGGTTTTATTTTCTGGAACTCACCTTGCAGTTCCACTTTCTGCTTCTTAATCTCCTGCTATTCAGATACATTGTCCAACTCAGCCTCATTGTAGTGTCTATTTTTATTACTTCGCTGGGAATGGATTTTCTCAACTCTATCAGTGGTTTGAGCTCTTGTTTTCCTTTCACCTTCCTCCTGCATGATCCTATCAGGACTCGGTTGCATCACCCCCTGATTCTGTTTGTCTGAGAGGCTCTTAAGTATCCACTCTTTCTCTTTCATCAAACGCTCGTTGTCTGTTCTGACTCAGGCCATCTCCTCTTGTAACTTTTGCACTGTGCTTAACAGAATACCTGTCTGGTGGTGTTGCTCCTCTAACAGTCTGTTGGTTTGCTGGTTTTGGTCTACACTCAGCTGAATCCACATTTCATGATTCATTTCCGACTATGGTTGGGGTATGGTTTCCCCCAAATGGTGAGGTATTGTTTGTGTTGTATCCCTCCTCATAACACCTTCTACAGTATTATTTCCTATGCTTCCTCTTTGTGCATCATTACATACAATTTTGTTATATTATGCGACCCTTAGGGTCCCAGCGTGCGGACACTGCTCTGATACCACTTGTAACAATCACCAACTAAACATTGTAAAAAAATAAAAAGTAAAATGATTTTAACTATACGTTTTCACATTGTTTACCATAAATAACATTTTCATTGTTTTACCAACATATGGATGATACTAGACTTAGGAATTTTATGAATTTTATATAGTTCTTGAGTTTGGTTTATTTTTTGTATTGGTGATGTCATATCACCACAATACACACATAATTCGTTTAATATCTTCGTTAGTACAACACTTGGGATTACTTCTTTAATAAAATGGATCCCGAGAGTACTATTCTTTAATGCTAAGTCTTACCAACTTACATCCTGCACTTGAGCATGGTTATCTATGCATATTTTCTATCATCCATGCAGATCTTTCGTACCCTTGCATTTTTGGAGTTCTGTGACAATGACACTTGGTTAAGACTGCACCGTTAGATTAGACTGGATCTATAGATTTCGTTATTTCCCTCCAAGACAAGGTTTCAACTACACCTCAAACACTAACTGCTCCATTAGTTTGCGCCGAGACCACTGGGGTTTGAGACTCTGCAACTAAACGCAATGCTCCATCTTTGGTTAAGTTTTTTTTTTACATTGTCTGCATGTTTTAGATGCTGGCTTCTTAGGCTGGTCAACCCGTGACTACTACCTTTGCTGCCATTAAACTTACAGCCTCCGCAAAGGATTCAAAGCTAGGTTTTGTGGTTCGGTTTTCACTGCTCTCACCATCTTCTTCATCGCGTTGCAACACGCTCTTCTCTGCCACTGTAGGTAAGTTAGATTATCACCTACTACGCTAGTTTTTTTTCTTAACTTGTTTACTTAATGTGATTTGTCTTTGTTAACCACTTTGGTTTGACCCTCTTTTCTTTCTTTTTGTCTACACGCAGGAAATTTCACTGCCTCCGTGTGAGACTCATACAGGTATTTTAAAGCTACTTTGTTGATAATACCCAATTTTGTTTTTCAGTAACTATCATTCACGTAGTCTCAATGGTATTTTGTTTTGATTTACATAAGGGTTATTTCTCTTTGTAGGTAAGGCTTGTCTCAGTCATTTCTCAGTGTTCCATTACAGATGTGTGTCTTTTCGGCACCCATCAAGACTCTCTCTTTACACATGAATTTCTTCTGTCACAGTTACTGAGTAGGTTTTCAGCCAATCTCGTTGTTGTCATCATGTCTTGATAATTATGGGTTCCAGCATACTGCTCTTTTCTAGGTTAAAATTCTAAATTCATTTTAGTAAATGAGGATTCTCCCTCTTATTTCAAACTTGGGGAATACTACCATTTTGAATTTTTCTGGTGTAATGTATAAATAATAGTTTGAGACTCTTTTATTCCACAGTTACTGTCCCTTTGACGACCCTATTAGCACTTTGGGGTTTTGCTATTTTATTTATGTAATATGTACGCTTTTTGACAAGGTTTCCCTTCTGACCCATATTTAAATCTTCTTGTTCCAGTTAGTTAGTGTATTTCCTCTGTTTATCTATATTTCAGAATTTACTCAATCAACACACTTCTTAATGTTTATTTAAATTTAACTATTGTTATACACATAGTGCTTTACTGTAGGAGAGAGATTATCTTCCGTGCTAATGATTATTATGATAGCCGAAAAAATTTTATTGTATTAAATTGAGAATTCTACAACATGCAGAATCTTTCTTCTTTTCCTTTAGAGTCAGAACATAACAATTTAAAATCTAAGAATTTTCACACAGTAAATCTTCTCCTATGTAATTAATGACATTTCAACAATCTTTAACAACATTTTCTAAGTAATATATTGTTGAGCCAAAATAATCAGTTCTATAGAGTCTATCCATTCCTGAATTAACAGTAACATTCTACTTCATTAACTTAGCAGAATTTCAGTAGTATTACTTATCTGTCGATTGACTATGGTTGTCTTCCCTACTGTGGATGAGGAAATCACGTCGTCACCCCCCCCCCCAAGCCAAGTAGAAAGAAACAATGCTCGGAAGAGATCTCAGGACTCTCGTCCAATCCACTTCCAGAAGATTCCATGATATCTGAGAGTATTTCCACTGGTTTCTACTAGCTCGGGAAATTCACGCTCTCTCTCCTTTCTTTACCAGAATTCACACTAGTTTTTCTCTTACCAGAATTAGGGATTCATGCTTTGGAAACACCTCAACACCATTTCTCTATCTTTTTGGGTTGAATATTGACCACTCATTTGTCATCAAGATTGAGAACATAAAAAATTATTTTCCTCCCCATAAACCCTATTTTTTTCTTCGAGAAGCACAAAGTGAGTCCTCCATGGGGAAATACCCAAATACCTTAAGTCAAATTTGTCAAAATGAAACTTTGATGTTTAGGAAAAATCATACGGTTAAATTCATAAATGTTATGGTACCCTGACCATTAAAACATACTACATGTGAACAAACCTACCTATGTCATGAAAATCAATCCAATATTCAACTCCATATTGCATGTTAGGCCAATATGTATAATCATTATCTATTATTTTCAATGCTTATGTAGGAAATTTTTATCAAGAGACTATCACTTTCAAGGATACCCAAGGAGAGAAGTCGTCAACGGTAGGAATTAATATATATTGTAAAGCAAGTAGAATAATGTAACATATAAATAAAATTAATACTTCCATGAATTGGGATCCATAGGAAAGCCAACCCAAGGAGGATTAATGATGTTGGTATTTAATGTGATGGTTAAAAAAGTTGTAACTTTCATTCCAAAAAAAGGTTGTCACTAGTAGAACCACTTTTTTACCTAGGGGTTGATTTTCATTTTTTTCACATGAAAGTATCAGTTTTAAGGGCTAGAGTTCTGTTATGAAGTCACAATTTTCATCAAGTTGCTAATATTGTCTATGAAATAAAATGACTTGCTTACTTTGCTAGGAAATTAATCAATAGTCCTAATTACATCTCCTTCGTGGTATGGAAACATCTACACAATTATTTGAGGAAAATAAGTTGAGAAGGAAACAAGAAAATAAGAAAAACAATGTGAAACCTCACTTTTTATCTATATTTTTTGGATTCCTCTATACTTATTTAGTATTAATAACTACTCACACACATCATAATTACATTAACTTTCAATCTCAAACAAAAATTAATTTTCATATCCACATGATTAACCTAGTAACCAAGGAACCAATTGAAAAGCTATTTGCACATGGTAACTAAGAAATTTGCAAAGAACTTTGACCCCATTCCTTTAGTGTGTATATATATATACTCTAGACTCGATCATCATATTTCTTTTCATCTATTCTGGTAAATTTTTGGTGCAAAATATATAGGAATTGACAGACAAGGTATATTTCAATGGCATTATGTAGTTTAAAAATTAGTGTATGGAACTTTTCATAACCATTTTAAAGAATCAAATGATTTTTTTTGGTCGCATTGGCTGAAACATGCCTGAAATCCTTGACATTAAAATAGCTTGTTGAAAACCATGGTATGAGTGCATTCCACATCATCCATTCCATCACTCACATATGTAGGGCCAAACACATGTGGACATTCAAGGAAAATCTAGAACTCCCAAAACCTTCTTGCAATTGTGTGTTGATAAAGTAAAAACCCTTGTCCCTGGATGGCTATCATAATAGGAGGATAAGGAGTTCCATAATTTAGAAATATTTCTTGTTCTATGACAAAGAAAAATATTTGAGAATGGTATTTTGAGGGCATAAAAGAGGAGGAGCAAGATTTTGTTGTAGTCATTTAGATTGCAATGTCAAAAGGTAACTCCGTAGTGGGTTCACATTCCTTTTTATGTGCATTTTACAACTAGAATAAAAGGAGTATACCACATTCCTCACATTGTAGCTAGTTCATTAAGGGAATTTTGTAATAAAAATGAGGCTAAAATCATGAAAATCTATTGACAAAATCAACTTTAAAAGAACTAGTAATATTCTAGCTAATGATGCCATCCCCGAGGGGTAATGTTTTTTTGTGAAAAAAGAAGAAAATTATTATTTTTTAATTAAAATTTTTGGTTTATCTTCTTACTTTTTTACGTAAATGTTAAATATAGGAATATGATGGATGCAAAAATAGATTTCACATCAAATAATATCTACTCAGCATACTTTTAAATAAACCTACATAATTTTTTTTTTTAATACATAAAAATGTGTCCCATTCATACATACACACACTCACACACACACACACACACACACACACACATATATCGAATACTTTACAAAATTTAGAGGAGATACAATTCAAATCAATATTGTATAAGTAACATTGTACATGATTATGGAAGTATATTTTGATTTAAAAGCTTAGGAAATTTCTGAGCGAAAAGGTTTCATAAATATTTTTAAAATAGTAAATTACCTAAACAATTGATAAAGAAAACAATGTTCATTGTTATAAAATTAAATTCCATATAAACAATATTAGTTGTTTTAAAATTAAATTTTAAACTAAAAACTAAGGAATGTGCCGAAAATAAGAAGATGGTTGAACTTAAGGAATTGATAGTGACAACAAAAATAACTTCAGGATGTTGCTAACAAAAATGGGGAAGGTTTCACCTCTCCTAAATCTACTGAGGCTCTCATGATCCTGGAAAATAAGGAGAAACATGCTTCTGTAATAGCATAAGAAGGAATGGTGATTAAAAAGGAGATCTATCTAGCTAGCCAATGGAGATGGAAACATGAAAATTTTCTAGGCATATCAAAGGGTCGAAAAATGCACAATACCATATGAAGTCCCCAGGGGCCAAAAAATGCAAAGGTTTCAAACTTTTAAAGCCTAGAAAATCTAGGAAATAATCACTTCAAATGTATCTTTTAGGCTCCAATAGAAGCCTTAATCTCTTAGGTGATTAGAGTTGCGCAAATTCCCCCTATTTGGTATATGAAGAGGACATTAGGACAATCATGGATGACTTTATAGAAGATGAAATATAAAAAAAATTCCATAGTTTTTAGAAAGGAAAAATTTGAGGTTTAGATGGATGTGTTATTGAATTATTTCTGAACTATGTGACACTATTGCAAATGATCTTTGTGTGGTGGTTAAGGAATCTAGAAGGGAAATAATTATGATTCTAGCTTTCAATATGACCTTTAGTTATCTTATTCCTAAGGTGTATCACCTATTTTCCCTAAATTATTTTCATCATATTTCCCTAAGTAATTCCATATATACAAGGTGGCTGCAAAAATTATTTCCTTGAGAATCAAACCCGTCCTTTCAAGATCTATTTCCAAAGAACAATTTGTGTTTTTTGAGGGGAGAAAGATTCATGAAGAAATTAATATTTCTTAGGAGGGTATACATAGTGTGAAAATTTTCAGTGGTTGTAACTAAGTTTGACATGTCTAAAGCTTATGATAGGGTTAACTAGCTTTACCTCAGGCTTCGAATGACACATGTTGGATTCAACTCGAATTTCAATGCCTGGGTGATGAGTTGTATTTAGATTATTTCATTCAATGTGTTAATAAATGGGTCAACATACCCATTTTTCATGCACAAAGAGATCCTCACTAGTGATGTCCCCTCTCCCACCTCTTTTTTTTTTTTGGTAGTGGAAGGACTCAGTCGCCTACTGGTAAAGTAAAAATGAACATGTAATTTGCATGGTACTTTTATGGATAAAAAATTTACCATAACACATCTACTTTTTGTCGATGATATCCTAGTTTTCTACAAGGAATCCTCTAGAGAGGTAAGCTTGTTTTCAAACTTTCTCTCTTTGTACGGAAAATCCAAGGAATGACAATAAACAATAGGAAATTCAGAATCTCCCTACAAAATTTAGATGAATGGGATATTCACTACCTGAATCAGTTGTTTCTCGTTGAATCCAAACTACTAGAAGAGGGTATGAAGCATTTGGGAGTGAATCTAAAACCAAAATACTACAACAGGGAGGATTGGTTATGGATCATTACTAATATTGAGAAAAGACTAAAAATATAAAAAAATTATGGATATCTCACATCGGCTAGTTATTGTCGATTAAATAAGTATTAGAGACTATCCCTATTTATTTGGTCGGGGAAGTAGGATCATGGAGTTCTTCCTTATGTAAAATAGAACAAATTATCTATGCCAAAGTTCTTGTATTCTTTTTCTCTAAAGCTCTAGATACTAAATGTGGGTGGGGATTGTTTTCAACACAAAGCTTATGGATGAAAATTGCCACACAAAAATGTATCATCTCGAGGTCATTAGGAGATTGGATTAGGAGGAGGGACAAGTTGTGTGTGTAAATATCTATGATCTAGAAGGTTTTTCTTCACTCCTTCAAACCCATTAGTGGTGGATTGTAGTGGAAAATTTGTAGGGGGGATCCGGTGAGAATAGACCTCGATCCTTAGCTAGGTAGTGATCATGGCCACACACTACCCCCAACTCTAATTTGTTTCCTACAAGAAAAAGGGTTGTCCAAACTCACTCATATTTCCAAAAAAACAATCACAATGATATGGAGACAAGGATGGCCTTGAACAATGGAGGAGGATTTCAAGGAGGCAAGGAATGGCTATTTGAATGCCCTATTAGCTTGACATATTTAATTGATAGATAGAAAATATGAATCACATTGGACCATTTCTCCCTTTTGATCTTACACACTGAATCTTGGATACATCTCTCTTATGGCTATCAAAATTGTTTTCTTACTAATAAACTTGGGGATATGGTTGGCACAAAATATAGCCATCTTCTAGGAAAAGGTTACTATTCTTCAAAACATTGTTGTGGAACCCCTAATCATATTAGAACACTTTCCACATTAAGGTATAGCCTCTCCCATAGTAATTATCCAAGAAAACCAAATTCCTTCTAAATTGTGGGATATTTTGGATGGATCATCAAGCAATGGAAAGAATAGTGGACAAATATTCATCCTCTTCCTCTGTGAATGACATTATTTTAAGTTGAAGGTTGTTACTAGTAGAATGAATTTTTTACTTAGGGGTTGATTTTCATATTTTTCATTTGAAAGTATCAGTTTTAAGGGTTAGAATTCTCGTTATGAAGTCAAATTCTCTTTAAGCTGCTAATATTGTCTATGCAGTAAAATGAATTTCTTACTTTACTAGGAAATCAATCAATTGTCCTAATTACTTCACTTTCATGGCATGGAAACATCTACACAATTATTTGAGGAAAATAAGTTGAGAATGATACAAGAAAATAAGAACAACAATGTGAAACCTCATTTTTCTCTATATTTTTTGGATTCCTATATATTTTTTTAGTTTTAATAACTACTCACACACATCATAATTACATTAAGTTTCAATCTCAAACCAAAATTAATTTTCTTATCCACATTTTCAACCCAGTAACCAAGGAACCAATTGAAGATCTATTTGCAAGTGGTAACTAAGAAATTTGCAAAGAACTCTAACCCCATTCCTTTAGTTAGCATATATATATATATATATATATATAAACTTTATACTACATCATCATATTTCTTTTCATCTATTTTAGTTAAATTTTTGGTGCAAAATTGATAGGAATTGACATACAACGTACATTTCAAGGGCATTATGTAGTTTGAAAAATTAGTGTATGGAACTTTACATAAACATTTTGAAGAATCAAATGATGTTTTTTTGGGTCGTATTGTTTGAAATTTGTCCCACTCTTTTGACATTAATCTTCCTTGTTGAACACCATGCTATGAGTGGATTCCACATCATTCATTCCATCACACACATATGTAGGGTCAGACACATGTGGGCATTCAAGGAAATTCTAGAACGTCCAAAATCTTCTTGCAATTGAGTGTTGATAAAGTAAAAAACTCTATCCCTACATGACAATCATAATAGTTGGCGAAGGAGTTCAATTATTTAGAAATATATCTTGTTCTATGACTAAGAAGAATATCTGAGAGTGGTATTTTGAGGGCATAAAAGAGGAGGAGGATTTTGTGGTACTCATTTAGATTGCAATGCCAAAACGTTACTCCATAGTGAGTTCACATTCCTTTTTATATACATTTTACAACTATAAAAAGAGTATAAAATAGTCCTCACATTGTAGCTAGTTCATTAAGGGAATTTTGTAATAAAAATGGGGCTAAAATCATGAAAATCTATTGACAAAATCAACTTTAAAAGAATTAGTAAGATTTAAAGTTATGATGCCATCCCCAAGGGTAAAGTTTTTTTGAGAAAAAAGAAGAAAATTATTATTATTTTTAATTACATTTTTTATTTATATCCTTATTTGTTTACTTAAATGTTAAATGTAGGAATACGATGGATGCAAAAATAGATTTCACATCATAGAATATCCACCTACAATAATTTTAAATAAACCTACAGTAAAAAAAAAATACATGAAAAACTGTGTTCAATTCATATATATATTTTACAAAATTTAGAGGAGATACAATTAAAATCAATTTGGAAAAGTAACATTAATGTACATGATTATGGAAGCCGATTTTGATTTAAAACCCTAGGAAATGTGTGAGCGAAAATGTTTCATAAATATTTTTAAAATAGTAAATTACCTAAAAAATTTATAAAGCATACAATGTCCGTTGAATTAAAATTAACTTTCATATATACAATATTTGTTGTTGTAAAATTAACTTTTAAACTAAAAACTAAGGAATGGATTGAAAATGAAAAGATGGTTCAACTTAAGGAACCGATAGTGACAAAAAAATAACTTCAGGATGTTGCTGACCAAGATGGGGTAGCTTTCACCTCTCCTAAATTTTGTGAGACTCTCATGATCATAGAAAAAAAGGGATAAAATTGCTTCTATAATAGCATAAGAAGGAATGGTGTTAAAAGGGAGAGCTATCTATCTAGCCAATGGAGATTAAGACATGAAAATTTTTGAGGCATATCAAAGGGTCGGAAAATGAAAAATTCCATATGAAGTCTCCAGGGCTTGGATAACGCAAAGGTTTCACACTTTGAAAACCTAGAAACTTTAGAGAAAAGAATCACTTCAAATGTACCTTTTAGGCCCCAACAAAAGCCTTAATATCTCAGGTGATTAGATTTGCGCAAATTTTCCCCTATTTGGTAGATGAAGAGGAGAACACGGAAATCATGGATGAATTTATAGAAGAAGAAATAAAAAAAAAATTCCATAGTTTTTAGAAAGACAAAATTCAAGGTTTGGATGGATGGGCTATTGAATTATTCCTTGAAATATGTGACACTATTGCAAATGATCTCTTTATTATGGTTAAGGAATCTAAAAGGAAAGAAATATGCTTCTAGCTTTCAATATGACCTTCATTTATCTTATTCCTAATGTGGACCACCTGTTTTCCCTAGAATATTTTCATCATATTTCCCTATCCAATGCCATATAAGAGGTCATTGCAAAAATTATTTCCTTAAGAATCAAACCCCTCCTTTCAATATCTATTTCCAAAGAACAATTTGTGTTTTTTGAGGGGAGAAAGATTCATGAAGCAATCAATGTTTCTTAGGAGGGTATACATAGTGCGAAAATTCTATGTGGTTGTCATCAAGTTTGACATGTCTAAAGCTTATGATAGGGTGAAGTAGTTTTATCTCAAGCTCTGAATGACACATGTTAGTTTCAACTCAAATTTCAATGCATGGGTGATGAGTTTTATTTAGATTATTTCATTCAATTTTTTAATTAATGGGTCAACCTACCCATTTTTCATGAAAAAAGAGGTCCTCACGAGTGATGTCCTCTCTCCCATCTCTTGTTTTTGTTGTTAGTGGAAGGACTCATCCGCCTACCAATACAGTAAAAAAAATGGGTAATTTGCATGTTACTCTTATGGATCAAAACTTGACCATAAAACATCTACTCTTTGTTGATGGTATCCTAGTTTTCTACAAGGAATCCTATAAAGCGGTATGCTTGTTGTCAAAATTTCTCTCTTTGTATGGAAAAGCCACAGGAATGACAATAAACAATAGGAAATTCAGAATCTCCCTACAAAATTTACATGAATGGGAGATTCACTAGCTAAATCAGTTGTTTCTCATTGAATCTAAACTATTAGAAGAGGGTATGAAGTATTTGGGATTCAATATCAAACCAAACTGCTACAATAAGGAGGATTGATTATGGATCATTACTAATATTGAGAAACAACTAAAAAATAATTATTTTTTTATGGATATATGTGGCAGGATGGTTATTGTTCATTAAATAAGTATTAGAGGCAATCCCTATTTATTGGATGTCCCTCACATGTATTTTGAAAGATGTCTTGGAAAATATCCTAATAACTTGCTTCAATTTCCTTTGGTCGGGGAAATATTTTCATGGAGTTCTTCCCTATGTTAAATAGGAAAAATTAGCTATTCCAAAGTTCTTGTATTATATTTCTCTAAATCCCTGGATTCTAAGTGTGGGTGGGGACTAATTTCAACACAAAGCTTATGGACGAAAATTGCGACACAAAAATGTATCATCTCGAGGTCATTGGGAGATTGGATTAGAGGAGGGACAAGTTGTGTGTGTAAATATCTATGATCTAGAAGGTTGTTATTAACTCCTTCAAAATCATTGGTGGTGGATTGGAGTGGAAAATTTGTATGGGGGATCTGGTGAGAACTGGCCTTGATCCTTGGCTAGGTAGTGATGAAGGCCACACACTAACCCAACTCTAGTTTGTTTCCTACAAGACAATGGGTTCTCCAAACTCACAAATATTTGCAACAAAAAAATCACAATGATATGTAGACAAGGATGGATTTGAGCTATGGAGGAGGATTTCAAGGAGGCATGGAATGGTTATTTCAATGCCCTATTAGTTTGACATATTTAATTCATAAACAAAAAATATGAATTACATTGGTGTATTTCTCTCTTTTGATCTTACATAGACAAATTTGGATTAATATCTCTTATGGCTATCGAAAATGAGGTCGTTATCAAGTGGTGGTGGAAGATGTTAAGGAATGCTAAGTTTCCTACAAAATACAAATTGTTTATATGTTGTCTACTGGAGAATAAGGTCCCCACTTAGGACATCCATTAGAAAATATTTCTAAGGGGTCCAAGATGATGATAGTTGTGCATGAATGAAGAAGAATTTGCAAAGCACGTCTTCAAGACATGCCTTTTTTATGAAAGGATGTGGAATGATTGTAAACAAGCTGTGGGTTAGTGAACATTGTTGTAGTGGAGGATTTAGAGGGGGTTCGAGGTTTTGGCTATCCATCTTGTCATATATAGCCTAAAAAGTTGAGTTCTAGCTAATAAACTTGGGTATATGTTTCTCAAAAAATATATCCATCTTCTAGCAAAAGGTTATTATTCTTCGAAACATTGTTGTTGAAGCTCTAATCATATTAGAACACTTTCCACATTAAGGTATAGCCTCTCCCACAGTAATCATCCAAGAAAAATAAAAATCATTCTAAATTGTGGGATATTTTGGATGGATCATCAAGCAATGGGCAAAATAGTGGAGGGGGATTCATCATCTTCCTCTCTGAATGACATCTTTTTAAGTTAAAAGAGGTTTCGGCAAAAAGGGTCTCATTACACGATCAAATAACATGGCAGGAATTATGGCTTGTAAAAATATGTTTTTTTTTTTTTTTTCCTTTAGAAAAGTGTTAATAATTGATCCAAGTATATGGGTATTCCATGTTTATCATCAACTAGTTTAACAAAACACAAACGTCTAGAATTATTTACATTTTCATATTTTGGAGAAAGCAATTCAGTTCAAAAATTGTCTTAATTTCTTCTAATGATCTCTTAAGGCCCATGGGAAATTTTGAAAGAACCTGACTGTTTTTATAGCTATGTTTTCTGTCACATGCCTTTGAGGATTTACCTATAGGGGAAACAACGACTTAATATATGCACCAACAATTATTTGTCTTATGACTCAAACTTGAAATCACTAGTATATGCTTCACTGTTATTTATGCATTAGTTTCTTGCACTCTTACTACAACTTGAAACGACTAGTATATGTTTTTTTGTATTTTTCGACAAAAATGAATCAAACTTGTAATGGTTAATATATGTTATGTTCTGGTTCTCATGGCCAAGCTCCAACCCCAAACCAAATTTCCATTTTTTTAATGTACACATAATATGCATATACAAAATGTAATTTTATCATTTCCATGAATAAATATAAGAATGTGGTAAGTATTTGTTTTTAATAATTTATATCATTATTATAGTATTTATTAAAAAATAAATTTACAAGTAATAATTTTATTAATCCAGTTTTACTCATAGCCTTTCCTATTAAAATAAACAATCACAGTTTCCATAAATTACAATACAAAATAATAAATTTACATTTTGAAATAGTAAGTAAATTATTTAATAATTTGTACCATATAGAATGTTCAATATCATTACAAATATAGGTGGTGTGAAAAAAGTGTTTTCAAAGATGTTTTTAGGGGTAAAATTTCCAATGGAGCTGGGATCAGATAGTCATATGGCCAGAGCAAATCTCATTCTTAGTTGACTTCTCATTTATTTACATCATAACTTTACTAATAAAATGACATGTTATTTTCTCATAAAATATTTAAAACAACATAGTTTTAATTACTTTAAAATGATCTACCATTTATGTTTGCTTTGAAGACCATGCATCTTTATACTTCCAAAATATGAACTCAATAATTAATTATTTGAATCATATAGGTAGACCGTGTACTGTTGACCCAATATTTTTATTATCTCTAGCTGTTGTTGAGACAACTTGGATCTTCCTTAGATGAAAACGACAGTTCTTGGCAATGGCTTACCATAAAATGGATGATCATCCCATAGAGCGCGTTCACACCCTTAAACTCACAAAATGTGAGCACAACAATTAATTATCCTTGCTAATCCAGGTCGTCATTGTACTGCTCGACCCATTTATGATCTCCACTTATTTTGACTGCTGTTCTCTCATCCAGTCTGGATCTTCTTTAGATGAAGACAAGATGTCCTAGAAATGGGTTCCTGTCAGACATAAAAACCACAAAAATATGATCGCGAGAGTCTAATCCAATCGAATATATAGTCTATCATTTATCAGACTTGAAAATTTGAAATTTCTGTGAAGACTTACCTTCGTGTGTTACCAGGGCTATAATGGTATCGGATATGCTCTCTTTCACACTGCATCATTCCACAACCATGAAGAATATGCCACTGTTAATTACTCTGGCCTCAACTCTTAGTAACAGAGATTAAAGATATATATAAAAAGAAAGAAAGACGTTTTACCCTCCACAGCTAAATGGATCTCGCAAGCCGTTGGAGAATATTATGTTTCTTGCAAAACGTTTCAACACCCTTCTTATGTCCTAGGTATTAACACAATTCATGTGTACCATTAAAGTTTCAAACGAACTTAGCATTCAAAAATAATAATCGCTTAAAGTGAATCATTCAAATTTACTAATAACGGATCCATGGATTAGTAGGTGAATGCGATAGAGAACTTACATGGCCACCAAATTCTGTTGTGATCCAATGCGGCCTCGGTACGACTTCATATTGGCTCTCGGAGTTCTCTGAATAGGATGTCATATTAAATAGATCTAAGGGAAACATTGTTGTATTGGGTGTTTTTCTCTTTGGGATCACCATTTCAGTACAACTCTGCACACATACCATCACTATCATCAGTTGTTTGATTAAATATTGTTTGATTACTCGACTTAATTTGTCTACAAAATGAGTACTTAAGCTGCCAATCCCAACCGTCTTCGTCATCGGAAGATTGTTTAACATTGAGAAACGAAGGTGGTGGCGGTGGTGAAGTTGTAGGAAATGGTTGCTGCAGCTGATATGCGGGTGATGATGGTCGTGCCTGTGGGAAAGCTATCGATGGCCTTGCACATCTTTCAATTCATATGCATCACAACAAATCAAGTCAACAATCATCTTTCATTAGTTCTATATTCCTAACATATACATGTGAATAATTCTCCATATTAAACACAAGATAAACATCCTTGTAATTATGCACGCAATTAGTTGCCTTACAACACTTGAGAAGAGTATATAATACTTACCCCTTTCACGACCTGATAAACATATTTAGCGGGCAATTTGTATGCATCTATTAACCATTGTATCAGAGTATTAGTGTCGAAAGTGTTGGAGTAATCACCGCACCTTTATGGAATCGTAATTTCCACCTTGGTGATCCTAGTTACCGGTTTGGAAGTTTACCGCCATCTGCGGATTTTGGTGTAACAACAAACCTCTTCATGGTATCAGTCGATTCCCCCGAGCTGCATTTGAGGGGGCTATTGATTCCCCCCGAGTTGCGTTTGAGGGGGGTGTTAGAGTAATCACCGCACCTCTATGGAATCCATAATTCCCACCCTGGTGATCCTAGTTACGGGTTTGGAAGTTTACCACCATCTGTGGATTTTGGTGTAAAGGCAAACCTCTTCATGGTATCCCCAAGTTAGAATCCCAAACGCTGCATTTGAGGGGGCCTATTGATTCCCCCAAACTGCGTTTGAGGGGGGTGTTGGAGTAATCACCACACCTCTATGGAATCCGTAATTCCCACCCTGGTGATCCTAGTTACCGATTTGGAAGTTTACCACCATCCACAGATTTTGGTGTAACCAAAAACCTCTTCATGGTATCAGAGCCTGGACCGAAGTTCGATTTCCCCTAACCTGTGTTTGAGGGGGGCTATTGATTCCCCTAAGCTGCGTTTGAGGGGGGTGTTGGAGTAATCACCACACCTCTATGGAATCCGTAATTCCTGCCCTAGTGATCCTAGTTACTAGTTTGGAAGTTTACCACCATCTGCGGATTTTGGTGTAACAACGAACCTCTTCAAAAAGCCCTAAGATATACAAATGGCTTTCATTAGTTATTAGTGGTTGATAACAATTGTGCATTCACATGAATTTTTAATATATTTTTTTAAGGGGTAGGGAAATTCGCCCTTCCAGGCATTGAATGTGTGCTGTAAACTCTCCAAACCTCCAGGCTGTGAAGCAACTTTATTTATTTCTGCCCATGACTCGTTTATTGTTTTGCAGCAGCTCTCGCTCGCATCCCGTGCCATAGAAAATAATAATATTATCACACATCAATTAACAGAAATGGTGGTATATATAAATCTCCATGGAAAGAACAAATATAAAAACATACTCTGAAGTCTTCTGTCACAACTCTGTAAAAAGCATCGTAAGTTGTACGATTATCGAAATACAAGATAGGTGCAGAAACAACCAACGCGCCGATTGTAATGTGTGGATACTTCAAGCGAAACCATGCCACTAACACTACAGGAGCTCAATTATAAATTATATGTTAACATCTTCGTGTAAATTATGAATCTGATTATTCAAAAATTTATTCTGTACATTCAAAACCTGATTCTGGATATTCTAACGCTAAATATTATTGGAACCTTACTTCCAGCGTAAGATCCACCGAAGACGACGACAGGGCAATTTTTTGCAGACAAGTTTTTCCTTAAATCCAGAATTAGTGTTGCGTAATCATCCAGCACTTGTGTAGAAGTGAGATAACTGCATGTCGAGGCATTCCAAAAGGAATCATTTGCACTCCCAAAGGGCATGGACAATCCATAGTATTGATGCTAAAATAAAGAGGGAACCATCAAAACAGGAATTGAAATTCAATAATTTAATTCATCTTCTTATATCTATCAATCTGAAATAAAAGTTACCTCGATGTACACAACAATTGCTTGGAGCTGAGAAGCGGTCTCATTGACAAATCCAAACTGGTATAGTTTACCGCAAGTGGCGTTAACGATATGTCCAATGGCAAACTCGCCACCCATGACAACAAATATGGGAGAATGTCTTTGTGGACCTCCCCAAAGCTTTTTATTTACAACGTACAACTGTTGGAAGGTGAGATATGCCTCTGGTCTGTACCTGAAATGGTCAAGAACTTGAGTATAATAATGTATCTCATAATCACCACTACAGAGGTCCTTACTCATTAGTGAATTCCTAGTCCTCGGGAAGGAGTTATGCAATGTAAAGAGGGTAAAAGAGTGCATACTCCCACCACTAGTAGAAGAGGGAGGAGCACTCTGACAGCATATAGATTTCCCAAGCCCATTGTTTTGTTGTGGCTGCTTTAAGTGATTAGCGACCTTCTCCAAGAGCCTGAATTTGAAAAAGAAAAGAAAAAATTGAGAAAAATGAAAGGTACTACCAAAATTAAAAAAAAATTATTTTACTAAAATATAAAAATTAAATATATAAAAGAAATAGATATATACTTAAAAAAAAAAAATCTTTAAATTTTAAATTTTGTTGGTATTCTTTTTTTAATATATGAGTTAACTAGCACAATCACATTTATCAATGTGGTTGATATATGCCAATAGGCATATATGAAATAGATTTACAACCACATTCACCAATGTGGTTGATATACGTAGATAGGCCTATATCCACCACCCACCACATGTATTTTACCAAAATAATCATTATATATTTTTCAATATAATTACCAATATATTTTATATATATTCTTAAAATATATTAATAATATTAACTATATGCATACTATATATTAAACTAATATATATATATATATATATATATATATATATATATATATATATATATATAATATTATTTGATAATAAAAAATTATTAAATTTTTCAATACATTAATAGTTATAATTCAAACGAAAAGAGCTCGCAAATCAACCTTCTCCCAGGAGCTGGCTTTCATCCCGCGAAATATGAAAGATCTTCTCGTGCATCCCGCTTCCAGTAGCAGTGGCGACTCCAATGACTCCAATGATGGCAGCTCGGACCCGGACGTTGAAGACATCCAGGAGTAGAAGTGTGACGATAGTTCAAACCACCCCTAGGTGTGTGAAGCCACTCCGTGGCATGACCCGCAGCTAGACACCCTGGTGGAGTGTCTTGGTCTCCCAGCTTCGCCACGCTCTTCTCCTGCCGCAAACATGTCCAGCTCAGACACAACGGATTTTGACTATGTCTGTAGAATCATGGAAGAAGCTCCTTCCCCCATAAACAGGCATGAAGGTCCTCCTTAGAATTTCCATTTCAGCTCTTTTCAACATGTTCAAGTCTAGGAAAGATATGATTTTCTTTTTTTGCTCTTTTTTGAAAACTCTCTCTGTTGGTTTCCCATTTTGGGCAGCATTATCTCTGTGGTCTCTAAGGACTGGTTTTCCCTCTTGGGGCAGTCTAGATCTTGGCAGCAAACACTCGAATTATCCCTCTGGAATGGACTTGTCCATTACTCAGGACATGCCTTGTAACTTTTTGTTAAATATGATATAGTAGAGTTAGCTTTACTTAAAAAAAGAAGAAGTTATAATTCAAACTAAACTAAAATTCAAATATAACTTAATAATAGTATTTTATTACTATTTATAATAAGTATATATCTCTTACCAATATCCCAAGGGATTATTAATATTATAAGCCAAAAGAACTAATAAAACCAAGGAATTGGTGAACCCAAGGGGAAAATATTAAAAACCTAAGAGATCAAGAAGCCCAAGGGATCCATATTAAAAAGAGGAGATTTTTTTTTTTTTGTAAGTTAGAAGGGACTGTTCTACTAAAAATAATATGGTACAAATGGTGTTACAATCAAAAGAAGCAAGAAACTGGGGGAGCAAGAGGAGCCAAAAAACCACCATAGTTTCATGATGTTGTCAAGAGATGCAAAAAAAGAGCAAGAGGAGTCAAGAAGACAAACAAGGAGTTCTATCCAGATAGGTTGGAGTCCGTGATACTAAGTTTCTTCCCTTTCTTTTTTGTGACTTGAACCTAGCCGTCGGGTGGCAGGTGGATTGATACCACTTGAAGATTGTTGCTGGTCAATGAAGGAGATTCTTTGTCCGAGTCGGAGGTGTTGGACCCATGCGTGCATTTCTGAAGATTCGAGGAGGCAGGGGGCCTCTCAGGAACAGACGAGGAAAGTGGTTGCTGCTGAGTATAAATCTCATCATCTGAATCATATTCTTCCTCATTTGAGCTGGAGGACCCAATGTCCTCCATGGGAGGCGAAGCAAAGGGTTTCTAGCTTTTAGCTTTTAATTTGTGAGTGCTTTTTTCCTATTGGGCTAGAAATAGAGCACAAGAATTCTGAAGATGTCCGGTTTGATGGTAATGTCGACAACAGAACGCTGTATTTTCATAGTCTAAAGTTTGAGACCACGAGAAATCCCAAAATTTGAGAATGATTTGGTCAGGTAAGCCTTTGTTGATGTCAATCTTGGTGCAGATTCTGCAAAAGGTGTAGAGTCCCTCCAGGCCTCTCGAGGGATCTGTAGCAAGAAAGCGACCTAGAGAGTTACAAATAGCTTCGAAGACCGTGTAGTGCCATAGGTGGGCGGGCATGTTAGAAAGCCTCACCCAGATCGGAAGTTTGGTGATGACAGTTGTGGAGGGATCAAAGTCGGGGAACCAGGGGGTTAGGAATAGCCCTGCTTTTCCCCAGAACCAGGGACCACCTGTTAGAGAAGTTTGGTATTCCTTGCTGTCAGCAAAGATAACAATGAAGAAGCCCTTGGAGCAGAGAATGACCTTGCAGTGTTTGGTCCAGGTGGAGTGAATCCAAGAGTATAAATCTTCTGTGCGGGGCCAGAGTCCATTGAACCTGCATATGAGGGCAAGATCTGAAAAGAATTGAAGCTCCTCTTCCAGATCTGGGTGGGAGATTTCTATTGAAGGCACATCCTCTAGTTTATCAACCAAGAAAGCCTTGGGAGCCTTCGAGGGAGGAGAAAAATTCTTGGAGGGCTGAGATTGGACCGCTTCTTTGTAAGAGAAGCCATTGGGAGAAGAGGTTTGACCTGCTGCGCCTCCCCTCACACGGAGGGAAATAATCACCGTGGCATTCTTTTCAATATTGTAAAATGAAAGAGGGAGACAATCATTGAGCTATTTACCTGCATGAAGGAGATGCAAATGTGAGGAGGGGATCCCCAGCTTGAGTTCGAGGGCCTTTGAGAGGTGATGCACCGGGTTCGAGGATTGGACCCACAGAAGCAGATTTTTCCCTGTGAGAAGAACAATCTGAATCTGAAAAGGCTATGATGGTGGATGGGGGTTTTCCCAGCCGTCAGAGCTGAAAATCTGAACTGAGGGCTTGCTGCGCTGTGGGGGGTTCTCCTTACTCGTGATCCTGCTATTGCCCAAGAAAGAGGCTGCCGGGGGTAAAGACAGAGGCAGAGGGAGGAAAAGGAGTGTAAGTCGTCCAGAGCAAAGAGAGCTGGGAACGCAGTGGGATTGAGCGCTTGAAAGAAACCCATCTGCCCTGCTCCGAGGAGGCAGCCCCAAGCCCTCAGTGATGGCGAGCTCACCCATCTTGGTGCAGAGGAGAGCGTAGCTAGTGGCGGCTTGGATAGTCGAAGGAAGAAGAGGTCGGTCTGAACAGAGTAACTTCGTGCTACTGTCGCGGCCCACACCGTCATCTCTAGGGCAAAACCCACAGGGGAGCACCATTTCAGGAAAGCCATGGGCGGTCAGGCCCGACTGTTTCATGGCAGCGGCAAAGAAACCAGTGGCGCAGGCTGCACATACCCTAGGAACTCAAGAGATGTTTTTAAAAAGAGAAGAGATTAATAAAGGTTAAGAATTAATATTTTAAACACAAATGAATCATAAACTCACATGATCAGTAAGGATAAGAGATCAATATTAAAAACATAAGATATTAATAAATCTTAAGAATAAATATTTCAAAATAAAAAACATGAGAAATTAATAAACCCTAATAATACTTTATATTTTAAACTCAAGATATAAATAAACTCAAGAGATTATTAATATTATAAACCATTTAAAGAAGTAATAAACCCAATGGTTTAATATTACAAACCAAAGGAATTAGTGAAACCAAGGGATAAATATTAACATTATAAACCAAGAAATTAATAAACCCTAAATTAATATTTGAAACTCAAGAGGTTAATAAAGCATAAGAATTAATATTTTAAACTCAAGAGATTAATAAACCCAAGGAGTTATTAATATTATAAACTAAAAGAACTACTAAATCCAGGGGTTTAATATTACAAACCAAAGGAATTGGTGAACCAAAGGGATAAATATTAAAGACCTAAGGGGTAAATAAGGCCAATGGATCAATATTAAGAACACAAGAGATTAATAAACCCTAAAAATTAATATTTGAAACAAAAAAACCTAAAAAATTAACAAACGTTAAGAATTAATATTTTTAACTCAAGAGATTTTAAAACCAAAGAGATTATTAATATTATAAACCAAAATAACTAATAAACCCAAGAGTTTTATATTTCAAACCCAAGGAATTGGTGAACCCAAGGGATAAATATTAAAAACCTAAGAGATCAATAAGTGGAAGGGATAAATATTAAAGAAAAAAGAGATTAAAAAAACTTACAAATTAGTATCTTAAACACAAAGGATTGATAAAATCACATGATTATTAATATTATAAACTCAAGGGAATAATATTAAAGCTAATAGATTAATATTATAAACCTCAAGTATATAAAAACCTTTAGATAAATATTATAAACCGTAAAATAAACATGGTTGAGCATGCTTGATTTAAACATTCAGACAATTGTTGTCACAATGCGATGTTGGACGAAGAATGATGATGGTTGGCCATGGTTGATTTTCAAATTGAGAAAATCTTCGTCACAATGTGACATTCGACCATGGAAGACCTTGATCAAATACGAATAACGATGATTAACAATGGTCTACCATGGTTGGTTTTCATATTCACACAATGTTTTTCATAATATGACATTGGACCATGCATTAATATTAAAGCGTATGACTAATATTTAACGCCTAATATTACCAACCCAAATATTTAGAAAACTCAAATATTATTAAGCCCTAAGAATTAATATTTTAAATTCAAGATTCTAAGAAGTTAATAAACCCTAATAATTAATAAATTAAACTCAAGAGATTAATAAACCAAATGGATTATAAATATTATAAACCAAAAAACTAATAAACCCAAGGTTTTAATATTATAAACTAAAGGAATTGGTGAATCCAAGGGATAAATATTAAAAACTTAAGGAATCAATAAGGTCAAGAGTTTAATATTAAAAATACAAGAGATTAATAAACCCTAAGAATTAATATTTTAAACACAAAAACCTAAAAAATTAATATACCATAATCTAATCAATATCTTAAACTCAGGAGATTAATAAACCCAAGAAATTATTAATATTATAAACCAAAAGAACTAATAAACCAAAGTGTTTAATATTATAAACTAAAGGAATTGGTGAACCCAAGGGATAAATATCAAAAACCTAAGGGATCAATAAGGCCAAGGGTTTAATATTAAAAACAAAAGAGATTAATAAACCTTAAGAATTAATATTTTAAACATAAAAACCTTAAAAATTAACATTCCATAATCTAATCAATATTTTAAACTCAAGAGATTAATAAACCCAAGGGATTATTAATATTGTAAACCAAGAAAATTAATAAACACAAGGGTTTAATATTATAAACTAAAGGAATTGGTGAACCCAAGAGATAAATATTAATATTATAATCCAAGAAATTAGTAAACCTTAAGAATTAATATTTTAAACTCAAGAGATTAATAAAACATAAGAATTAATATTTTAAACTCAAGAGATTAATAAACCCAAGGAGTTATTAATATTATAAACCAAAAGAACTAATAAAACCAAGGGTTTAATATTACAAACCAAAGGAATTGGTGAACCCGAGGGATAAATATTAAAAACCTAAGGGGTAAATAAGGCCAAGGTATAATATTAAGAACACAAGATTAATAAACCCTAAGAATTAATATTTTAAACACAAAAACCAAAAAAATTAATAAACTCTAAGAATTAATATTTTTAACTCAAGATATTTTAAAACCATAGGGATTATTAATATTATAAACCCAAATAACTAATAAACCAAAGGGTTTTTTATTTCAAATCCAAGGAATTGGTGAACCAAAGGGATAAATATTAAAAACCTAAGGTATCAATAAGTTGAAGGGATAAATGTTAAAAACAAAAGAGATTAACAAAGCCTACAAATTAATATCTTAAATAGAAATGATTGATAAAATCACATGATTATTAATATTATAAATCCAAGGGAATAATATTAAAGCTAAGGATTAATAGTATAAACCTAAAGTATATAAAAACCTTTAGATAAATACTATAAACTGTAAAATAAACATGGTTGAGCATGCTCGATTTAAACATTGAGACAATTTTTTTCACAATGTAACGTTGGACGAAGAATAACGATGGTTGGCCATGGTTGATTTTCATATTGAGACAATATTTTTCACAATGTGTTATTCAACCACAGAAGACCTTGATCAAATACGAATAAAGATGATAAACAATGGTCTCCCATGGTTGGTTTTCATATTCACACGATGTTTTTCATAATATGACATTGGACCATGCATTAATATTAAAGTGTATGACTAATATTTATCGCCTAAGATTACCAACCCAAATATTTAAAAAACTCAAAGATTATTAAACAATAAGAATGAATATTTTAAACTCAAAAGCCTAAGAAGTTAATAAACCCTAATAATTAATAATTTAAATTCAAGAGGTTAATAAACCAAAGGGATCATAAATATTATAAACAAAAAAAACTAAGAAATCCAAGGGTTGAATATTATAAACTAAAGGAATTGGTGAACCCAAGGAATAATATTAAAAACTTAATGGATCAATAAGGCCAAGGTTTTAATATTAAAAACACAAGAGATTAATAAACCCTAAGAATTAATATTTTAAATAGAGAAACCAAAAAAATTAATATACCATAATCTAATCAATATCTTAAACTCAAGGGATTAATAAACCCAAGGAATTATTAATATTATAAATCAAAAGAACTAATAAACCAAAGGGTTTAATATTATAAACTAAAGGAATTGGTGAACCCAAGGGATAAATATTAAAAACCTAAGGGATCAATAAGGCCAAGGGTTTAATATTAAAAAAAAAAGAGATTAATAAACTCTAAAAATTAATATTTTAAACATAAAAACCTAAAAAATTAATATACCATAATCCAATCAATATTTTAAACTCAAGAGATTAATAAATCCAAGGGATTATTAATATTATAGACCAAAAAAATTAATAAACACAAGGGTTTAATATTATAAGCTAAAGGAATTGGTGAACCTAACGGATAAATATTAATATTATAAACTAAGAAATTAATAAATCCTAAGAATTAATATTTTAAACTCAAGAGATTAATAAACCCAAGGAGTTATTAATATTATAAACCAAAATAACTAATAAAACCAAAGGTTTAATATTACAAACCAAAGGAATTGGTGAACTCAAGGGATAAATATTAAAGACCTAAGGGATAAATGATCAGGTGATCATTTTCAAGTGGAAAAAAATACTCAAAATTGGTTGCAACTTGAATGACCGGATAGGCTTCATCGCTGCGATTCTGGCGCCATGAACGAGACTTAAATCAGATGTCGTATGAGAAATATATTGAAGTTTTAAAACACTCAATGACCTTCAAAACAGGACTTTTGAACACACAAAAATTGTCATTTCAGAAATTTTTTATGGCAAATTTCATTTTTTTATATATGTTTTTGAAGGCCTATTACAGGGTGCCATGTGGCCTACTTGGAGGCTACCACGTGGCCCCAGGCCATTGGTTCACAATCATGTTTAAAAAAAAATGTTGATGGGCCAACCCGACCCGACCCAAACGCAGTCGGGTCACACTAAACGCATTTGATTTAGGCCCTCGTGCAGGTGTGAATGCATATGGGTCATGTATCGGGTAGAGGTCGACTCGACCTGAATGGTTTTGGGTTAATCAGGTCGTTTCACAGTTTAAACAGGCAGAGTTAAGAGATAAGCCCTCAGGGCTTAAGGGCGAAAGACCCCGTGACTTCGCGCCAGGACCAAGGGCTAATCCCCATACAACCGGTGGAGCTAAGCCCCTGGGTGCTAGCCCTCATCGCATATAACCTAAAGGCTATGTCCAGGGGTGCGGGTTTGGTATTAACCACCAGCAATAACCTCTCTGACTTATCCGTATGTGAACACACACTTCAACAAACAGTTAAATTTATTGCCTCTGCCAAATTAGTTGCGCGGTTCTACCTATTTGACATGTCCGCCTATTTTGGTGGCTTTAACTAGATTTCACCCACATTTTGTGGGGTTTCCAAGGGACATTGAGCAGAAAATTATGGAGGTCATAACTTCTCCAATATTGAACCAATTTGGACGAAATTTTGGTCAATTTTGGGTATTCTGAGTGTTCTGGAGTGTTTGGGACAGGTTGCAGAGCTAAAAAAGGTGTTCTTCAGCCATTTTTTTCGTCAGGGAATCTTGGAGAGACACTAGGGCCATGAGGGAAATAGAGCTGCATTGGGCTATAATTCACTGTTTAAGGTGAAATAAAAGCCATTCTTAGCTTATTTCTGTCTTCTGAATTCAATCTCACAGTTGTTTCTATCTGTTTAGGCATATTTCTCACTATAAAACCAATTTGAGCAACTTAATAGAGCAAGGACATGCCCATTAGGAGCCTTGGACCCAGCAGATGTAGCCCAAGAGGGGTGAAATGCATCATCATGTTGTTGTGTTATTATGGTGAAGTTATGCTACTGTCTATTTCTGATTTAAGATGTTAAATAGTAATTTTAATTAACATTCCCTCACACATAAACTCGAAAATAGTTACCAAAAACACTTTGTTTAAATTGCAAGACATGATAAACACTTTGCACACTTAATTAAATGGAAATGGATACTTTGAACAACAGATAAAAATAGTTTCATTATCAGATCAGATGGTATCAGAGGTAAGTATTTGAGCCTTAGGAGCTATAGTTTTACTCAACATTTGTTTTGTGCAAAGATATAGTTGATTTTTTACAAGTTTTGATGCTCACTAGGCTTAAACTCAAGAGAGGTGAAGGACACTTGGTTAGTGCACAAAGTAATCCTCAACCAAGAAGGGCTAGAGAGCCACCTCCAAGAGCCATAGAAGCAGCTTCAAGCATGTCTTCAAGAGAGGGAGAAGCTCCTAAATATATGGATCCCAAAGAAGAGGAACGGGTGTTTCGAAAGGATTTCTTGGACATGCTGGAGATGGTGAGGATACTCTACCAAGAAAGGAATGATAGGCTTGTTGGAGAAGGGTCTAAAAACTAGAAAAAACACGAGGGTTCTTCAGGAGGAAAGAAAAGTGATGACAATTCAAAGAAAGGACACGGAGGAAATGGTGATCCACCATTTCCATATTCATCCTCTTCCTCTACATCGTCATCCTCAACTTCGGTGAATCAATTTCACAAGTCTAAAACTACTGGTAAAAGTCCATTTTTAAAGCTTGATGTTAAATTTGAGTTGCCTATGTTTAACGATGAAGTCAAAGCAGAGAAACTTGACAATTGGATAAGACAGTTGGAAGTTTACTTGAGGATAAAAAACCTTCATGATGACGACACCAAGATACAGTTAGCCTCTTTGAGAATGGATGGAGCAGCATTGGTATGGTGGGAAGCCAAGACCAAGGATGAAATTAAAAAATATGGTAAGATCACTTTATCAATGGCTGAATTTACTACTGCAATTAAAAAGAAATTTTATCCATTATCTCATTTACAAAAGGCTATCATGAATTGGCAAAACTTCAGATAGCTTAAGGGAAAAAATGTACAAGACTACACCCAAGATTTTAGGAGAAGAGCAATCTTATTAGGGGTAGACTTACAAAGTCAAGATAATTTGCTGAAATATATAGGTGGTTTGCACAACTACCTTAGACATAATATCCTTATGTTCAATCCTACTAGTCTAGATGAAGTTTGTGTACAAGCTACGCATTTAGAGGCTAGAGGAAAAAAACACTTTTGATGAGGGTAGAAACAAGCCTTTTAAGGGGAAAAAAAGATAAAACCTTTATGGAAAAAAGAATGCATCTGTCAAACAAGAGGGTGAGAAAGTGATATGTAAACATTGTTCTAGAGAAAGCCATGAAGAGAAAAATTGTTGGAAATTACATCCTGAAAAAAGAACTCAGTTTAAAAAAAAAACAAAGGAAAGAAGAAAACTGCAACTACTACAACTACACCACAAGACTTAGGTGATGATTCAGGTGACAAAACCAAAATTGCAGCCATGGGATTGAAGAGTATGAAGGGAAAGGAAACTAAAACTAAGCCAAGCACTAGTACTTCAAACTGTCATGTACAAACTCCAAATGAGGAAGAAAGAATTGAAGTGTTCCATGTGAGGGTAGTCTCAAAACATACAAAAATTGAGACACTATTTGACAGTGGGTCACAAGCAAATCTCATATCATAAGACTTGGTCAAACAGCTTAAACTTGAGACCATTCCACATCCCAAGCCATATCCACTTGGATGGATATGCAAGGATGCAAAATTACAAGTCTTAAGAAAGTGTATATTGCAATTCGCGATTACTACACACTTTATTGACAGAGTTGAACTTGATGTAGTGACGCTTGATATATCAGGAATTGTTTTGGGAAGTCCTTACTTATTTGACAGGAAAGAAAACTTCCATTGCCATGAAAATAAGTATCATCTCTTTAAAGATGGCAAGGAGTTCATTTTCAGAGCACTTCGCAAGAAGGCAAATATAGCGATGGTAAATGCGGGATAGGTAAAAAGGCTAGTGAATTCTAGTAAGAGTTTTGTACTTCTTATGGTTAAGCCCAAGGTTAATGTGAATCATGAGTCATTTGAAAATTGTGATTCCAAGCTTAAATCAGATTTATATGATGTAGTTGATGTACGTCATGAGATATTTCAGGAACCGACAGGTTTACCTCCTAAGAGGGAGATTCAACATGAAATCCAGTTACATCAAGATTGTCCTCTTCCTAACATAGGCATGTACCGCATGTCTATCATGGAGAATGCTGAAATCAAGAGGAAAATTAAAGACTTGTTGGACAAAGGATTCATAAAACCAAGCACTTCACCATGTGGGTCACCGATAGTGTTGATTCCAAAGAAAGATGGAACTTGGTGCATGTGTGTGGACTTCAGGGCATTGAACAGATAATGGTAAAGAATTGTTATTCACTCCCAGGGATAGATGATTTGTTAGATCATATGAAAGATGCTAAATATTTCACTAAGTTAGACTTACGTAGTGGCTATCATCAATTTAGAATTGAAAAAAGTGACATTTGGATGACAACATTTAAAACCAAACAAGGACTCTTTGAGTGGCTTGTTATGTCGTTTGGTTTATGTAATGCACCTGCAACTTTCATGCAGGTAATGGATGATGTATTACGTCCTTTCATTGATGATTTCATTATTGTATACTTATATGACATCTTAATTTTAAGCAAGACTAGATAAGAGCATGTCATGCATGTTAAGAAAGTACTTGATATTTTGAAGAAAAATCAATTGTTTCTTAAAATGTCAAAGTGTGAATTTGGAAAGACTTCTTTGGTTTATTTGGGTCACATAGTAGGAGGAGGTGATTTTAGAATTGATCCATCTAAGGTAGAAGCCATTGTGAATTGGCCTACTCCCAAATCCATTACAGAGGTAAGAAGTTTTTTGGGTGCAGCTCAGTATTGGAGGAAGTTTATTTCTAACTTCTCTGCCATAGCAGCTCCTATGCATGCAGTGACAAGTGTGAAGCATGCTTTCCAATGGGGAGGAAAGAAACATAAAGCTTTCGAGTCTTTGAAAGAGAATATAAGTTCATCTCCAGTCCTTGCATTACCGGACTTGAGACAACCATTCGAGATTCAAACCGATGCTAGTGATTATGCCATGGGTGTAGATCTCCTACAACATGGTAAGCCCATCGCATTTCATTATGAGACATTTAATGGTGCTGTTGTGAATTATCCTACATATGATAAGGATTTGTATGTGTTGGTACAAGCATCAAAAAGTGGAAACACTATTTGATGGGCAAAGAAACAGTTGTTCATACCGACCATTAGCCTTTACAGTACTTGCAGTCGCAAAGTAAATTACAACAGTCATTACATTTCAGATGGATGGATTTCCTACAAAAATTTCACTTGGTAATAAGGTACAAGAAAGGTATTTTCAATAAAGTTGTTGATATGATTTCAAGGCCTATTATTAGTGCTACTACTTTACTTAAGAATGATTCTATTGTACATGAGAGCTACATAGAACAGTATACATCAGATGTTGATTTTAAGGATGTGTATGGTAACTTGAGTGAAGGGAATCATGTTGAGGATAATGATTATCATTTGCATAATAATTTTCTATTTCATATGGGCAAGTTATGTATACCACAGGGGGAGAGACTAAGCATCATGAGAGAAGCTCATTATTCTCTTATTGCTGGACATTTCGGGGTAAGAAAAACAGTGGCACATATACAGAGGTATTGTTATTGGCCTCACATGGTAGATAGTGTTTCATGTTTCATTAGAGGTTGTTCATTATGTGCTACAAGCAAGCCTAGCAATAGGAAGCTTGGTTTATATACACCATTTCCGGTACCTTCTAGACCATGGGAAAGTGTTTCTATGGATTTTTTTGGAGGTCTACCATTATCTAGAAAGAAACATGATTATCTTTATGTAGTAGTTGATAAATTCAGCAAGATGTGTATTCTTATGCCATGTAAGAAATCTATAACTACTGAAAAAATTGCTGATTTATATTTTCAACATGTATGGGTTCATTATGGCTTGCCTACTTCTATTGTTAGTGACATGGATTCCATATTTGTTGGGAATTTTTGGTTCAATCTATGGAAGATGATGGACACCAAGTTGAAGAAGAGTATTGCTTTCCATCCACAAACAGATGGCCAAACAGAGGTAGTGAAAAGAACCATTGTACATATTTTTAGAGGTTATTGCAGCAAGCATCCCAAGCTTTGGGATGAACACTTGCATTACATTCAACATGCTTACAACCGGGCCAAGCACTCTTCTACAAATACTTCACCTTTTGAAGCTTGTTTTGGGTATTTGCCTAAGTCACCTTTAGATTTAATTCTTGAGAAGGATGTTTCCATTGATGGGCATAGTGACATTGACAAAGCTCACATGTTCATTGAAATAATTCAGCTCATACATCATCAGGTTCAAGAACAACTTGAAAAAATTCAAGGCAAGTACAAGGAGAGGCATGACAAACACAGAGTTGATCATAAGTTTCAAGAAGGAGATGAGGTATGGCTACATATTAGGAAGGAAAGAATGCAAGGAGAAGGTAAAAAGCTGAAGCCTATTTGTTATGGTCCATTCAAGATCCTTAAACAAGTTGGAAATATTGCTTTTCAACTAGATTTTCCTTCATATATGCAAATGTATTTCGTTGTGAATGTGGAAAATTTATGTTTGTATGAACCTCCTTTAATTTCTGATTATGAAAGTGAAATTCAGTTGCCATCCATAAAGGATTTCTAGCCAGAATTTTTGGATGAGCTAAAAGAGGATGCTATCCTTGACAGAAGGGGAATTGTTGATTATGTTTGGGTTGGTCTTAAAGGAAACAAACCAAGTAAGGAAAAATGGATGGAGGTGGAAAAGGTGAGGGCTTGTACCCTCATCTTCTTAGCAGGTAATTAAAGGCTTTTAGGGTCCAAAAGCTTCCCAATGGGGAGGTGTGATCAGGTGATCATGTCCAAGTGGAAAAAAATTCTCAAAATGGAAACTGCTCAGAATTGGTTGCAACCTAAATGACCAGATAGGCCTCGTCGCTGTGATTCTGGTGCCATGAATGGGACTCAAATCCGATGTCGTATGAGAAAGATATTGAAGTTTTAAAACACCCAATGACCTTCAAAACAATACTTTTGAACACAAAAAAAAATTTCATTTTAGAAAAAAATTTATGGAAAATTTCATTTTTTTATATATGTTTTTGAAGGCCTATTAGAGGGTGCCATGTGGCCCCAAGCCATTGGTTCAAAATCATGTTTAAAAAAAAAAATTGATGGGCCGACCCGACCCGCGCAGTCGGGTCATTATGAACGCATTTGGGTCAGGCCCTTGTGTAGGTGTGAATGCATATGGGTCATGTCTCGGGCGAAGGTCGACCTGACCTGAACGAATTTGGGTCAGTCGGGTCGTTTCGCGGTTTAAATGGGTGGAGATAAGAGATAAGCCCTCAGGGCTTAAGGGTGGAAGACCCCATGACTTCGCACCAGGACCAAGGGCTAAGCCCCATACAACTGGTGGAGCTAAGCCCTCGGGTGCTAGCCCTCATCACATATAACCTAAGGCTATGTCCAGGGGCACGAGTTTGGTATTAATCGCCAGCACTAACCTCTCTGATTTATCCGCATGTGAACACACACTTCAACAAATAGTTAAATTTATTGCCTCCGCTAAATTAGCAGCACGGTTCCACCTGTTTGACATGTCTGCCTATTCTGGTGGCTTTAACTGGAGTTCACCCACATTTGGTGGGGTTTCCAAGGGACATTGGGAAAAAAATTGTGGAGGTCATAACTTCTCCAATATTGAATCAATTTGGACGAAATTTTGGTCAATTTTGGGTATTATAAGAATTTTGGAGTGTTTGGGATAGGTTGCAGAGCTAATAGAGGTGTTCTTTAGCCATTTTTTCTTCAAGTAAGCTTGGAGAGCCAACAGGGCCATGAGGGAAATGGAGCTGCATTGGGCTATACTTCGCTGTTTAAGGTGAAATAAAAGCCATTTTTAGCTTATTTCTGTCTTCTGAATTCAATTTCACAGCTTTTTCTGCCTGTTTAGGCATATTTCTCAATTAAAACCAATTTGAGCTACTTAATAGAGCAAGGACATGCCCATTGGGAGCCTTGGACCCGGCAGATGTAGCCCAGGAGTGGTGAATTGCCTCATCATGTTGCTATGTTGTTATGGTGAAGTTATGCTGCTGTGTTTTTCTGATTTAAGAGTTAAACAGTAATTTTAATTAACATTCCCTCACACAGTTACCAAAAACACTTTGTTTAAATTGCAAGACATGATAAACACTTTGCACACTTAATTAAATGGAAATGGATACTTTGAACAACGGATACAAATAGTTTCATTATCAAATCAATAAATAAGGCCAAGGTATCAATATTAGGAATACAAGAGATTAATAAACCCTAAGAATTAATATTTTAAACACGAAAACCTAAAAAAACATAAACTCTAAGGATTAATATTTTTAACTCAAGAGATTTTAAAACCAGAGGGATTATTCATATTATAAACCAAAATAACTAGTAAACCAAAGGGTTTTATATTTCAAACCCAAGGAATTGGTGAACCCAAGGGATAAATATTAAAAACCTAAGGGATCAATAAGTGGAAGGGATCAATATTAAAAACAAAAGAGAGTAACAAAGCCTACAAATTAATATCTTAAACAGAAAGAATTGATAAAATCACATGATTATTAATATTATAAACCTAAGGGAATAATATTAAAGCTAAGAGATTAATATTATAAACCTAAAGTATATAAAAACCTTTAGATAAATACTATAAACCATAAAATAAACATGGTTGAGTATGTTGGTTTTAAACATTGAGACAATTTTTGTCACAATGCAATGTTGGACGAAGAATGACGATGGTCGGCCATGGTTGATTTTCATATTGAAACAATCTTTGTCACAATGTGACATTCAACCATGGAATACGTTAATCAAATACGAATACCGATGATTAACAATGGTCTCCCATGGTTGGTTTTCATATTCACACAATGTTTTTCATAATATGACATTGGACCATGCATTAATATTAAAGTGTATGAATAATATTTAACGCCTAATATTCCCAACCCAAATATTTAGAAAATTCAAATATTATTAAACCCTAAGAATTAATATTTTAAACTCAAAAGTCTAAGAAATTAATAAACCCTAATAATTAATAATTTAAACTCAAGAGGTTAATAAAGCAAAGGAATTATAAATATTATAAACCAAAAAAGACTAATCAGCCCAAGGGTTTAATATTATAAACTAAAGGAATTGGTGAACCCAAGGGATAAATATTAAAAACTTAAGAGATCAATAAAACCAAGGGTTTAATATTAAAAACAGAAGAGATAAATAAACCCTAAGAATTAATATTTTAAACATAAAAACGTAAAAAATTAATATACCATAATCTAATCAATATCTTAAACTGAAGAGATTAATAAACCCAAGAAATTATTAATATTATAAACCAAAAGAACTAATAAACCAAAGGGTTTAATATTATAAACTAAAGGAATTGGTGAACCCAACGGATAAATATTAAAAACCTAAGGGCTCAATAAGGCCAAGGGTTTAATACTAAATACAAAAGAGATTAATAAACTTTAAGAATTAATATTTAAACATAAAACCTAAAAAAATAATATACCATAATCTAATCAATATTTTAAACTCAAGAGATTAATAAACCCAAGGGATTATTAATATTATATGCCAAAAAAACTAATAGGCCCAAGGGTTTAATATTATAAGCTAAAGGAATTGGTGAACCCAAGGGATAAATATTAATATTATAAACAAAGAAATTTAATAAACCCTAAGAATTAATATTTTAAAATCAAGAGATTAATAAAGCATAAGAACTGATATTTTAAACTCAATAGATTAATAAACCCAAGGAGTAATTAATATTATAAACCAAAAGAACTAATAAAACCAAGGGTTTAATATTACAAACCAAAGGAATTGGTGAACCCAAGGGATAAATAAGTACACAGGACCAATATTAAGAACACAAGAGATTAATAATCCCTAAGAATTAATATGTTTAACTCAAGGCATTTGGTTTTCTTTTAATACCAAAGAGATTATTAATATTATAAACCAAAAAAACTAATAAACCCAAGGGTTTTATATTTCAGTTAACCCAAGGAATTGGTGAACCCAATGGATAAATATTAAAAACCTCAGGGATCAATAAGGTGAAGGGATCAATATTAAAAACAAAAGAGATTAACAAAGCCTACAAATTAATACCTTAAACAGAAACGATTGACAAACTCACATGATCATTAATATTATAAACTCAAGGGAATAATATTAAAGCTAAGAAATTAATATTATAAACCTCAAGTATATAAAAACATTTAGATAAATACTATAAACCATAAAATAAACATGGTTGAGCATGCCTGATTTAAACAATGAGACAATTGTTGTCACAATGTGATGTTGGACGAAGAATGATGATGGTTGGCCATGGTTGATTTTCATATTGAGACAATCTTTGTCACAATGTGACATTCGACCATGGAAGACCTTGATCAAATACGACTAACGTTGATTAACAATGGTCTCCCATGGTTGGTTTTCATATTCAGACAATGTTATTCATAATATGACATTGGACCATGCATTAATATTAAAGTGTACGACTAATATTTAACGCCTAATATTGCCAACCCAAAGATTTAGAAAACTCAAAGATTAATGAATCTTAAGAATTAATATTTTAAAACTCAAAAGCCTAAGAAATTAATAAAGCCTAATAATTAATAATTTAAACTCAAGAGATTAATAAACCAAAGGGATTATAAATATTATAAACAAGAAAAACTAATAAACCCAAGGATTTAATATTATAAACTAAAGGAATTGGTGAACCTAAGGGATAAATATTAAAAATCTAAGGGATCAATAAGGCCAAGGGTTTAATATTAAAAATAAAAGAGATTAATAAACCCTAATAATTAATATTTTAAACACAAAAACCTAAAAAATGAATATACCATAATCTAATCAATATTTTAAATTGAAGAGATTAATAAAACCAAGGAATTATTAATATTATAAACCAAAAGAACTAATAAACCAAAGGGTTTAATATTATAAACTGAAGGAATTGGTGAACCCAAGGGATAGATATTAAAAACTTAAGTGACCAATAAGGCCAAGGGTTTAATATTAAAAACGCAAGAGATTAATAAACCCTAAGAATTAATATTTTAATCATAAAAACCAAAAAAATTAATATACCATAATCTAATCAATATTTTAAACTCAAGATATTAATAAATCAATGGGATTATTGATATTATAAACCAAAAAAACTAATAAACCCAAGGGTTTAATATTATAAACTAAAGGAATTTGTGAACCCAAGGGATAAATATTAAAAACCTGAGGGATCAATAAGGCCAAGGGTTTAATATTAAAAACACAAGAGATTAATAAACCCTAAGAATTAATATTTTAAACACAAAAACCTAAAAAATTAATATACCATAATCTAATCAATATTTTAAAATGAAGAGATTAATAAACCCAAGGGATTATTAATATTATAAACCTAAAGAACTAATAAATCAAAGGGTTTTCTATGATAGATTATGGCTCCACATTTTGGCAATGGTAGACCACATTCAATTATATTATCAACCGAAAAGACTAACATTATAATTCCTTGGGATTACGATTATAAACCCAATATATTAATAATCCCAATGGTTTATTAAAACCTAACATTATAAACACAATGGAATAATATTAAACCATAGGGTTAGTATTATAAACCAAAGTATTATGAACCCTAGGGTTAATATTATAAACCAAAGTATTATAAACCATAACATTAATATTATAAACACAATGTATTAACATTATAAATCCTTGGGTCTAATATTATAAATCCAAAATATTAACAAACCCAAGGGTTTATTAAAAATTAGCATTATAAACCCAAGGGAATAATATTAAACCCTAGGGTTAGTATTATAAACCGTGGGATTTGAATATTATAAACCCACAGGATTAATATTATAAACCCAAAATATTAATTAACCCAAGGGTTTATTGATATTAATAAACCCAAGGGATTAATAATACTATAAATCTAAGAAATTGATATTATAAACCAAAGGGATCAATAAGCATAAAGGATTATCAATATTATAAACTCCAATAATTAATAAACCGAAGGGATTAATATTAGAAACCAAACAGATGAAAACAACTCAAGGGATATGTAGGATACATATTATAAATGCTTGAGATTAATATTATAAACTCAAAATATTAATACACCCAAGAGTTTATTAAACCCTAACATTATTAACCCAATGGAATATTATTAACCCTCATATTAGTATTAAAAACCCTAGGATTAATATTATAAACCCAAGGCATTTACATTATAAATCCTTTGGATTAATAATATAAACACAAAATATTAATAAATCCTAGGGTTTATTAAACCCTAACATTATAAACCCAAAGGAATAACATTAAACCCTAGGGTTGGTATTATAAAGAATATCCATGATTAAATATGGTTAAGTAATGTTGTGTATTCTGACAATGAGTAACAATGATTAACTATGTTGGAAAGGTTTGACTATGTATGACCATGGTTGAGTTTTTTTTACCATGTTTTATTAGAATGATTACAATGGTTAACCAAGGATGACCATAGGTTACTATGGTTGAGCAAGGTTGACAATAGACTACTATGGTTGACCACGTTTGACCATATGCTACTATGGTTGAATACGGCTAACTATGGTTGTGTATTTTCGAGCACGAGTGACAATGATTAACTATGATGGCAATGTTTGACCATGTATGGACATGGTTGAGTTTGTTTTACCATGTTTGATTAGAATGATTACAATGCAAATCTTAATATTGCTATTTATCACTAATAATTTTAATATTCTTTATATTAATAGTGTAAATTTTAGTATCAATAACGTTATTTACCACTAATGATCTTAATACTATTTATATTAATAGTGCTAATTTTGGTATCAATAGTAATATCAATCATAATATTAATCATCATATTATTAGACTTAATATAATTAAAAAATATATATTAATACAAAACATATTTATTATTATAAAGAAAACATTATTTATATTATTTATCAATATTAATGTAATTAATCATATTAATATTATTAATATTATTGTTATAATTTAAATGTTATTAATAATTTTAATAAACCTTAATCATGTTTGAAAATTATTATTATTAATACAATTATGAATATTAATTTTAAATAAACATCGTGAATATTGTATTAATGATGTTTTTAATAGTATTGTTATTATTATTAATAATGTTACTAATAATATTGTTTTTAATAATAATTAAAATGTTATTTTCATTATTAATATCGTTTTTAGTATAAATCATAATCATCATTATTTAAATACTAAATTTTAATATTATTTTTAGTGTATATTAAAATGTTAATGTTATTCCCCGGATGTGGGTGTTCAGAGTGATTGATAGGTGGCAGAGGATTTGGGTTGGCGTGTGGGATTCTACCACCGCCACCCTTCCTCTCGTCCTCGAGAACGTTAACTGCATTAACGTCAAGCCGCCCAAGGCATTAACGCAGCACAGTTGCCCATGTTTGCGTCTGCTCCACAGGGATATGGCTTCTTCAGGAAGTTTCAAGCTGGCATTGTCGCCTCTCCGCTCTTGCTGCTCCTCGGCAGTCTCCGAGCCTTGCTCTAGGACCATTACTGGATGCAAATTCTCAATTTCTTGTTGTTTAGATCTCTTTCCGGGTCTGCACGTCTCGCAGAGCTCCCACTACTCTCAGAGTATCGGGTTTCACTCTGTCTCTCTCCAAGAGCCGCTCGTCACTTCTCAGCCCTCTGTGCTTAGCTGTGGTCCGCCAGTTTAGTCCCTGCCTTCCGCTTCCTGCTCTGTCTCACTCAGTCTTTCTCACTTGATTCCTATGCCTCGTTTTCACCAAAGGATGAGGTGCCGACGTGGCTCGAGCCGTGGAGGTCCTCCCCGCCACCCTCCCTCTACCTCTCCGAGCTCCTCATCTCCTCCATCCGACTCCCTGCGGGGTTGTTACCCTGAGACTAGAAGTGGACGTGGCTCTCAAGCCGGTCGCGGGATTTCTCAGCCTGCAAGAGGCATTTCCAGTCTCATCCCGCGTCAGTAGCATAAGGCATAGTTCCGTTTCCCTTGTTTACTCAATATGCCAACTGTTACAGCCACCATAACTATAGATTTTAAAGAGGAGTCTCCTGAATTGAATGTCGAGCTCACGGGTTCTCATATGGCCAATTGGCGGCTGATAGGCCCTGCTCTCCCTCCAGAGGAGGATAGAAAAGGAAAGAGGTCAAGTGCAGCTCCTTGCAGGACCTCAGAATTGCTTCTAGTTCGGGCGACATCAAGCGAGGCTGTTTTGCTGCTCCTGTTGACAAGCCGGTCGAGGAAGACACCAAACAAGGCGGTTCCAGTGCTAAAGTTGATTTGCAGGTCGAGGATGACCCTTACGCCTTCGCCTGTGATGTGGTCGAGTCTCCCCCCTCATCTCAAGGTACTTAATGGCCAATCTCCATATTAGCTTTTTTTTGGATGATCGTCAAACCAGGTTCAGTTCTAGTTTTTGCTCGTTGTTTCAGTTAAGTTTTCTTCAGATCTACAAGTTGACAAAATGTCGGTTTCCCCTTCGTGGGTGGCAGGGTTTTTTGTCTAGGAACGATTATGTTTGTATTACTTGTTCTAGTCATTGTGGGTTGAAAAACTGCTGGAGTTTCATGGTCGGTTTCCCCTATGAGGGCGGCACTCTTTTGCTGAATTGCCTGACTCAGCTTCATGGCTGTCTCTATGTGTTGGCACTGTGGATTGATAATCTGTTAGAGATTAATCGTTGTATTAGAATGCCCATTTCACGGGCCAGAACTTCTGAGGCCTGGGCCTCCATGTAATTTTTTGTATACTAATAGATTAAGCTTATTCAGAAATAAATAAATAAATAAATAAATTTAAAAAAAAAAAATAAAGTAAAAATAAAAATGTTAATGTTATTAATGTCATTTTTATTAGTGTAAGGTTTTTAATATTGAGTTTATAATATTGGGATTCTAAATTAGAAAACATAATATTATAAAAATATGAAAATTAAAATTTAGAAAAACTTAATACTATAAAGTATAAATATATAAAATCATAAAATAACCTAAAATTAAAAAATTAAAAAAATAAAACATACTTAGTTAATACATACTTTTACCCTAATACACTAATTATATAAATAATATTAATAAATAATTAACGAATATTAATAAAACTAATACTATTAATTAATATTAATACTATTATTAATATTAACATCAATATTAATACTAATTAATATTGATTAATTATTTATTAATATTAATCAGTTAGAAATAATAATAATAATATTAAAATATTAATTATTAATTATTAATGTTATTAATATTACTATTACTATTTTATTATAAAATTAAGGAAATTATAAAACTAATATTATTATAAACTTAATAAACTTATTATTAATATTATAAAACTCTTAATAAAACATTATATTATTATAAAGAAAGATTATTTTTACTACATTAATCAAAACTTAATAATAATAATAATAGACTAAATCCAATTAAAAAACTAATTACCTAAATACAAATTTAATGATAAAATTTATCTTATTATATTAAAACCTAATAACAAAAAAAAACAAACTACATACCAAAATATTAAAAAAATACTATTATAGTTGGAGAGGGCTGCAATAATTCAAAGGTCAACCTCTAGACCATGTTTTACTGGAATGCCAATATTTAAATTTTCAATGTATTTTAATTTCACTGTTTAATATAAAATGTTTAACATAAATAAAACCTCCCACAATTGTTTTAACTTGTAACGCATACCTTAAATTAAGAGGAACACAACCACTTTTCAATATATTTTTAATTTCAATGTTTAATATAAATAAAACCTCCCTAAAAGTTAAATTTAAATAATGAGCGTTACACCAGCTCTGGCCACCACAAAATTAACACATACTTCAGGTTATGGGACACGTTTTAGTTAACAACAGCCAAGTTTTAATGTTTTTTTTTTTTTTTAAATTTGATATCTATCTCTATTTTTCTCTCATCCTCATACGTGGTGATACATAAAAGGCACAGTAAAATTTTAATCACGATTTGGAAACAAAAATATATTAATCAAGGTTTAAACATATGATTTAGATATGCAAGGAAGTTATGATTTTGATTTTCATTCATTGATATAGTGGTGACGACAAGAATATATTGGCTTCTTTAAATTTAGACCGTAAGATCAAAAAAAATAATTAGCAAAATCATTAAAGTGGCGAATTCCAACAGGGGGGACGCCTATCGGTGTAATTATTTATCTATAACATACACAATTAAATTAGAAAAACTTATATTTTATAAATTATTATAATAAAAGTGTAATATTTCAATATATAATAAAGGCTAAATATTTTCTTTTATAAGTTTAAGTGATGTAAATTAAAAAATAATAATTGTCATCCATTCCTTTTTTATATATGTGTGTTAATTATTTATCTATAACATATACATTAAAATAAATTAGATAAATTTATATCTTTTGAAATACTTATAATAGAAGTGTAATATTTCAATAAATGATAAAAGTTTTTTTTTTTTGTTTTTGTTTTTTTTTGTTTTTTTGTTTTTTGTTTTTAGTTTAAGTTGCATTAATTTAAAATAGCAAGCAAAAGCATATATAACCAAAAAGCATCATCATAATTTTCCTATAGATTAATTTGTCCAAAATTCCAGTTTCAACATTTCTAGCATAACTAAAGTATTGATAATTGTATTGCCAAAACATAAACTGGAAGTATGTATGTCTCATAAAATAAATACAAGTAAGAATGAAGAAAGAATGCCTTAGGAAGTAACATGAGCTAGATCGAAGTAACATGAGCTAGATGTCTAACACTTGTCAAGGATATGGATCTCAATGTGTGCTAAATTCTCATCAATTCTCTCTAATTAGAACCTCTCATTAAGTTGAGTCCTTTTGATGTCCTCAAAAATAGAAAATATGTTGTATTTTTTAGCCTACTTATCCATCAACATCTTACTTAGCAAGGTATTTTTCTTCCAATACAAGGTGTGATATCCCTCTGGTCTGTACGTGAAATGGTCGAGAACTTGAGTATAATAATGTACCTCGTAATCAACACTACAAAGGTCCTTATTGATTGGTGAATTCATAGTCCTCAGAAGGGAAGGACTTATGCAACGTGCAGAGGATAAAAGAGTGAATACTCGCACCACTAGTAGAAGAGGGAGGCACACTCTAAGAGCATATAGATTTTCCAAGCCCATTGTTTTGTTGTGGCTGCCTTAAGTGATTCACCACTTCCTCCAATAGCCTGACAATGCTGAGCTTTATATTGATATGTAGGGTGGAACAATTTCTTCCGACTATATACACACTACTACAATATATACCCACTACTACTACAGGAATGCATGAATGAATGGCACTTTTAATACACTTTTTAAGAAAATAGAAATCTTTTGTCTTAAAAATTCACTTTTTATTTTAGACATTTTAAATTAAAATTTAATATTAATTGACAAAACTTACAAACAATTTGACAAGACAAATTTATATTTAAGACAAAATCAATTAAGACAAAAATATTTTAAGATGAAAGTTTATATTAAGTCACTTAACACAATTGAAATTAAGATGAAATTCATTTAAGACAATTAAGGCAAAACCATATCAATTGAAGACAAACAAAAATATTTTAAGATAAATCTTTATATTAGAAAAAAAACAATTTGAGACAAAAATATTCTTGATTGATTAGTAAATTCCTAATCCTCGAAGACTGTCCTACCACCACCACCACCACCTGCATACTCCCACCACTAGTAGAATAGGGAGGACCACTCTCATAGCATATGGATTTCCCAAGACCATTTTTTTCTTGTGGCTGCCTTAAGTGATTCGCCACTTCTTCCTAGTATATACATTTTTTTAAGTGTATGTATACAAAAAATCCACAGAGCAACTCCACAGACTAATGGTTCTGAAATTCAAAAAATTCCTTGTAATTGTAACAACTATCACACTAAACAAAAAAATTATACTATGATTAAGGAAATAAAAGATAATAATCACCATGAGACAGTACTCTTACTAACTCCATTCATAATACAAAAATACTAGGTGAATACACGCTTATAGAGGCATTAGTAAAACCCACTCATCATAACACTATATCAATATGTATTCAATCTATTAACAAAATCACAACTATTCACATACAATATGTTACATTGAGCGACATTGTTTGCATTATGTGACTTTAGATTTATCTCATGTACTCTGGTCCTCATTCTTACCAGCTATCCTTCAGAATGGGTTTAATTAATACATTTTTTTTAATAACGTTAACCCTTGGGTCGCCATCATACTGGCCTCTTTGAGTTTAATTAAAATTCAAGGTGTTGTGACTTAAACAATGTATGATCCTTACACTAGCAAATCACTACCACATCTCTTGGTATACATGACGACCTCCACCTGTCCGTTACTTCATCCTCTGGCACATCCTAGAGCGTCCGATCCCTTCCTAGTGAATTTGACAGTGGATCTGGCTGTCGAGGGTTAGGGTAACTACCCACCCCCAACCTCCCGCTAGAGAGTCATTCTCCCGCTGCCGAAATTCTGGACTTGGCTCTGCGAGCTGGTAATTCTTAGGTTAAGCCTTAAGGTGCTTTTCCACAGCCCAGGTGTTGCCAACGGAATATTTTTTATGTAATCACAGTTATAATGGAGGTAAGAGTTCGGAATTTATTTTTAAATTAAAAACCCCTTTGTTTCGGTTCACTGGAATCCCGTTAATTAATGTATGTTTTAATTCCACTATATTGTTTTATTGCTTAGGTCTATTCGAAATTCTATAGGTTGGGTTCTAGTTCATGGGATGACCCTCGTGTTAACTTTAGCAATACCCTCTCCTCCTCGGCTCTGCAAGTAAGTGGAGTTGTCGGGGTTTTAATTTTTATGTTTTTTGGTTGTTGTCATTTCTTTTCTCTGTATTCGTTCCTTTTAAGGTCCTTCTCCCCAGTTTGTAATTTATGTGGTAAATTGATGTTACAGACACGAGGAATACTGGAGGCAGGTGGATTTTGGTGTTCAGGCGTCATCTCCTGGCCCTTGTCGTCGATATGTTTCTCTCCCCGACTTCCTCCGCAACCCTGACTTGACCATTCCCGGTATCCTCTAAACAATAATCTTGGTTGCCCCATCTGTCTATTGCAGGTTTCATTTCCATGGACGTGTGAGGCCCATTCGTAGCCTTGTAGCTCTATTTTGGAATGCTTAATTAAATTTCTTTTTGGGCTTGGCCCTTAGCTTGAATTTGCATTGATTCACGAATTGGTTTTAGAACTCTGGAATATTATAAATCATGCAAGCTAGAACTATATATTTTGTCTATTCTAAATGATTGTGTAGTAATTTTTATTCTAGTTACTTGAAGGGTTTTTATGAGGGTTTTCCCATTTTGTATTCTAGATAAATTATGCTATTTGAATTCCAAGTAGTATTGTTATTTGCTATCTGGTTATATGGTTGGTGCCGTGGCACCTCTCTAATAGCATTTTCTTGCAAATTTGGCTTAGTCGTTCTCATTTTCTTAGCATGTACTAGTTTATTTGTTTGTTTCCTTATGGTGCAATCTTTAACTCGCGGAATAAGATAGAAACCTCGACCCTCTTCATGGGTCTTCGTTCTAAACCCATGGCATAAACCATGTGCCTCTACTGGTATAAAATTTGGTGGACTCTTGGGTTTCTGTTCTGTTTCGTTATGTATTCATTAAAGTTATGCTATAACTCTAAATTAGTTTATTCAATGTTTTAGTTGTTGCACTTCCGTCTTAGCGTTCAATACATTACTGATAAATACAATCATCTATTCCATAATATAAAGATAGAATATTTATTTATCTGTGACGGTAAATCAAATCTAATTCAGCTTATTTAGTGTTCTAGTTGTCGCACATCCTTCTTAGCATTCCATACAGTACTAAAAAATGCAGTCATCTACTCCAGAATGTAAAGATAGTGTAGTTTTAGCATTCTTGTTGTAATATAAATGCAGTTTTAACCTAGCATTTCCTTTCAGTATTTCTATTAACGTAAATGTTAAACTACTATTTATTTCTTTATTTTTGATGCAATGTGAAACTAGCATTCATTCCTGTACCCTTAAATGCAAATGTGAAACTAGTATACTTTTATGTAATTATAAATGCAACATTTATCCAACAATTATTTGAACTGTTCATAGCATTAAAAAATATACTCAAATTACTTAAATACCTATTTTCGGGGCTTATTTTACAGTAACTATTGGTCCTCCTAACCTTGAGCAAGGCTATTATGCCCTTCGCTCCCCCCTTGCTCCGCACCAAGGCTTAGGTTTTTCCTCGAGACTAGAATTTAGACCTCAGGATTAAATCCATCCTTTACTCCTCTGGGTAATTATTGGGTTCCACTAGTTCTCACACCAGCTCTGGATAGCTCAGTGCAACCATATGTTGCTTAACCTTCCACACTTTCTGCACAGAACCCTTTCCTCCTTAGGATTTTCCCTTAAGTCCTTTTGGAAAGGTAAATGCCAGAACTGTCTCAAACTCTTTTTCCTTGGGTTCTTGGAATATTTACCAAACATTTACTTTCTCTTTTAATTCAAGGGAACTATTATTAAATTAATCTCTTTAAATAAAAAGGTAAATATTAAAAGTGTCACTAATGAATGCCCCATTCATTATTCATTTGGAATGTCTTATAACAACTTTAGATAACAATAAGTAAAGTAAAATCAGGGGGTTACATCTTCCCTCGCTGAAATAGACACCATCCTCGGTGTTATTTTTTCTCTGGGAACAACTCTGGATAAGCCTCATAAATAAATTTCTCGTCCTTCCAAGTAGCCTCTTCCGAGCCAAAGTTCTTCCACTACACTTTAACTTAGGGGATGACTCACTTCCGGAGCATTATTTCTCTCCGATCTAGAATATGTTGCGGTTCTACCAGGAACTCGCCATCTAGTTCTACTTGCATGCAAAAAGATTTTTTTAATCAGTTTAAATTAGTGAACTAATTTTTTATAATTGTATTACGTCGTTGACTTACATGTATACACTGCCAATGTATGACATGCTTGGGATGATGTACATAATGCTTTAGTAATGACACATGAAATATGTTGTGTACTAATATATGGCTGGGTAGGGCCAACTAGTAGGCCACTAGTCCTATCCTTTCCAATATCACGAAGGGTCCACAATAGCGAGGAGCCAATTTGGCACAAGTATTCCACCTCAGAGTGCTTTTCTTGGGTTTAATTTTCACATACACATGGTATCCTACCACAAATTCCTGAAAGGTTCTTTTCACATCTACATAAACCTTTTGCTGGTCTTGTGCTACTTTCAGATTCTGTCTGATCTTCTTGACTTCCCATTCCATCTCTTCTAACATATCTGGCCCAAGCATCATCTTGTTTTCTGGACTACTCCAATTAATAGGAGTCTGACATTGTCTCCCGTACAATGCTTCAAAGGGGCTTATCTTAAGGGATTCTTGATATCTGTTGTTGTAAGAAAACTCAACCAAATGCAGATACTCCTCCCATCTCGTTGGTTGTTTCATTATGTACATGTGCAACATGTCTTCTAAAACTTGATTTGCCCTTTCTGTTTTCCCATCTATTTGCGGATGATAGGCAGTACTAAATTTTATCTGCGTTCCCAGGCCACTAAATAGCATCTTCCAGAATGTTTATGTAAACTTTACATCATGATCTGAGATGAATGTTTGGGTATACCATGCAATCTAAAGATCTCTTTCATGAAGATGTTAGCAATTTTCACTGTCTTGTAGGTAGATTGAACAAGGATGAAATGAGCCACTTTTTTGAGTGTATCAAATAACACCATAATCGAATCATTGTGCCTTTTGTTTCTGGGTATTACAGTGATAAATTCAAGGGAAATTACTTCCCACTTACATTCGGGTACTGGAACTGGTTGAATCAATCCAGCAGGGTGCTGATGTTCAACCTTAATCTGTTTACACTCTAAAAATTTTGTCAAATATTCTGCAATGTCCCTTCACATCCCCGGCCGGGAATAGTCCTTTCTAATTGTCATTAAAAAATTTTAATATCCTATATGTCCAGGATAGGAGCTCCTGTGATATTCATCGAAAATAATTCTTTTCATATTATTTTGATTGGGAATATATATTCTCTTCTGATAAACTAGGAACTGCTTATCATTGAGTTCATATTCAGATTGTTTCCCTCGAATTTCATCATATTTCGCTTGCTTCCATAAAGACTGGTATTCCGAGTCCTCCTTTTCTGCCTCCATAATCTGTTCTTGAAAATTGAATTCAATCTAGTTAAATTAAAACTCATAAATGCCATGCAGCTTCCTGCTCAAGGAATCCGCCACCCGGTTCTCTTTTCCTTTCATGCGCTGACTATTGAAATCGAATTCACTTAGGAAAGAATTCCATCTGGCTTTGTGAGCATTCAGATCAACATGTTTAAAATATCCAGTTAAGCTATTGTGATAAGTTCTCAACACGAACCTTTTTCCTAGCAGATAATGCCTCCATATACGCAAGGCATGCAATACTGCAGTTAGCTCCAAATCATAGGTTGAATACCTTTGCTCGTGATCCTTTAGCCTCCTAGATTCATAAGCTATGAATCTTCCCTCTTGAGTCAACACTGCTCCTACTTCCTCCTTGCATGCATCAGTACATACCTCAAACTCTTTACTGGGATATGCTACCTTCAGCACAGGGGCAATAGTTAACAACTCCTTCAATAACTCAAAACTATCCTGACATTCTCGAGTCCATTTAAAGACTCATCCTTTCCTCTGCAAGGAGGTAATAGGAAAAGATATTTTGGAGAATCCATTGATAAATCGTCAGTAGTAACTAGCTAAACCCATAAATGAGCGTATGTCAGCTACATTCTTTGGGACCCTCCATTCCATAATTGTCTTTATCTTTTCTGGGTCCACAGCAATCCCTTTAGCAGAAATAACATGTCCCAAATATTGGATCTGATCCTTAAATAAGTCACATTTACAAAACTAGGCATAGATATGATGCTCTCTTAGCATTCTCAGTCCAATGCGTAGATGTTTCTTGTGCTCTTCTATATTCTTGGAGTAAATTAATATATCATCAATGAAAATTAAAACAAATTTATCCTAGTATGGGTGAAAAATTCCATGCATTAAGCTCATAAATGTTGTTGGTGCATTGGTTAACACAAATGGTAATACCAAAAACTCATAATGCCCATACCTGGTGCGAAATGTTGTTTTGCTGATATCTTTGTCCTTGATCAGAATCTGGTGGTAACCTAACCTTAAGTCAGTCTTGGAAAATAATGTAGCTCCTTTGACTTGCTCGAAAAGGTCATCTATGCGCGGTAGTGGTATTAGTTTTTAATGGTCAGCTTATTGAGTTGTCGATAATCCATACACATGCACATAGTGCCATCCTTCTTCTTCACAAACAACACTGGTGCTCCCCATGGGGACACACTTGGCCAAATGTAGCCTTTATCCATCAATTCCTGCAGCTGCATCTTCAATTCTCTTAATTACGACACACTCATTCTGTATGGAGTTCGGGACACAGGTGCTGCCCTAGGTATGAGTTCAATAGTAAAGTCTATGTCTCTCTTTGGTGACAGTCCTAGAATTTCCTCAAGGAATACATCTTGGAATTCTTGCCCAATAGGAATATTCTCCAACATAAGAGTCTTATCTTTTGTGTTGGTGAATCCTACTTGAATTTCATAAAGCTGGCAACATTTTCTCATGCATTTACTTAGCTGAGATGTAGTAATAGGCCGTAACTGCAAAGGATTTTTAATACCTTGCAATTCTTGTCGTGTCCCATCATTTGAATTAAAATGAATGACTTTATTCTTGCAGTCCACTAATGACCAATGTTTCTCCAACCAATCCATCCCCAATAAGATATCATATGATCCCAGAGGTAGAACATTGAGTTCTACAGTTATGTGTTGGTCCCCAATACTCAGTTCACAATTTGGTACCTTAGCATGAACTCACCTTCCTGTCCCTGTAGCCAGCTGAACTAGCCAAGGGTTTTTAAATTTCTGATTCTGCAATTTACAGTTTTCAACTACACGAGGGTGTATGTAGCTCAAGCTGGCTTGAGCATCAACTAAAATAAAAACAGATCGGGTTTAAAGCTTACCTTCTAACTATATCATGGTGGGCTGGTAATCTACTTGTTGATCCTCCAGCACTGCATTAATTCTAGGTATGTTTCAAGCTACATCCCCCACCTTCGATGCCTCTTGTAGATTTGTTGCCACCTCGTTCCTTCCTTGATGAGGACAGTTTTTGAAGTAATGCACCTCGCCACATCCCTAGCATTGCAACGAGGGTTTTTGGGGCTGACCAATTCTGGGTCTACTTGAAGCTTTAGTATGCCGCTCCTCACCAGACCACTTGGTCCTTGTTTGAATTTTTCCATTCTGTTTACTTAGTGGATTCCTTGTAACATTCTTAAAATTGTCAGATCTGTAATTTCTGTTATTGGTAAAACTTTTCTTCCCTTTTCAAGGCAGCCAAATTTTCCCAGTTTCTCCCTTTGCCCTTAATTGCTGATAGCACATCCATGCTTTCCTTATTGCTTCATCCATAGTTTTTTGGTTTACGAACTCAATTCTTTCTTTCATGTGTATCGACAAACTGCTCAAGAAACGTTGTACTTTTACCTTTTCATTACACAGATAAGGTACATATATTAATAATGAAGTGAATTTTGTAATAAATTCATCCATAGTCATTTGGCCCAATTTCATATCATGAAATTCTCGGGATTTATCATTGTAAAAATGTTCAGTCAAATACTTATCTTTGAAATATTGCTGAAAATAATCCCAAGTTACACTTTGGTCTTCCACTCCTCATACGTTCTTCACTTCCTCCCACCACAACGTTGCTTTTTCCCGCAGTTGGTAAATGGCTAGGCAGGCTTTAAGTTTGTTGTTATATTCATACACTTGGAAGTACTTGTTCATGTTTATTATCCAAGCTTTCGCCATTTCCTCCACCTCTCCGTCAAAGGTAGGAGGCTTGATCTTCTAGAATTCTCCTTGCAATTCCACTTTCTATCTTTTCAGCTCTTTCTCTTCCGGGACATTTCCAGATCCGGCCTCATTATATGTTCGACTTTCATTACTTCTTGGCATTCGATTGTTTTCAACATTATCATGTATTTTTGGGCATCGTTCTCTTTCTTCCTGAGTGTTTCTTTTGGGGATAGGTTGTCCACTTGGAGGATTATGTCTATCTGATAGAATTTTCAATATCCTCTCCTATTCTCTCATCAACATTTCATTGTCACTGCGAACCTTAAGCATCACTGTCTGTAGCTGTTACACAGTATCCAACAACCTATTTGTCTGTCGTTGTTCTTCTTCCAACATTCTGCTTGTTTTTTGGTGCTGGTACACACTTAACTGCAGCCACATTTCAGGGTTGACCTCAGGATTGGTCATAGGATGGGTCTCTCCTGTGTTTCTGGGTGCGTGAATCCCCTTCTCATGGTAGCTTACACTAATCTGTTCTTGTACTTAACACAATTTCCAACCATTAAACCTTAGTAGGAACAACAATAAAAAAAATAGTATGGTATTGGCCCATCTGGCCCCAGTTTGTAACTTATGCTATGATACCACTTGTACAATTATCGCACTAAAAAAAAAGTATACTATGATTAAGGAAATAAAAGATAATAATCACCATGAGACAGTACTCTTACTAACTCTAGTCATAATAAAAAAAGACTAGGTGAATACACATTTATAGACACATTAGTAAAACCCACTCATCATAACACTATATCAATATGTATTCAATCTATTAACAAAATCACAATTATTCACATATAATATGTTACAATGAGCGACATTGTTTGCATTATGGGAATTGATATTTATCTCATGTACTCTGGTCCTGATTCTTACTAGATGTCCTTTAGAATGGGTTTAATTAATACATTTTATTGAATAACGTTAACCCTTGGGTCGCCATCGTACTGGCCTCTATCATTTTAATTAAAATTCAAGGTGTTGTGACTTAAACAATGTATGATCCTTACACTAGAAAATCTCTACCACACCTCTTGGTATACGTGACGACATCCACCTATCTGCTACTCTGTCCTCTAGCACATCCTGGAGCATTCGATCCCTTCCCAGCGAATCGACGGTGGATCTGGCTGTGGAGGAGGGTTAGGGTAACTACCCACCCCCAACATCCCGCCAGAGAGTCATTCTCCCGCTGCTGAAATTCTGGACTTGGCTCTACGAGCTGGTAATTCTTAGTTTAAGCCTTAAGGTGCTCTTCCATAGTCCAGGTGCCGCTGATGAAATATTTTTTATGTAATCACAGTTATAATGGAGGTAAGAGCTTGGAATTAGTTTTTAAATTGAAAACCCCTTCGTTTTCGTTCACTGGAATCCCGTTAATTAATGTATGTTTTAATTCCACTATATTGTCTTATTTCTTATATCTCTTCGACATTCTATAGGTTGGGTTCTAGTTCACGGGATGACCCTCGTGTTAGCTCCAACAACACCCTCTCCTCCTCGGCTCTATGAGTAAGTGGAGCTGTCGGGGTTTTAATGTTTATGTTTTTCAGTTTTTGTCATTTATTTTCTCTGTATTATTTCTTTTTAAGGTCCTTCTCCCCAGTTTGTAATTTCCATGGTAAATTTTTGTTACAGACACGAGGAATACTGGAGGTAGGTGGATTTCAGTGTTTAGGCGTCATTTCTTGGCCCTTATTCATCAGTATGTTTCACTCCTCGACTTCCTTCGAAACCCTAACCTAACCGTTCATGGTATCCTCTAAACAGTAATCTTGGTTGCCCCATCTGTCTATTGCAAGTTTAATTTCCATGGACCTATCAGGCTTAGTCGTAGCCTTGTAGCTCTATTATGGAATGCTTAATTAAATTTCTTTATGGGCTTGGCCCTTAGCCTGAATTTGTATTGATTCACGAATTGGTTTCAGAACTCTAGACTGTTATAAATCATGCAAGCTAGAACTCTATCTCTTATATATTCTAAATGACTGTGTAGTAATTTTTATTCCAGTTAATTGAAAGGGTTTTTATGAGGGTTTTCCCATTTTGTATTCTGGATAAATTATGTTATTTGAATTCCAAGCAGTATTGTTATTTGCTATCTGGTTATATGGCTAGTGTCGTGGCACCTCTCTAATAGCATTTTTCTTGCACAGTTGGCTTAGTCGTTCTCATTTTCTTAGCATGTGCTGGTTTATTTGTTTGTTTCCTTATGGTGCAATCTTTAACTGGCAGAACCGGAACCTCAAACCTCTTCATGGTCTTGGTTCTAAACACACGGCCTAAACCCTTTGCCTATTTCGGTATAAAATTCGGTGGAATCTTGGCTTTTAGTTTTGTTTCTCTATTATTCATTAAAGTTCCGCTACTACAACCATTTACAATGGTTTTCATTATTTATTTATCTATGATAGTAAATCAAACTCTAACTTAGTTTATTCAATGTTTTAGCTGTTGCACTTCCGTCTTAGCGTTCAATACATTACTGATAAATAAAGTCATATATTCCAAAATATAAAGATAGAATATTGTGATGGTAAATCAAATCTAATTCAATTTATTCTGTGTTCTAGTTGTCACACATCCTTCTTAGCGTTCCATACATTATTGAAAAATGCAGTCATCTACTCCAGAATGTAAAGATAGTGTAATTTTGGCATTCTTGTTGTAATATAAATGCAGTTTTAACCTATCATTTCCTTTCAGTATTTCTGTTAACATAAATGTTAAACTAGTATTTATTTATGTACTTTTGATGCAATGTGAAACTAGCCATTCATGTACCCTTAAATGCAAATGCGAAACTAGTATACTTTTGTGTAATTTTAAATGCAATGTTTGTCCAATTTTTATTTCAACTGTTCACAACATTGAACAATATACTCAAATTACATAAATACCTATTTCCGGGGCTCATTTTCGAGTAATTGTTGGTCCTCCCAACCTTGAGCGAGGCTATTACATCCTCCGCTCCCCCCTTGCTCTGCACCAGGGCTTAGATTTTTCCTCAAGACTAGAAGTTAGACCTCAGGATTAAATCCATCCTTTACTCCTCTGGGTAATTACTGAGTTCCACTGGTTCTCAAACCATCTCTGACAGCTCAGTGCAACCATCTGTTGCTTAACCCTCCACACTTTCTGCACATAACCCCTTTCCTCCTTAGGATTTTCCCTTAAATCCTTTTGAAAAGGTAACTACTTTTTCCCTGGGTTATTGGAATATTTACCAAACAGTTACTTTATCTTTTAACTCAAGGGAACTATTATTAAATTAATGTTGGATGGATGAATCCCTTTTGCGGACAAGAGTGATCTCCCTAGTATCCTAAGGATATCTAGAAACAAACAGATAAATGTAGACCATTTTCTCTAGACCATTATGCTTAAGAATTATTAATTAACTATGGAAAGATACTCCTACCTGAAGTCTAATGCTTTACTTGGTCTTCAATCCAGTCGCTCCAGAAGATATTGATTCAGCGTATAAAACTGCAATCAAAGACAAGAAAACAAGATCAAAAGCGTCTACAAGATATGATAATTCAAAAGCAATAATCTATCTTAGTGATCAAGGAATCCAAGAATTAAATTATTCAAAAAGTTAGATGAACAACTCATTTAGAAAATAGAATCCATTTGTATTGACTTTGAATAAAAGAAGAAACCTTACAACCTTGATGCCTTGATGTTTGTACAGGTTCTTCCGTGGTCCCGAACAACCGATTTCCTCAGTTTGACAAGAGTTCAACTCTCTAAATCGACATAAGACTATGGCCATGAGTATGTAATCTCTCTCATGCCAATGATTCCAAATTTGGATTGTATAATTTCTTCAGCAATTCACCTCTAAACTACTAAGTTATAAGTACTAACTACCCTTGAGATTGAAACTTGGTCTCAATTTATAGCAGAAGGGAGGTAGTTTCAGCTCCAAAAAGGAAGGGATAAAGCCCTCTCATTATGGGATTTCAGCTCCAAAAACCAAGGGATAGCTCCATTTATGAAGGGATAAAGGTTCATGAATGGAAGGGGCAAAGCTTGGCCAGATAACGCTTCTAGAAGGCCCCAGCTGGGAAAATATTCGACCAGCTGGGCTTCTAGAACTTACTTTTCTTCTTATTTTACCTTTTACGGGGGTCCACAGTTTTAATGAGCAGAACGTGCGGGATGTACCGTAGGTTTTATAGCAATAAACTGCGGTACCGCAGGAAATGACTAGGAAAAGTGCAGGTTAGGCTTTTTAGGGTTTTAATAAGCTTTTTCCCAATTCCAAGCCTTGATTTAGGAACTTTATGATTTTAGACCTCTAAGGGAGAAATAAATAGGTAATGATGAACCCACATAGACAGCTAAATGTCATGGTGACAAATTTTAGTGTAATAGGTTTCCCCCTAAAGTGCGAAGTCTGAAGAGTTATAAAGAGTGAATTACTTTATCATTCCGAGGATCGGGCTGCAGGCATACCAGTTGAAACCCTGAAAAACATTCAATGCAAGCATATATATATATATATATATATATATATATATATATATATATATATATATATCATCGCTGAGGTAAGCATTCCCATACTCAAATCAAAACTAACTACATGTTCTGATACAAAAATGATTTTAGAATTACATGAAGTAGTAGACACAGCATGGACGCAACCATCTGTTATTAGTATTCTACTGCATAATGAATAATAAAATTCCTCGCAGCTTGGATGGTGGAAACTAGATCCAGGGTCTTGATTCCTGCTTCTCGAACAAGTACGATTCTATCCATGCGATTGATTGTGTCGAAGTCAAACATGATAGAAACCACTTGATTACCAGTAAATAATGTGAACTGTTAACAAGTGTGAGAGAAACCACTAGTAATGAAAATGGTTCTCAAAGTACTCAGTACAATCTATGAAATGTGAATTTGTGATTTGAAGTTGAACATTTCACTAAATCATTCGATCGAAGGTCAATGATGCAACCTATTGTCGAAGGTGAGAAACCTGCCATTAGGGCATGCAGATCTCAAGGTACTGATAGGATTCTAGATCAAATTTCTAGATGATGAGCTGTTGTCGATAGAAAGTGACCCATCATAGGAAAGCCCACGACACGAAACCATTAGATCAAGTTTTAAAGAAACTTTCAGCAAGGACTGACTTAGGGATGGTCAACGCGAATGGAGACAAATGTTTGCAATGAATGGTTTATTTAACTGATCTCTTGAACACATAACGACACTACAGATGGTGACGATTGACCTAAATCTAATACCCAGAAAGCGGTTGAAGTATTTCAATGTGGTTTGATTAACTGTTGGCCAAAGGATTTTCCCAACGCAAACATGAATGTGACAAAAGTGTCGTGTTCAAGAGTGGTATATAACTTTTTGAAACAAAGTATGAAAATTGGATTCATTTTCTCTCTTTTCCCCCACCATTTCTAGCAAGCACCTCTTTATTTTTGACAAGCTTGAGGAGGATAACATTTTCTTGCTATATAAGCTCATCCTTCGGATGAGTCCAACTTAGTATTAAAATCGAACCCTAAGAAGGAGTGGTTCATTCCTGTTTATAATTTACAGGTCCTTTACAATTAAGTTTTAATGAGTCCAGTATAGGTGAAAATCAGTGTTTTTCAATTTTAGGGAGTCAGAAGAAAAACTTAAGAAAACTCCGTGGGTGTACTTTTTCGTAAATTTAGTCTCTCAAGCCTGAGAAAGGATAAAATAATGCAGGAGAGAACTCTATTGAACATGATTAGTCAATGTATACCTTTTTCGTAAATAGTTCATTTCAGTCCGAAAAAGGGGTAAACTTATACTGAAGGGACGACTGTTTATTTCCTTTAAAGAGTTCGAATAGTCAAGTACTCGACAATATTTTCATATTTAGAGAGTTTGAAAAGGTCTTAAAAGAGAAATCCAGGGTTTCATTTTTTTGTAATTTTTAAGAGCCCGAAAAAGTGATAAAAGTATATTCATTATCAAAATAATATTTTTCACTTGACAATCCTATTTTCTGCACATAAACTCAAAAATTAAACATTTATGTCTCCAATAAGTAAAAAATTTCGAAAAATAGCTTTTTAAAGTGGAAAATAAATAAAATATTATTTTATTTATTCAAAAAAACTTATAAAAAGCACCTTAACTAAGTCATTTTTACCTTTTGTGTTCAGAATTGAAAATTGAGAGCTCTGGGCAAAAAACATTCCGGAGGTGATAACGAGAGAACTGGGCAGTCAAATCGAATTTCGTCGAATCCAGGTAATCTAGAACACTTTTATCTTCATTTTCATCTATTTACATTCTCTTTTTAAGTTTTTAAATTCATTTTTGGAATGAAATATGATTAAAAATTTCGCTCACGGGGGTCCGCAGGCCAGCCATTGGTAACCTGCGGACCCCAATAATTTTCTTAAAAGAAAATTATCGAGCTACCACATTTTTTATGAAGGATGCGTGCAGGGGTCTGCAATGTCTTAATATAAAATTTGTGGGGGCGCCGTAAGAAAAAAAAAAATTTGAAGAATTCTCTCAAAAATTGATAAATTTTTTAACTCTAATATCTTCTAACCATCAAATGCGTCCACTTGCAGGTCATTGCACAATGTTGCAGTGGTGAGAACGTGAACATGAAGAGATAGATGATATGGCCATGAATAATCCAGCCATAATGTGCACTTTGAGAGTTTATGGTTTGTATAAATTCTGGGCCATTCAGGGTATGAGAGCATAGGTAGAGCTAATGACCTGACTAGTAAATAAATGGGATGTTTACGAACAATGTTGTATCATTGGAGATCACAAGCTAGAAATTGAGTTTGAAGATATCTACTTCCTCACCAGTTTACCAAAAATAGGTGAACCAATTTCTTTATTCGGGGCTAGGCAAGGTGGCCAGCCTATCACTAGCTACAAACAAGAGTTTTGTAATGAGGAAGCTGATCCCAAGGACAACCGGATAGATATAAAAACTGTCATACGTCTTGATCTGAAATTCATTGCATTTACTGTTACTAGATTATGTGGGAGTGCAGCTCTACACGTGGCCACCAAGTCACAGATGCAAATAGCTGTTGAGCTCTTCATAGGCACTATCTTCAATTGGTGTGAGGGGGTGTTGACCAACATGAAAGGTCAACTAACCAGAGCGAAGAACTCAAAGTTAAAAAACTTTGGGTATGGAGCGATTTTAGTATCTTTCGCTTTGGAGAGGATTCCATCTCTTGCCCCTCAGCTGGTCCCTGTTGATCTTGGTGAACTAGAGAGCCTCGCATGGTACGATGGGTGGAACTAATGGCTCGCCAAGGTGGCGAGGGTTGTACATTAGTCCAGTTTACTTTATCATACTTCCATTGGTTAGAGAACCAAAACTTTGCTATCGAGGATTTCCCATATATAGGTATAGACTTTCAAGGAGATCCCAAGATGCCTTTACCTTGAAGGACACAATGGGATGAGTCAGGTAATTGAATTATTTTGATGTGTTTTTTAATTCTAATTTTTATTTGTTTTTTAATCGTCCAATACTGATAACAAAAATTCGAATGCAGATGTTGGTCCACGAAAACCATCCAATCTCCGTACAGATCCTATTGCATCGCCAGAGAACCAGGCAGTAGATATTCTCACTGATTTAGAGCAGAATCTGGAGAGGTTGACTAGAGACATTCCAGAGACCACAATGGACAATATTCCTCTTCGTCTCCAGAGGCATGTTGCTGGTGTTCTTGGCCAGTTTTGGAGATACCTGCGTAGAGTGGCACAGGCTATAGTATATTATCATGATCATCATCACGGATAGTGGATGATCATCGTAGATTACTGTATTTTTTTTCTGTATCACTATCTTTCGGATCATAAGGTGGTTTAAACCTATGGTCCTAGACAATGTAATATTTTTTGAAACACAACTCTATCTATGATATGACTACTTTTGTCAGCTATCTTGTTCAACACATATCGAATGTTGTTTTAATTTACGTTTTAATGTCGCAAATGTCTATTTATAACATTATTAGCTAATGCATCAACCAATGTATTTAATATTCTTGGAATGTGTTGATATTCAATGTAATCAAACTGTCTTTCCAAGAGATGAACCTTCAAAAATAATCTCAATAACATTGGATTTTTAATTGTGTATACTCGGTTTAAATGTAATACAATGAGTTCTGAATCCAACCTAATGATCAAACGCCGAATTCCAAATGAAATGGCATCAGATAATAACTCAATCACTGCTCTATATTCTGCAAAATTATTCATTGTTTGACCAAGGCTTACCTCATGTATAGAAACTAACTCATCGGTGGGTGAATGAATAACCCAAGCCGTGGAAGATATATTCCGTGTACTACAACTGGCACCATTAGCAAAACCAATGTATGCTTGAAGGAACGTCGACATCTGCAATATCAAGAGTAATCAAGATAAGTAGAAATAGTAGTCAACGCAAACTTAAACTAGACACACTCATCTAATCTAAAGCAACTAATCTTAGAAAAAATAACTAATGTATAGATAGGATCTTCACACAAAAAATCAAGCATAATATCTCTTCAGATAAATTCCATTTCTGGGTTTATCTAAAGAGACACCATCATAATCAATCAATTCGTAAGCCCATTTTGCAAGCACTCGCTTGACAATATAAGGACCATGCCACATGGGTTCAAATTTGCCAGCTCCTAGTTTATCGTTAGCTTGGTCATATACCAATACTAGGTCACCTTTTGAAAAACTATGAGGTGTAACACTTCGATCATACTGAGCTTTAACGCATTTTTTATGAGCTTCAGCTGCTAATTCAGTGGTGTGCTTAGTTTCATCTAATTGTGCCAGGCACAAAAAGTGTTTTTCCTCTTCAGAAGTGGTTGGTAGTAACTCTATGGCTAATTGGAGTGACGGTATTTCGCTTTCAATCGGTAACATAGCTTCTAAACCATAGACCAGTTGAAAAGGAGTGAACCCTGTTGCAGTTTTTGCTGAGGTTCGATATGCCCAAAGTGTTGAGAAAAGCATAGTATGCTAATTCAATCTATGAATTCTGATTATCTATTTAATCATAGTGGTTAAAACTTTATTGACGGCTTCAACCTGACCATTAGCCTACAGGTAATATCGAGTAGAGCTATCATGGCGCAGGCCAAGTTGGTCAGAAAGTTCAACCATAATGATGTTTCGAAAATGACTCCCATGATCAGTAATGATAGCTTGGGGTACACCAAACCGAGCAATCACGTGATTGAATACAAAAGTAGATGCAGTTTTTCCATCTGCCGCAAATGTAGGCATCGCCTCGGCCCATTTGGTAAAATAATATACTGCGAGAATAATATACCCATGCCCCCCGGCCGAGTGAGGGTTACACGCAATGAAATAAATGCCCCATTTTGCAAAAGGACTGACAGTAATTATGGGGTGAAGAGGAGCTGGTGGTGCACACATTTTCCGATAAAAAATTTGACAGTTGTGGCATTTTCGAACTACAAGAATACAATATCTGAATAAAGAAGGTAAAAAATAACCAGCACGTAATATCTTTTGGGTTGTGGCATACCCAGACATATGACTGCCACATGCTCCAGAATGGCAGTCATTCAAAACTCGTTCAAACTCTTCATGAGTCAAACAACGTCGAAATACAGAATCTGTACCATGATGATAAAGTGTGTCTCCAACAATATTGTATTGCTGGGATTGGTAATAGATATTTTGTCGATGTGAACATGAAATTTCAAGCCGAAAATTTTGTGTTTGGGGATAAATGATGATATCCTCATACCAAGCATCTAACGTACTGATAAGAAACAGAGATTCATCAGCGATCGAATGCTCTACCACAGTTTCTGTCTCAGTATTCGGGAAGTCACACATAAGTTTGTCGAACACCGGTGATTTCTTTGATTTGGATTTTTCAAATTCTAAATCAAACTCCTGAAGGATAACTATCCATTTAGAGTATTTTCCCCAGAGAAATTGTTTAGTCAAAATTTACATCATCGGGATACAATTAGAAATCACAGTTGTTTTTCATAACAAAATGTAATGATGAAAATGTTGGACAACTTGAACTACTACCAAGGCCAATTTCTCCACATGCGAGTATTTAATCTCTGTGGGATTGAGATTCCGATTGAGATAGTAAATCACATGTTCATTGTGGAATTCATCTTCCTGAACTAATACCATTCCAATAGTGGAATCAGAGGCTGCTAACTATAAAAATTAATCCTAGTTGTAATTTGGTGGATGCAGTAACGGTGCATGGGTCAACATGTGTTTTAAAGCATCAAAAGATCAATCAGCGATCTCATCCCATATGAAAGGAATATTCTGTTTCAAAATCCTGGTAAAACCTTTGGTTAACTCAACATAGTTCTGGATAAATCTACGTAGAAATTTTGCTTTCCCCTGCAAACTTTGGAGTTGGCAGAGTGTGGAAGGAGGAGAAAAATTGATAATGGCCTCAACCTTCGAAGGGTTGACATGAATGCCTTCTTTTGAAATTACAAATCCCAGTAACCTACTAGATTGTACACAGAAAACACACTTGTGTGGATTCAAGCGAATCTTATAATACCTACATCGCATAAAAATCGCTCGTAAGTGAGTAGGATGATATTCCCCGTGTAATGAATAAGCAGGTAAATCATCGAGATAAGGCTGCACAATGTGTTTAATGTCATGAAAAGCATAGGGCATTTCCCTTTGAAAATTTTCCCCAACATTCTTTAATACGAAAGGTAATTTACAGTAAGCAAATGTTCCCTAAGGACAAATGAATGTTGTTTTTGGTTGATCGACAGGGAGTATGTTGATCTAATTGTATCCGGAAAATCCATCCATAAATGAATACATTTCATTTCCAGCATAATCGTCAATAATTTGGTCGATATAAGGAGTCAGATAATTGTCTTTAGGACAAGATTTGTTAGTATCCCTATAGTCAACACATATTCGTATTGTTCCTTGTTTTTTTGTAACAAGGACGATATTAGATACCCAATCAATTAACAAGATTAGATAAATAAACCTGCTCTCAGTAATTTCTCAACTTCGCCTTTAATGGCAGCAGCTTTTCGTGGATGTATCGGACGTAATTTCTATCTGACAGGTTTAGCATCCGGGTAAGTCTTTATTTTATGAATGACAATGTTGGGATCGATTCCTGGCATTTCTTCATATGACCAGGAAAATATGTCGCAGAATTCTTGAAATAGGGCTTTATATGTAGAAATTTCATCTGGCGTACATGAAGCACCTATATGAATGTTTTCAATAATTCCGGGTTTCACTGATATGTCAACAGGAATGGTAGAAGAAATATTCCCCAAATTTGTGGTCGAGATTGGACTCTGAGTTTCCTTGACATAGTCTGTTGTAAAAATAGAGGAAAAATTATTTTCGAATTTATCAAGCTCAGATAAAAATGATGACCTATGATGGAGATCATCCCATGGTAATTCATCTATGGACAAGAATTCACTAATACTTTCATCAGTATGAAACACTTGTTGAAAAGGACCAGGAATTGATGTTGTAGCTGAGCTTGATGTTGAAAATGATTCTTCGTTGATCACATTAATTGGATCAACATCAGTTGATAAAGGATCAGAAAATGACTGTACTGCTTGATATGCTATCTCAAAAGGACTCATAGGCATCACGCTATTGAATGAATCCAGTTCTGATTCTAAAGGCACTATCCAAGGATCAGAAAATGGAGTAGTGCTTGATGTAACCATATTGATATTAGCAATATTATGCTGTACGTTAGGTGGAGGCATAGAAAAAGTTCCCATTAAAGCAGAATTTTTTATTAAACCTACTCCTACATCCTCATAAGGGATAGTTGATTTACCAATGTGCCGAATACTATCAGTAGAAGCTGGGTCAGATGAATAATATGAGAGCTGATCGACTTTCAAAATCTTTCCTCGATGAGGAAACATAACTATCTGAAAGACGGGTGACACAAAAACAATCATAGCATAAGACAAATTTTGACCCAGAAGAAGGTTGTAATCTAGAGGGTCATCAACTACTTCCACATCTAAATTAACAGTTTTTCCTTCGACTTCTATATGTAGATCTTGTAAAATTCTGAATGGATGGAATCCTCTTCCGTCAAAAGCTTTGAGGATTATCGGTGACTGGTTAAGGGTTGGAGAACCAAGTGATTTCTAAAAGTTTAATGACATGATACACATAGATGCTCCTTCATCAATAACAGTACGAAAGCAACGTCTGTTTTTGACTAGTACTAGGATTTGAAAAGCCATTTGATGAGGGAGACGAGGTGTAAAATTTTCTAAATCGAAGACCATGAGCATTAGGGGAATTTTGAGGTCTAAAATGTGCCTCCTAAGGAAAATGTAAAATCAAAATTCACTTTATGAAAACCAATCACATTTTAGGTGATGACATCATCCCTAATGGTTGAGGCGACATTGCTTGAGTTAAAGGTACCTACTTGTCACATTCTTAAAGGTGGATAAAAACTCATGGTTAACCATGGTAGTGCTCTAAGTACTTTTAAAATCAAAGTAAAGTACTTATAATAAATGTCATTTCACACTTTTTAAATAAAAATATATTGTTGTCATTTCATATTTCTTGAAAGAAACAATGCATATCCCTATACATTTATTATATTATATTATATTATATTATTTTTATATAGTATATTAATTACATGTTATTATACAATTTAAATAATATAAATTTTAATTAATAGCATATAATATAATTATAAATTTATAAATTTATATTTATACTTTATTTTAAGTTATTTAAGTACAAAGGACAAATGCATTAGTTGTTCAATGATAATGATTTTTTCTTGAAAAGCTCATTCTTATTTATAGTCACATCAATACAATTTTTTTATTAATTTTATTTTGGTATGACTTTTGAATTGAATTTAACTATGATTGCATGGATTGCAGTGCAAAACGTGAATTGAAAATTCATAAATACTATTTTATTGGTTTAGCTATTATTTTATTATTTCCTTAGGAGGCCCATTTTAGACCTCAAAATTCCCCTAATGGTTTGAATCCTGAAGATATACAGCTCCAATTGCTAATAAGAGTAATTTCCTTTGTGCTAGACATGATTACAACACTTCCATGGCCAACATTGTTGAAGAAGATATTGCTAAATCCTCCACAATGTTGTAATTCTGGGAGCTCTCGCATGTGGATTGAAAGATGATTTACGAAGTACACCTTTAGAAGGTTTGATTACTAAATCAGGATTCGTTTTCTCGATATGCAGTGGATCAGAAACCGAAGGAGATGTAGTTAGTGCAGAACTATAATTTTGTACTTCTTTACCAGCAACCAGATTTTTACTACCATAATCTTGCGATTGAGTCGCAACCATCAAAATATCTGCTGAATAATTAGAGGAAGATCCAATCATTTTTCTATTTTGAATAGGAAAAGAATCCTTCAAAACAGTAGGGGTGGATGAACCTTTGATGAATTTAGATACCTCAACCCTATGCGGACATTCCTTGGTGAAATTATCCTCGTCACAGATAAGACAAGGATAACGAGGTTTCCATTTATCATCATTTGATTCATTTTTATCAGTTTTTTCCTTGGGAGATGAAGTCTGTTTACTTTTATTCTTCCCTTTCTTCTTGTTGCCAGATTTTGACTTTGTAGTTGATGAATCTACAATGTGAATATCGGCAGAAGTTTCCAGGGAAGATTCTCCTTTTGGTGAATCAGGTAAAGTTATTATGGGATAAGTAACCTTTGAAGTTTTATTCTTATTCTTAGTCATACTAAGTGAACTGATTACACCATTAGCGGCATGAGATCCTGAAGGAGTTGTTATCTGACCAGGACGCGGTAAATCGGGAATTTTCTCGTACAAAGTACCTGACTGGGTATATACAAAGTCAAGATACTGGGCTTGAGCAATAACTTTTTCTTCTATAACAACTCCTGCTTTAGCTACATATTCAGTGATTTTTGGTAGCAATGATTTAATAAACCATTCTGCCAATATTTGATCTGGGATAATAACTTTTACCAAACGTCTTCTACGTCTCCATTCATGTATATGATCTGATATGTATGTAGACGTAGATTGTTTTAGTGAAGTTAATAATTCTGTGTCGTTGTCGTATCTGACTGGCAACTGAAAATGAGTTAAGAAAGCGGTTGCTAGAGCGTTGAAATTGGTAAATAAGCCTCGTGGTAATTCAATGTACCACTTGCCAGCTAATCCTATTAACGTTCTCTGAAAGATTCTAAGTTGAATGGAATCATCGATTAATGGTACACCAAAGGTGGTAATTCATAACATGGTTAGAAGGATCCTCTCCTGATTTTCCTTCAAACTTAGGGATATCACTGGGCAACTTATGCGGCATAGGCGGCCAATACAGATGATAATAGATAGGATCATTCGTAAGGCGAGATAAATCAGGTAGATCTAAAGTTGCTATGAATAGTAATCGATGGGTAGGGTCTTGTTGATAACCTTATAAGACTAAACCAGTCCCAAGAGGAGGATAACCAAGATATCCAAGAATGGCCTATGCATTGGGAATCATAATGTCTTTCGGGTAACCAGGAATAACCGGACCATATTGGGGTTGAACAGGTGTCTAATATGTATACCCAGGGTACGGTTGTTGTTGGTAAGCTGGATTTTGAAAATTTCCATATTGATACGTCCCCTGATACGGTTGATAAGTAAACTAAGTTTGAATTGCTATAATTGTACTTGTACCAGGTTGTCCCGTCGGCATCTGAACAATAGTCTAAATTGTAGGTCCATATTGCGGAATAGAGACTTGAGGAATCTGTACCAATGTTTGAGGGGCAGAAGTAATAGGAGTTTTAGACACTCCAGGAATAGGTGTGGTAGGTTGAACAGAAGTCTGAGCAACAGTTTGGGGCGGAGTCGTAGGTGTACTTGGACCAGGCTATTGAACAAGACCAGATGCGGGTGTTTGAATGACAGGTTGGACAGGTTGTTGGGCTTGATTATAACCAACTTGTTGTCCATCTTGATAATAAGTTACTTGCATATTTGGTTGTAAATTTCATTGGACTTGAGATGGATCCCACACCATTCCAGGATATGAAGGTCCCAATGAAGGTTGTACATAAGACAGACCGTAACTTGGTTGAACATATGGCTAATAATTGACTAGATAATTTCCACCTTCTTGTAACATTTTCTGTTCTAGATAGAACTTTTGTCCTAAAGGAGGTTGCAATCCTTGAGCTGGGTACTTCCCTTGAGGTTAATATTGACCTTGATGCACGTATTGACCTTGAGGCATATACTGTCCCTGAGGCTGACCTTGGGCTATGTACTGTCCTTGAGGTTGATACTGACTCCTAGGCTATATTTGACTATTTTGAGGTTGCCCCCCAGGTGATAAATTACTACCTTGAGAACCGGGGTTTGGGATATTTCCAGACATCATATAAATTTTCCCATTGTTCAAAGTTCCAATATTTGATTCATTTGTGCCAGATGATGACATTGGTTTGTTAGGAAGAGGAGATGCTCCTGAGAATGTACTAGAGAGCGACTGATACCCTACAGGAACAGACGGACCACCATACAAAAATGTTTCTGGAAATTCGTAAACATAGATGACTCACTATACATGTTTAGCGGAGGTCTATAACCTATTGGTGTAGGGAAAAAGAGAATTCAGGGTGGTGAATAATCTAGACCTACGTTTTGTAGAAAATCTGTTAATGAAGAGTACCAAGCATCTTTTCTGAAAGGACTGTAAAAAATCGATTCACGTTCTCTAAGATTTAAAGATTCCTGAGCTGAAGGAAGAACAACTCCTTCTTCAGTATCAGTAATTTCTTCAATACTAATGAGAACAGGAGGAAGATCTTCTGTGATCTGGTTTCTTACTCTGGGTGAATCAGGATGACCAAAAGTTTGAGGAGCGGATTCTAAAGTAGGTTCAGACGTAGCATATTCAGTTTCTGGTTCAGAAATTTAAGGTTTTTCAGCTGATAACTCACTTGTTGCAGAAGCAAATTTAGTTAATTCAGAAACCGAAATTGTTTGTGGAGTATGTTCTGCTATTTTCAGTTGATCTACTTTAGAATCAGGATGAATAATTATTGATGATTATCCGTGTTTTGTTAATTCAGTTCTACTGATAACATTTGGTATCAGAGATTTAATTTTTTCTAATTGGCTTGGTGTATACTCAGGGGGTTTCCCCTGAGTTCTACGTGACTGTCTTGGTAATTCTGCCACGATTAAAACTTTTAACACACGCAAACAAAGAAAATTTCAATCAAATGTTCCTAAGGTTACTAAGAAAACAATCAAATGATCACACGCCTATAAAAAATCTAAGAAATCAATCCACATACAAACAGGAGATTCCCGCACTAAAAACACTAGTTGGTGATGAAATCCAACATCATAGAACTTTAATGCAAAAATGGCAGTTGGAACAGTTACCAACCTACTTAATGAAACAGACTGGTGCAAGTTTCTCCACTTAAACCATCTCGAGTGAAGATAACCCTTCGGAGAGTCCAAGTGAGTCTAGTCGGTGTCTGCTCTGGGTACAGTGGGACCTCCCCTCCACCGTCACCTTGGGAAAGAATCCTAAAGTTTATGGCCACTAAGGTCACCAACGAGAACACATATACCTGGGGGAACAGTCTATGATCCGATATACACGCAAGGGCAGAGTAACAAGCTCAATCCCCTTGAAGGCTTCTTGACATAATCCAAGGTTTACCAACAAGTGACCCAGGCTCCTCGACAATGGTCTATCCGAGGTTTACTGATTTTAATACGTGCACATCTTCTATTGTTCCCAATGAGATAGGTATGATTACCTCACTGGTTCAGATATGATCTCGTGCTTGACTCCTTTAGGAGGATCTTCCCAGAGTGTACATGCTACAATTGGATTTTCCTATTGCAAGATCAACTACTTGTTTGTTTTTAATGTCTTGGAAAGTTAACTAAAACCTATTCCAAGACACTAGCCTAAGCTATGTTGGTGGAAAAGAGCCCTAGAAAATTTAAAATTTCTAGATTGATTTTAATTAAGCATTACTTTTAATTGGAAGTTTCTTAGGACAATAGGTATGGAAATGAAACTTTGATGATGTTTGAATGACCCGACTCAAAATACGCTATAATGCATCTATATGATAAACAACTCATTTCTTTTCAATGAAATCTAACTAGAGGAAAGAGTTGAGAGATTTTAAGAAACTTTCAAAATATCAATTCTTTCTTTCCTATATGAGAAACTTTGAAAAGAAGAAAATTCAAATATTTCAATTCCAAAAAGATATTTTGCTCAAAATGAAATTCCATATATCATTAAGATCAGAAACAAAAACAAACTTCTTCCAAAAGAAAATAAAAAAGCTTTAAAACTACAAAATTCAAAACTAAAAGAAATTTCTAATTTTGAACTCTATCTAAAATTTGCAGGATGTCTTAAATCAATTTGTAATCTAACTAAGATCTTCCCACTTATTCCAGCAAGAAGACAAAGCATCCAATAACAATTTTTTTTTTTTTTAAATGAAATTCAAACCTTATCTACGCAAAAGGTTTTCTAAGTTTGCTAATGAAAACAAAATCAGATTTTCATAAGAGTAAAAATTGCATCAATTTCAATGGCTCAACAGAACAATCACATACCAAATAGCTGAGGTATACAGAAGTTTCTGATTCAGAGCAGTGGGAGGAGAAGACACTATTTACTCATAAAAGAAAACTAACTGAAAAGATCATTTTAAACATAGAATTACTGCAAGAAATTTTCACAGAAGTCTTTGACAGCCAATACAAATTGGGTAAAGAACAAAAATCAAGTAATGGGATGCCAAAAAACAAAATTTCTACTTTTTCTAAAATTTTCCAAAGGTCCCCAATTTTTTAATGGAATAAGGTGCAGTACTGCACTGTATTATACTAAATATTGCGGAGTCTACCGCTCTGTTTTAAAGAAAAAAGTCTGGAAGGCGGGAAAAGTAGAGAAAAAATAAAAATACAGATTTACAGTCAGGGATCCTATTGAGTTTTCTACCCAATCAAGTTTTGAGCTAATCTCAGTCAAATAAATATTAAAGAAATCTCAAAAAATCAAACTAAAAATAAAAGAAAACCAAGTTCAAATAAATCCCCAGCAGAGTCGCCATTTTGTTGGACGGATAAATCCCTCTTGTAGACAAGAGCGATCTCCCTAGTATCCTAAGGATATCTAGAAACAAACATACAAATGTAGACCATTATGCTTAAGAATTATTAATTAACTATGGAAATATACTCCTACCTGAAGTCCAATGCTTGACTTGGTCTTCAATCCAGTCGCTCCAGAAGATATTGATTCAGCGTATAAATCTGCAATCAAAGACAAGAAAACAAGATCAAAATCATCTGCAAGATATGATAATTCAAAAGCAATAATCTATCTTAGTGATCAAGGAATCCAAGAATTAAATTATTCAAAAAGATAGATGAAACCCTTAATGAGAAAATATATCCATTTGTATTGACTTTGAATAAAAGAAGAAACCTTACAACCTTGATGCCTTGATGTTTGTACAGGTTCTTCCGAGGTCCCGAACAGCCGTTTTCCTCAGTTTGACAAGACTCCAACTCTCTGAATCAGCATAAGACTATAGCCATGAGTATGTAATCTCTCTCATGCCAATGATGCCAAATGTGGAGAGTATAATTTCTTCAGCAATTCACCTCCAAACTACTAAGTTCTAAGTACTAACTACCCTTGAGACTAAAACTTGGTCTCAATTTATAGCAGAAGGGAGGTAGTTTCAACTCCAAGAAGGAAGGGATAAAGCCCTCTCATTATGGGATTTCAGCTCCAAAAACCAAGGGATGGCTCCATTTATGAAGGGATAAAGGTTCATGAATGGAAGAGGCAAAGCTCAGCCAGATAGCGCTTCTAGAAGGCCCTAGCTAGGAGAATACTCGACCAGCTGGGCTTCTAGAACTTACTTTTATTCTTATTTTACCTTTTACGGGGGTCTGCAATTTTAATGAGCATAACGTGCGGGATGTACCGTAGGTTTTATAGCAATAAACCACGGTAACGCAGGAAATGACTAGGAAAGGTGCAGAGTTAGGCTTTTTAGGGTTTTAATAAGATTTTTCCCAATTCCAAGACCTGATTTAGGAACTTTATGTTTTTAGACCTCTAAAGGAGCAATAAATAGGTAATGATGAACCCTCATAGACAGCTAAATGTCATGGTGACATATTTTAGTGTAACAATTAATCTCTTTAAATAAAAAGTTAAATATTAAAAGTGACTTTATATAACAATACGTAAAGTAAAACCATGGGGTTATAATAATAAATATATACAGTTATATAAAAGAAAAAAAGTTCGACTTTGTTTTATACTTCTATTGAGAGTCATAAGAACATATATAAATTTAAAATATATTGAATGATTTGTATGTTTTTTTTCAATTATACCAACTATAATTAATTGCAACTATAATTAATTATGAAGATGGAGTAAAAAAAAATAAAAAAATGAAAGGTATTACCAAACTTACAAAAAAAAAAAAGATATATAATACTTATAAAATTTAAATATACAATTTTATATATTTATAAAAAGTTGTATCTTAAGGTATGTAATATCTATACAACTTAAATACATAATTTTATATATTTATAAAAAGTTGTATTAGAAGTGTAATATATATAAATATATAAAGTCAAATATATAAATTATAAATATTTGTATTAGTAGTATAATACATATATAAATCAAGCATCTAAAGAAATATCTTTAATTAAAAACAATAGTTTAATCTTCAAAAAATTTATCACTTATTATTTTTAAATATATCATGTTATTTGATTTGTGTGTTCCTTTTTCATTTATACCAACTATAATTAATTACAATAGAAACGTAATACCTATAAAAGTTAAATATACAATTTTATTTATTTATAAAGAGTTGTATGAGAAGTGAAATACATATAAAGTCAAATATATAAATTTATATATTTATAAATAGTTGTATTAGTAGTATAATACATATAGAAGTCAAAAACCTAAAGAAATATAGATTTAATTTCAAAAAAAATAGTTTACTTTTCAAAAATCATTTATTATTTTAAAATATAATGTGTTATTTTTTTAATTGATTTGTGTGTTCTTTTTTCATCTACACCAACTATAATTAATTACAATAGATATGTAATACCTTAAAAATTAAATATACAATTTTATATATTTATAAAGAGTTGTATTAGAAGTGCAATACATATAAAGTCAAATATATAAATTTATATATTTATAAATAGTTGTATTAGTAGTATAATACATATAAAATTCAAACACCTAAAGAAATATCTTTAATTTCAAAAAAAATTTGTTTAATCTTCAAAAAAAAATTATCATTTATTATTTTTAAATATAATGTGCTATTTTTTTAATTGATTTGTGTGTTCCTTTTTCATTTATATCAACTATAGTTAATTACATAATTACAATAGATATGTAATACCTATAATAGTTAAATATACAATTTTATATACTTATAAAGAGTTGTATTAGAAGTGCAATACATATAAAGTCAAGTATTTACATTTATATATTTACAAATAGTTGTGTGCTATTTTTTTAATTGATTTGTGTGTTCCTTTTTCATTTATATCAACTATAGTTAATTACATAATTACAATAGATATGTAATACTTATAATAGTTAAATATACAATTTTATATACTTATAAAGAGTTGTATTAGAAGTGCAATACATATAAAGTCAAGTATTTACATTTATATATTTACAAATAGATTTATATATTTACAAATAGTTGTATTAGTAGTATAATACATATAGAAGTCAAACACTTAAAGAAATATATTTAATTTAAAATAATAATAATAATAATAATAATAATAATAATAATAATAATAATAATAATAATAATCTTCAAAGTTTTTTTATCATTTATTGTTTTTAAATATACTGTGTTATTTTTTTAATTAATTTGTGTGTTCCTTTTTCAATTATACCAACTATAATTAATTACAATAGATATGTAATAAGTATAAAAGTTAAATATGGAATTTTATATATTTATAAAGAGTGGTATTAGAAGTACAATACATATATAGTCAAATATATAAATTTATATATTTATAAATAGTTGTATTAGTAGTATAATATATATGGGTGTCAAGCATCTAAAGAAATATCTTTAGTTTCAAAAAATTTAGTTTAGTCTTAAAAAAATTATTGTTTATTATTTTTAAATATAGTCTGTTATTTTTTTAATTGATTTTTGTGTTTCTTTTTCAAATTAAGTATAATAAATATGTAATACCTATAACAGTTAAATATACAATTTTATATATTTATAAGGAGTTGTATCAGAAATGCAATACATATACAATCAAATATACTTTTTCAAATTAAGTATAATAAATATGTAATACCTATAACAGTTAAATATACAATTTTATATATTTATGAGTTGTATTAGAAATGCAATATATATACAATCAAATATAGAAATTTATATATTTATAAAGAGTTTTACTAGTAGTATAATACATATAGAAATCAAACATCTAAAGAAATATCTTTAATTTCAAAGAAATTAGTTTAATCTTCAAAATTTTATCATTTATTATCTTTAAATATATTGTGCTATTTTTTAATTGATTTGTGTTTCTTTTCGATTATACCAACTATAATTACTTACCATAAATATGTAATATCTATAAAAATTAAATATACAATTTTATATATTTATAAAGAGTTGTATTAGAAGTACAATACAGATAAAGTCAAATATAGAAATTTATATATTTATAAATTGTAACATACGGAAATAAAATAAAATAAAAATTACACAACATCATAATTATTACCTTGCCTTATCTAATGTAATACTAAGTGTTTTATCCCATACAAAATTCGTTAACAAGGTATAAGATTATTGGTTTTGAATTATTAAACCAACACTTACAACCTATGTTTATCAACTTATATATATTCATTACAACTAAACCCCAATTACCATTTCGTTGTGGTTGCACTCTTATTGATTTCATTAAATGCCTCGATACTTTTTGTACCAAACAGAGGTTGTCTTGTACTACGCTTTTAATGAGATGCCAGTTGTGGGATTCATTTGAGATTGGATCAAAATTTATATGGACACCTGTCCCTCCACACCCCTTTTGATCACTTGTGATCAATGGTGGAGTCAATCGGCGGGAAACCTTATTTGGGTAAAACCCACTTGCTCTTCACTAGTCCTCATTTTCTTGGTACAGACTTGCTCTCTGCAATTCCTCCTGCATTCGGTGTCGGTTCTGGTTTTAGGTTGAATTCTGAGCAAGGGTTTTGTGGCCACAGTCTCGATGCCTTTGGAATTACACAGGATCGGTGGTGAATCCAGTTTCATGATGTATTATTCTACGCAGTTTCACCCTAACTAGTAACAATACCGCCCATTTATATATATATCTGCTTAATTGTTTTGTTTTCTTCACAATTTATTTACGAAACGACTTCATCATTCCTAATACCGGTTTTCCATTTTTCTTTCAGCTCAGAAGTCTGTGAATCAATGGTGGGTTTAGCTTCTACAGGTAATATAAACACTAGTTTATGATTCCCTTCCATACCCATTAGAGTTAAGCTCTTTTTTTAACTTTGCTAAATCCACTGCGCATTTACTAATTGCTTATGGTTTGTCTCCTTTCCTCTCCACAGGTGTGTTTCCTTCTGAATGGCTCTGTAATTCCTCTTTCTTGTTGAATGCTGGGGTTTCAACTTTTGCTATGGTTAAGAAAACCATTTCTTCTCTAGGTACTCCGTCTCTAAAGGACTCTTCATCCATTTTCTGGCGATTGGTGGAAATTTCCTTACTATGTGTCAAGCCCAATTAACCATTTAAATGAAGAACTATTTTTATATTGTAATGACTTAAGGGTTTTCGGCTTAATGCCTAACAGTCCTTCCTTCGAGTCTATGAAGGCTATTTGACAGATTTTCTTTCCGAATTTTGTGTATATATGTATATTTATCAATCTGGGTATTCGAGACTCAGTTTTCTCTCTATACTGAATTCTGGAATTTAGTTTCGCTTCTCAATTTTAAAAGGAGGGTTTTGTTTTTCCTTTTTTTTGTAATATTTTGGTAAACACTGTGCGAAGTGAATGTTTAGCTATGCTCTTTATGAAGTAATATATAACCATATTAGCTTGAAAAATATGATGCTACTTCTTATCTGTGTTACTCGGGTCCTCTAGTTATGCATATATATTTGATAGCTCTAATTGCTTCTTATAATTGCAAATTCTGGTTTATTTTTTTTGTTTTAATGGTTGCATGTCCTGAGCCTCGGGTCAGTCTGCATGTTATTGCACAATTCAACACTTCTTTTCCATACAAATGGCGTTTATTTCTCTTTATGCCTTAGATGATTAGTGCACACTGTTTGGTCGAGGAAATAGAGTTTTCTGTACAGTCGTTTTCTTTGTGATAGTTTAGAGTTCTACAACAAGTAATATATACAAAAAAAATTTCGGTGACCAATCCACCCTGGGTTTTATCCGAGTATAGTAGTAGCCAGAGACACGACGTGTTCTAGACTTGGGGTTCCACCTCAAGACCGAAACCAATAGTGCTCTCCGCCCCTATTAGGTTATAGTGCCACTATCTGTCATGATTTTTACTGTTATAAAGTTTTAATCAATAACTAAATATTTCCATTCACTTACTACCTTTGCTTTTCTGTTTGTATAGATTTTGTTCAATGCGAATTATTTACTTCTGTAATGTTGTATTGTTTTCAATTACATGATTATATATCATGGTAATCATATGTTACAGTACTTTCGCCTTTCATTTATCACCTTTACTAATGGCTTTCCTTAAGTTATATAACATAGAAACCTACTGTTCTCAAGAAGTATAGATAAATACTATTCTCTTTATTATCAAATTTTCCTTCTCTTTCACAACAAACCAATTCAGGAAACACATTAAAATATTTCACAGATAATTTCCAAAACCTATAAATAACTTGAAAATTTAATATAATAGTACACAGAAATCAATCTCATTCGAATTTTGTTTTATAACAAGTAATTTATTGTCTTTGCTTCTAACGAAGCATAATTCCTGTGGACATAATTACTAGAAGAATCAGTTCCTATTTTAAGTTTACTAAATACTCAGAAACTTATCTGAATTTTCAGTTCAGTGCTGATGTCGTCCCAACCTTCAAGAGAGGCAATGACGTCCTTCTCTTTCCCCCGTGCTCCACACCTGAGAGGTACAGGTTGACAGTAGTTTCTGCTATGACCTCAGGAATCTTAGTCCAGTTAGTACCAGAAAATTCTTAGGAATGCTGACTGATTTCCATTGGTCTCTACCAGCTCATGAAATTCTCCTCTCTTCATTTTCCCTTGAACAGAACCCCTATCCCTCACTGGGATAAGTCTCTTATCCTCAGAGGAACATGTAACTATTCAAACTGTCCCAACCACCTCTCAGTATTGGAATACTTTTACCATCAGTTTTTTACTTTTTATGGAACTTATTTTCCATAACCAATTTTATTTTTCATATTAACAACAAGCAATATAAAATTTTCTAGAAAACATTAAATGTATCAGTCTTTTAAAAAATAATTAATAACAAAATGTCATTTCACTCGTTAACTACTAGTTAATACAAAATGCAATTGTCACAACTCCCCCCCCTGAAAGTAACACTGTCCTCAGTGTTTCACTCCAGCTCAAGAAATAGCTCTGGGTAAGCCTCACGTATAAATCCCTCATCTTCCCAAGTAGCCTCATCCAGACCGAAGTGCTTCCACTGCTCTTTAACTTGGGTGATGACTTGCTTCCGGAGCATAATTTCTCTCCTGTCGAGTAGGTGTTGAGGCTCGACAAAAAACTCGTCATCTGGCTCTACCTGCAAACAACAAAGTTTCATGTCAAACTTACATAAAAAATTCATGCTTCAAGTTATGATTTTCTAATTCTATCCTACCTAAATATTATGCCAATGGATTACATGCTTCGAATCATGCACATATAACTTTAACAGGGACACATGAAACACATTGTGCACCCGAATGTGGCTAGGTAAAGCCAACCGATATGCCACAGGTCCTACCCTTTCCAAAATTTGGAAGGGTCCACAGAAATTGGGGGCCAACTTGGCGCAAGATGCCCACCTCAAGGTGCTCTTCTTGGGTTTGATCCTCACATACACATGATCACCCACCTCAAATTCTTGATAAGTCCTCTTCTTATCTGCGTATATCTTCTGCCGATATTGTGCAGCTTTTAGGTTTTTCCTGATCTTGTTTACCTCTGATTCCATTTCAGCCATCATTTTTGTCCCAAGCATTAACTTAGTTTCGGGGCTACTCCAATTAATGGGAGTGCGGCATTGCCACCCATATAGAGCTTCGAAAGGACTCATCTTAAGAGATTCCTAGTAACCATTGTTGTAATAAAATTCAACTAGGTGTAAGTATTCTTCCCACTTGGTTGGTTGCTGCATCACGTACATGCGCAACATGTCTTCCAAAACTTGGTTTACCCGTTCTGTTTGACCATCCGTCTGGGGATGATAAGCAACGCTAAAATTTATCTGGGTCCCCAGACCTGTAAACAAAGTTTTTCAAAATTATGAAGTAAACTTCACATCTCTGTCTGAAATAATAGTCTTTGGAATGTTGTGGAGTTTGAATATTTCTCTCATAAAAATATATGCTATCTTTACAGTCTTGTAATTAGACTGTACAGGTATAAAATTTGTAGACTTACTCAACCTATCGATCACCACCATGATGGAGTCATTGTGCCTCTTTTATCGCGGTAAACCCGTAATGAAGTCTAGGGATATGACCTCCCACTTCCATTCAGGTACTATTATGGGCTGCAACAATCCTATGGGATGTCGATCCTCCACCTTGACCTGTTAACACTCCAAACATTTGTTTAAATATTCAGCAATGTTTCTACACATACCAGGCCAGAAATATATTTTTCTAATAGCAGTTAACATTTCCTAGTATCATGAATGTCCTGTATAGTTACTTCGATGATATTCATTCATGATTAGATCCTTTAGGTCCACATGTTTTGGTACATATAGCTTTCCTCTAAAGGTTAGCATCTGTTCTTTATTAACTCCATATTCGGAAGTGTTTCCTTGATTTCTGGACTCTTCTATTTGCTGCCATAGGAATTGGTATTCAGGATCCTTCTGTGCTTCCTCTTTCACTTGATCCAAGAATTTGCATTCAATATGATTATAGTAAAGCTCATAAACATAATGAAGCTTTCTACTTAAGGCATCCGCCACCCAGTTTTTCTTACCCTTCACGTGCTGGATGTCCATATCAAACTCACTTAGGAAGGCATTCCATCTTTCTTGTTGGGATTTTAAATCAGCTTGTTTGAAATAACTAGTTAGGCTACTATTATCCATCTTTAGTACAAACTTCTTTCCCAGCAGGTAGTGTTTCCATACCCGGAGTGCATGTACTAATGTTGTTAACTCCAGATCATAGGATGAATATATTTTCTCGTGCTCTTTTAACTTTCTTGACCCGTATGCCATTACCTTTCCTTCCTGCAATAAAACTGCCCCAACACCATTTTTACAAGTGTCTGTACAGACTTCAAATTCTTTGTTGGGGTCAGCTACCCTCAACACTGGTGCAGTGGTCAATAGTTGCTTCAACCTCTCAAAACTATTCTGGCACTCATTAGTTCACTTAAATACTTTTCCTTTTCTATGCAAGGAGGTGATTGGAAAAACAATTTTGGAGAATCCTTCAAAGAATCTTCGATAGTAACCAGCCAATCCCATAAAGGATCAAATATGTGCTACATTCTAGGGAACTTGTCATTCCATGATTATCTTGATTTTCTCTGGATCAACAGCAATCCCTTTTGCTGAAATAACATGGCCTAAGTACTGGATTTATGTTTTGACGAAATCACATTTGCTGAACTTAGCATACAACTGGTGTTTTATGAATATTTCCAGCACAATCCTTAGATGTCCTCTATGTTCTTCCTGGTTCTTAGAGTAAATTAAAATATCATCAATAGATATGAGTAAAAAGTTATCCAAAAAAGGGTGAAATATACCATGCATTAACCTCATAAATGTCACTGGCGCATTTGTTAATCCAAAGGGTAACACCACAAATTCATAATTATCGTACTTGGTATGGAAAGCAGTTTTATAAATATCTTCATCCTTGATTCGGATCTGGTGATATCCAGACCTTAAGTCTATTTTTGAGAATATTGTGGCACATTTCACTAGGTCAAACAGGTCATCAATACGTGGTATGATATTCATTTTTTACTGTTAATTTATTGAGCTGTCTATAATCCATGCACATCCACATGGTTCCATATTTATTCTTTACAAACAACACTAGTGCTTCCCAAGGGGACACACTCGGACGAATGTATCCTTTGTCCAGTAGCTCTTACAATTTCATTTTTAACTCAGTTAATTCTAGCACACTCATTAGGGGAAGTTTGAGGTCTAAAATGGGCCTCCTAAGGAAATAATAAAATAATAGCTAAACCAATAAAATAATATTTATGAATTTGCAATTCACTTTTTGCACCACAATCCATGTAACCATAGTTAAATTAATTTCAAAAGTTGTACCAAAATAAAATTAATAAAAAAATTGTATTGACGTGACTATAAATAAGAATGAGCTTTTCAAGAAAAAGTCATTATCATTGAACAACTAATGCATTTTTCCTTTGTACTTAAATAACTTAAAATAAAATATAAATATAAATTTATGAATTCTTAATTATATTATATGCTATTAATTAAAATTTATATTATTTAAATTGTATAATAACATGTAATTAATATACTATATAAATATAATATAATATAATAAATGTATAGGGATATGCATTGTTTCTTTCAAGAAATATGAAATGACAATAATATATTTTTATTCAAAAAGTGTGAATTGACATTTATTATGAGTACTTTAATTTGACTTTAAAAGTACTTAGAGCACTACCACGGTTAACCATGAGTTTTTATCCACCATTGAGAATGTGACAAGTAATTACCTTTAACTCAATAAATGCCACCTCAACCATTAGGGATGATGTCATCCCCTAAAATGTGATTGGTTCTCATAAAGTGAATTTTGATTGTACATTTTCCTTAGGAGGCCCATTTTAGACCTCAAAATTCCCCTAATGCATCCTGTAGGGAGCCCTCAAAACTGGTGATGCACCTGGCATTAACTCAATGGTGAAATCATTATCTCTTCTTGGGGGTAATCTAGGTACATCATCTGTAAACACATCCTTAAAGTCTTGTACCACAGGTATATTCTCTATCATAGGAGACTTCTCCTTAGCATTGGCACATCCCACCCGAATAGCATAAATCTGACATCCCTTCCTTATAAACTTATTCATTTAAGATGCGGTGATAGGACACAACTGTAATGATTTCTTGATTCCCTGAATCTCTTTGTATGTTCCATTTTACTTTCTGTAATAAATAATCTTTTCCTTACAGTCCACCAAGGTCCAATGTTTTTCTAGCCAAACCATACCTAGCAAAACATCATAGGACCCTAATGGCAATATGTTCAGGTCTATGTTTAACTGTTGGTCTGCAATTTCCAATGTGCAGTTTGGAATTTTGGCAGTTACTTTTCTTTTTGCTCCTGTGGCTAGCTGTACCAACTAAGGATTTCTGAATTTCTGACCTTTTAGTTTACATACTTCCATTATTTTTGGATTAGCATAACTTAGACTTGCACCTGGGTCAAACAAAATAGAAACAGATTGAGATAGTAATTTACCTTCCAACTCTATCATTATTGGCTGATAATATACCTGTCAATCCTCCAATGTTGCGTTGATTCTAGGTATGTTTCAAGCCAGATCACCCACTGTAGAAGCCTCCTACAAGTTTGCAATTGTTTCGCTTCTCCCTCACTGTGGACAATTTTTATAATTATGTGCCTCACCCACCCCCAACACTGCATAGGTGGTTTGGTCACTTGCCCTTGCTCAGGTTTGTTGGATGTCTTTGTAGGCCTCTCTTTAGTTGGCCATCTGGTTCTTTGATGATTTTTTCCAAACTACTTGCTTACAGAACTTCGTGTAGAATTCTTAAAATTATTACTTCTGGCACCCTTGAAGTTTGAGCTATTTTTTGTCCTTTTCTTGGCTGCCGATTTTTGCCAACTTCTCCTTTTGCCTTGGACGGATCTTAACACATTCGTGCCTTACGAATGGCTTCATCCATGGTTCTAAGATTTACGAACTCAATTCGTTCCTTCATATGGGTTGGCAAACTGCTCAGGAATCTTTGAACCTTAGCCTTTTCATCTCTGAGGTATGGAACATATCTTAACATGGAGGTGAACTTGGTAATATACTCGTCCATGGTCATCTGACCCAGCTTTAATTCATGAAATTATTTAGATTTCTCATCATAAAAACATTCTGTCAGATACTTATCTTTAAAATATTGCTAGAATGATTCCCATGTAACATCTTGATCTTCAATGTTGTGAACATTATTTACTTCCTCCCACCACAGGTTGGCTTTTTCTCTTAACTAATATATGGCCAATCTGGCTTTTAGGTTGCTGCTGTACTCGTACACTTGAAAATATTTATTCATATTTTTCAACCAAGCCTCTGCCACTTCCTCAGCTTCCCCATCAAATTTAGGTGGTTTTATTTTTCAAAACTCACCTTGAAGCTCCACTTTTTGCTTCTTAACTTCTTGCTGATATGACACATTGCCAGACTCTGCTTCATTATAGTTTCTGTTTTTTTTGCTTTGCTGTGAAGGGCTTCGTTCCACTCTGTCAGTGGTGTGATCCCTTGCTTGTCGCTCATTACCTTCCTGCATGTCTCTATCAGGACTGGATTGTTCCATTCCCTAATTTTTCCTATCTGAAAGGCTCTTGAGTATCTTTTCTTTCTCTTGCATTAAACACTCATTATCACTCCAAATTCGCACTATTTCTTCCTGTAGCTTCTGCACTATATTTAACATCATGCTAGTTTGGTTCTAATGTTCCTCCAGTAGTCTACTTGTTTGCTGGTTATCCACACTCAGTTGAATCCACATCTCAGAATTCATTTCTGGTCATGGTTGGGGTTCCCCAGTTTTCTGGGGTGGTTATTGAGTTGACCCCCTTCTCATAACGTCTCCTATTATGCTTCTTTTTTTTGCATCAGTATACACATAGCTTAAATCGTTAGATGACCCCGAGGGTCCCAGCGTGCGAACGCGGCTCTGATACCACTTGTAACATAAGGAAATAAAAAGAAATTACACAACATCATATTTATTACCTTGCCTTATCTAATGCAATACTAAGTGTTTTATCCCATACAAAATTCGTTAACAAGGTATAAGATTATTGGTTTTTAATTATTAAAGCAACACTTACAACCTATGTTTATCAACTTATATATTTTCGTTACAACTAAACCCCAATTACCATTTTGTTGTGGTTGCACTCGTATCGATTTCATTAAATGCCTTGATACTTGTTGTACCAAACGGAGGTTGTCTTGTACTGTGCTTTTAACAAGACGCCAGCTGTAGGATTCATTTGAGATTGGATCCGAATTTCTATGGCCACCTATCCCTCCACACTCCGCCTGATCACTTGTAATCAACGGTGGAGTCAATCGGCGAGAAACCTGCTTTGGGTAAAACCCACATGCTCTTCGCTAGTCCTCATTTTCTCGGTACCGACTTTCTCTCTGCAATTCCTCCTGCATTCGGTGATGGTTCTGGTTTTAGGTTGAATTTTGAGTAAGGGTTTTGCGACCACAGTCTCGATGCCTTTGGAATTACAAAGGATAGGTGGTGAATCTAGCTTCACGATGTATTGTTTTACGCGGTTTCAGCCTAACTGGTAACAATAGCACCCATTTATATATATATTCTCTTGATTGTTTTGTTTTCTTTGCAATTTGTTTATGAAACTGCTTCCTCATTCCTAATACTAGTTTTCTGTTTTTCTTTCAACTCAGAAGTTTGTGAATAAATGGCAGGTTTATCTTCTACAGGTAATATAAACACTAGTTTATGATTCCCTTCCATACCCATTTAGAGTTAAGCTGTTTTTTTAGCATTGCTAAATCCATTGCGCAGTTACTAATTACTTATGGTTTGTCTCCTTTCCTCTCCACTGGTGTGTTTCCTTCCGAATGGCTTTTTAATTCCTCTTTATCGTTGAACATTGGGGTTTTTGACTTCCGCTATGGTTAACAAAACCATTTCTTCTCTAGGTGCTCCATCTCTAAAGGACTCTTCGGCCATTTTCTGGCGATTGGTGGAAATTTCCTTACTATGTATCAAGCCAAGTTAACCATTTAAATGAAAAACTGTTTTTAGTTTGTAATGACTTAAGGGTTTTCGGCTTAATGCCTAACAGTCCTTCCTTCGAGTCTATGAAGGTTATTTGACAGAGTTTATTTCCGACTTTTGTGTATATATGTATATTTATCAATCTGGGTATTCGAGACTCAGTTTTCTCTGCATACTGAATTCTGGAATTTAGTTTCGCTTCACAATTTTAAAAGAAGGGTTTTGTTTTTCCTTATATTTGTAATATTTTGGTAAAGCCTTGACGAAGTGAATGTTTAGCTATGCTCTTTATGAAGTAATATATAAGCATATCAGCTTGAAAAATATGATGCTACTTCTTATTTGTGTTACTCAGGTCTCCTGGTTATGCATATATATTTGATAGCTCTAATTGCTTCTTATAATTTCAAATTCTGGGTTATTTGCTTTCGTTTTAATGGTTGCATGTCTCGAGCGTCGGGTTGGTCTGCATGTTATTGCATAGTTCAACATTTATTTTTCATACAAATGGCGTTTATTTCTATTTACGCCTTAGATGATTATTGCACACTGTTTGGTCGAGGAAACGGAGTTTTCTATACCATCGTTTTCTTTATGATAGTTTAGAGTTCTACAGTAAGTAATCTATACAAATTGTTTTTTGGTGACCGAACAACCCTTGGTTTTGTCCGAGTATAGTAGTAGCCAGAGACACGACGTGCTCTGGACTTGGGATTCCACCTCAAGACTGAAACTGACAGTGTTCTCTGCCCCTATTAGGTTACAATGCCACTATCTGTCATGAGTTTTACTGTTATAAAGTTTTAATCAATAACTGGATATTTCCATTCACTTGTTATCTATGTTTTTCCATTTGTATAGATTTTGTTCAATGCAAAATATTTACTTCTGTAATGCTATATTGTTTTCAGTTACATGATTATATATCACGGTACTCGTACATTACAGTACTTCCGTCTTTTTTTTATCACCTTTACTAATGGCTTTGACTTAATTTATATAACATAGAAACACACTATTCTCAATAAGTATAGCTAAATACTATTCTCTTTATTATCAATTTTTCCTTCTCTTTCACAGCAAACCAATTCAAGAAACACATCAAAATATTCCACAGATAATTTCCAAAACATGTAAATAACTTGAAAATTTAATATAAAAGTACACAAAACTCAATCTCATTCAACTTATTTTTTATAACAAGTAATTTATTGTCTTTGCTTCTAACGAAGCACAGTTCCTGTGGACATAATTACTAAAAGAATCAGTTCCTATTTTAAGTTTACTGAATACTCAAAAACTTATTTGAATTTGCATTTCATTGTTGATGTCCTCCCACCCTTCAAGAGAGGCAATGACGTCCTTCTCTTTTCCCCTTTCTCCACACCCGAGAGGTACATGTTGAAAGTAGTTTCTTCTATGACCTCAGGATTCCTAGTCCAGTCAGAACCAGAAATTCTCAGGAATGCTGAGTGATTTCGACTGGTCTCTACCAACTCAGGAAATTCTGCCCTCTTTCTTTGCCCATGAACAAAACCCCTATTCCTCACTGGGATAAGTCTCTTATCTTCAGAGGAATAGGTAACTGTTCAAACTGTCCCAACCACCTCTCAGTCTTGGAATACTTTTACCATCAGCTTTTTACTTTTTATGGAACTGTTTTTCCATAACCAATTTTATTTTTCATATTAACAACAAGGAAAATAAACTTTTCTAGAAAACATTAATTGTCTCAGTCTTTTTTAAAAAGTAATAACAAAATGTAATTTCACTAGTTAACAACTAGTTAATACTAAATGTCGTTGTCACATAAATAGTTGTATTAGTAATATAATACATATACCTACTATAATAATAATAATTATATTACCTTAATAATTGTGATACTTTATAAAATTATATATTTATAAATAATTGTATTAGTAATATACATATACCTACTATAATAATAATATAATAATAATAATTGTGATACCTTACTAATTGTATTTTATGTTTCTTCTTATTTAACAGTGGGAACTCAAGCTACCGGGGAGAAATGGTACTTCTACTTTCACTTTTCTTGATAGATTACGAATCAGTTCGACCTATAGATACCGATAGTTTGTCGCTAACAAAACTTCTATCTTACTACTCCCCATAATGATATACATATTGGGAACTTGAATATGAGACAATGAAATTTTTAGATAAACAAATATCTTAATTTCAAAAAAATGAGCTTCATCTTCAAATTTTTTATTTTTAAGGGCGGAAACGTGAAGCTGGGTTACACTTTTGTGAGAATCGGGCGCCGAAAATTTTTTTCAGCAATAGTTCGGCCGAACATTATATGAAGTTCGGCCGAACTCAATAATAGTTCGGCCGAACTTTATTAAATAGTTCGGCCGAACTGTTGAGTCCGTTTAGATTGACGGCACAGTGACGGCGAAGCAAACAGAATTTTTGCCGGAGGTTTGGAAAACCGGCAATAGGAGTTCGGCCGAACTTATTTAAAAGTTCGGCCGAACTATGAGTTCGGCCGAACTCGTTTTTATATATAAACCACCCGCGAAAGCAGTAAGGTTACTGTTTTCATTGTTGGCGCGCTGTTTTTGCTGGTCTGTTGCTGATTGCCGCGTTGCTGCTGGTCTGTTGCTGCTGGTCGAGCTGATTGGCGAGTTGCTGCTGTGTGCTGGTCGAGCTGATTGCCATCGTCCGCCATCGTTAAGATCTGGTATGTTCCGTAAATCGCAAACACAAAATAAATCTCCTTCACGAGGCATGGAAATAACAGTGTTATGACATAGTCAAGATATAAAGGTAGAGCTGCCAAAATTCAGAAACAATACATAGTCTGAGTCACAAGGGTCATCACAGTTCAATTATGAAGCCCAAGGAGTATACACAGTTAGTTCAAAATAATTATGCCATTGTCAACGTTGTTTCAAAATAATTATGCCATTGTCCACGTTGTCTTGTAGATTTCGAACCCATTAAAAAATATTCATTGTTTCCCTTTCTTCTTTAACTACAAACTATCTTCACTGCAATTAGAAATCTGAACCACTTTCTATTCTGCCCATCCAAAAATCTCAGAGATGAATATACGAAATTCTGTCTCTGAAATGAAAATTTTGTCCACATATTTACAGTGGTTTGCAAAATTTGAAAGGACACATCTGTTTGGAGGGAGGCCGACATGAATGTGTGAATGTAGGTCGGCTGGCGTAAGGGAGAACCATATATTCCTTAACATCCATATATTGAAAAAATTGTTGCTTTAATTTGCTTTACACATGACATACAGTGAAACATTTAAAGTCAATCTTAGCAAAAAAGTTGTTTTAGTTTCAAGATGGGGTATGCACAAGATTAGAAACTTTGAAGGGAAAACACCATCAAATAGAATGCAAACGTAGCAGTATTCTATGGCTACTAAAAAAACACATTATTTTCCCTTCATGTATATCTTTATTTTGTTTTACTCTAATTTAACTATATTCAAAGTTTAATAATTACACCAAGTAGCATGGAACACTAGCTATGTAGCCTTGTTAATAAAGTTTGATCATTTATCATACATGAATGTTATGTCATAATAATTATGTCATATGGAGGTTCATAAAATGTGTAATGATCTATTTTTTTCACAGTGAAAAAGTTCGTAACTATTCATATTAATGATCAGCTACCTGTTACAAATGTCTGTAGTATAAAAAACTACTGTTCTGTCCGAAACATATACAAAATCATAATCAGTCAGTTTTCAAAAAAAGACTGTAGACAGTCACCAACCCAGAATGTAATGATCTATTATTCAAGGTATAGTCAGTTTTAGGTGAGGATAATGAATATGATGTTAGTAAAACATCATCCACATAAATATTAAGTAATAAAAAAGAATCATTATTAATAATCTTTTATCATTTATCATACATAAATGTTATGTCATAATAATTGTGTCATATGGAGGCTCGTAGAATGTGTAATGATCTATTATTTAAGGTATAGTCAAATTTAGGTAAGGATAATGAAGATGATGCTATTAAAACATCATCCTCATAAATATTAAGTGATCAACATATAAACTTCATATACGTGATTTTTTCTTTGTTATGATTGTTTTGACATGTGTTGTGGTTTGGTTGTTTTTTTTATACATAAGTGAAGGTATGCTTTAATGATTAAGTGTTTGTAATTTGTTTTCAAATATTTGAATTTGAGTTTGTAGTTGGAAATTTCAATTATTATGAATGATATAGCTTTGGGAATTTTGCACTGATTAAAGACATTTTTGAGAAATGATATGATATTATTTGCTAGAAAATATTTAATATTTCAAGTGTTATTTTTTAAATTGATTTGTGTGTTCTTCTTTCATTTAAAACAACTATAATTAATTACAATAAAAATGTAATACCTATAAAAGATAAATATTCAATTTTATATATTTATAAACAATGATATTAGAAATACAATACATATAAGGTAAAATACAACTATTTATAATACAACATATAGTTGTATTAGGAGTATAATACATATAGAATTCAAATACATCAATAAATATCTCTAATTTCAAAAAAAATATTTTAATCTTCAATTTTAGTTGTATATGTGGAGCTACTTTTTTATTTATACAACACACTTAGATTATATAAATTTATATATTTAAAAAAATTATAATGGAAGTGTAATATTTTAATAAAATATAAAAATAAAATCAAAACAATATATATAAATTATTCTTTAAATTTTAATATATATATATATATATATATATATATATATATATATATATATATATATATATATATATATTCAATTTTTATTTATAACATATACATTTAAATTGTATAAATTTATATATTTATAAATAATTATAATAGAAATGTACTATTTCAACAAACTATAAAATTTAAATATATAAAAAATATCTAAATTAAAAATTTATTTAAATTTTTAATACTAGTTATCATTTATTTATTATTTTTGAAAATATCTATTAGTTTTTTTAATATTATACACACTTAAATTATATAGATTTATGTATATATAAACCATTGTACTTCAATTATAATATTTTAATAAAATATAAAAATTAAATATATAAAAGAAATAGATATATACTAAAAAAAAATATTTAATCTTTAAATTTTGTTGATATCTTTTTTAATATATGGATTAATTATTTATCTATAAAATACATAATTAAATTATAAAAACTTATATTTTATAAATTATTATAATAAAAGTGTAATGTTTCAATAAATAATAAAGGCTAAATATTTTCTTTTATAAGTTTAAGTGATGTTAAATAAAAATTAATAATTGGCATCCATTATTTTTTATTATATGTGCTTTCAGGAGGGTTGGAGTGATGAGAAACCCTAATCATGGCAGTTGGATTAGGGTCTGGTGGCTCTGAAGGAGTTGCAGGGCCCATCAGGAAGACTCTGCATTGCGCGAAAGCAGGCCCTAAGTGTCAGAATCGTACGAACACATGGACTCCTCTTAGACGGCCACGCTGCAGGTTGGATTGGATGGTTCGGGTCAGAGCAAAGCGGGGTTAGGATGGCCGTCATCCCAAACTCAAACCCTAACCTCCTTGTTTGTTAGTGGTATGAGCACAGGAGATTGTCACTGCTAGGGTTTCGGTGGTGTAGAGCAGGTCGTTTAGGCACTAATACGCTGGGCAACCATGGGATTTGAAAAGGATTCCATAGACTGTGAACCAACGCTGGAAGACTTATTCGTTGTATGGGGTTAGGAGGTATCGGCGAAGAATCTGGACCGTTTCTTTCCGACCTTGGGTGAATCGGGTAAGAACGATAAGGCTCCTATTGGGGCTTGGACTCTATCAAACGATGCGACTCTGCTCGAGGAGAGTCTGCAAAGTACTTACAACTGTGTGCGGAAGGCAGGGGTTGGTTACGACTCATCCTAGCTATTTCCAAACCCAGCACAGATCGGGGTGTCCCACTCCAGAGTTATTCGCATTCGCAAGCTACTTCTAATCCAGGTAATCTGACAATCCCCTTTCGTTCTGGTGGGATACAAGACATAGTAGCTAGCTGTGGGTTGTTTGGTTCTTCTGGTTTCAAATATTATCTGGGTGAAAGCCACAGAGAGGTTCATTGGGGCAGGGGTCTTCCCTGTGAAGCCACTTCGGTGCTTCGACAACCTACTCCGTGGCAAGGCATTGCCTCTCTGGAAAAATTTCTTCTATCACAAGGTAGCAAAGCGAAAAGCTTGGGGACGGCTGTGGCCAAGGGTTTGATTAGAAACCCTAGGGGGACACACCAGTCGATATTGATACAACAGGGTGGTTCTCACAAACTTTCTGAAGGGAACCCAGGAGGGGCTGAAAATCCTGGGGTAGAAGTTAGTCACAAGGAAGGTCTCGGGTCTCTTGGGCCTCTTGAAGGCTCTACGGAACCTGGAGTATTGGCCAGAGAGGACACAAAAAATATAGAGGAAGGGCAACCTTGGTTGCCAAATCTAGAGATCCCAGATGCGACTAAAGGGCCGTTGGAAGGCTTGGAAGGTGGAAGAGGTAGGGTTGCAGGAACAAAAAGGAAAAAAGCTAAGTCGATCAGAAGGTTGGAAGATTTCCCTTGTTGTGTATTTGGTGTGGATATACACACTGATGAAATAATGGAGGCTATGGAAACAATCTTTGTGGGCAGAGTTCGGGGCAGGAAATACTCTACAAACTACATCTCTGATTGGACGACCTCGGAATGGTCTGAAGCTCTGGGTCAACCCATGGAGATTCAAACCCTTGCCAAGATTTGGTTCATGATAAAATTTGAAATGGGTGAACACCTAGCATGGGTGTTGGAAAAGAATTCGAATTTTGGGAAGAGACTAGTTCTATTTAGGAAATGGACCCCCCTTTTTTATGCACAGAGAGAGAAAATTGAAGACTCGCCAGTTTGGGTCAAACTACCAGGCATTCCCATTCCTTTCTGGATGGAATCTACCTTTCGCTCTATCGGGAACACTTTGGGTCACTTTCTGGAAGCGGACATGTCATTTTAGCAGACAAGGGACTTGAGTGCAGCTAGGATCCTTGTAAATTTAAACCCTAGAGCCGGATTAGCAGAGGCAATGTGGCTAAAATACAAAGATTACAAATACTCCCAGATTCTGGACTACGAACACTTGTCATTCCATTGCCACCGTTACCACAACTATGGCCATCTAGCGAAGGACTGCCTGCTAGGGCACCGAAGACGTCGGCATCAAAAAAGGAGGAATCGAGGACCAATGGTTTCTTCAGGGATGGAAGAACCTAGGTTTTCTGATGGTGAATTAATGGAAGGGATGGAGGGCCCTGGTGCGCCTGAAGGCACAAACATTGTTGTGCCCCCATAATACTCTCATACTGCTATTGATGTTCCATCTCTCGTCTGAGTCCCGCCACCTGAAGCTTTTCCTACACCTGAAGCAGACTTGGTTGAATTTCCTCAGGAGGGTATGCCTCTGTTCTCTACCCCCTCTCTTATTTCCTCTTTATGCTTTCTTGGTTTTCCTTTTTCATTTCCTGGTCCCTCCAAGACTCTACAAATGTAATGTATGCTCATGCACTATGTCATAGAGTCCCTGGATAGCATAATTACATCAATCTTTCCCTCTTCTATTGACCCTCTATCTGAGATTTTCCTCAATCAGACCTGTCCTTTACCTCCTATCCCTGAGAAAACCCCCTATAATCTTTGGTCCTTGATGAAAAAATTGTGGTCAAGAGTGCACATAGGGGGTTTAGAGTCCAACCCCATCTCGATTGGTCCTAGAAAACTAAGAGGCAGGAAGTCAAATCTCTCCAAGGTGCAAGTTAAGGCCAAATTAGACATTGCTGTCAGGAAGGAGCTTTCCCTCTCTAGGGTGCTTAGAGCAGCGTAGTCCCCATCTCAGGGTCCCTGATGATCATTCTTTCTTTCAACTGTAGGGGTTTTGCTAGTCAACCTAAAAAACTAGCTCTGAAGGAACTGATGAAATCCCATTCACCAAATGTCCTTATGCTACAAGAAAATTTGGGTTATGGGGCTGAGGTGGTATTTTCTCTTTCAAGGATGTTCCCTGGGTGGGGCTTCCAGGCTTTGGATGCCCATGGAAGCTCAGGGGGATTGGCCATGGGGATAAATTTTGGGCATTTGAAGGAAATATCCTCTTGGGGGTTTGAAAACACTCTGGTTATGGAAGTTTATTCGAACAAGCTCTGTCATTCAATCCTTTTGCTAAATGTTTATGGCCCATGCTAGGAGAGGATTCAGTACTGGAACACTCTATTTGCAAAGGCTTGTCTTCATAATTCTCATCTCATCTTGGGAGGAGATTTAAATTTCTCCCTAGGTCAGTGAGAATCATGGGGTCCATTGGCTCGACCTGATCCACTGACAGATTTCTTCACCAACCATTTTTCATCCACACATATGGTGGATGCAATCCTGATAAAGCCCCGGCCGACATGGAGGAACAGACGCATGGGGGAGGACAGGGTAGCAAAGAAATTGGACCGTTTCCTTCTCCATTAAGAGCTAGTGGTGAGATGTTCGGTATTCCGGAATTGGGTCGGTGAAGGAGGGCTCTCTGATCACTTGCCCATACTTCTTGAAATCAAAGGACCCAACAAGAAGCTTGGTGCACCTTTCAAGTTTAACTCTTCATGGCTTAAAGAAGACTCTTTTTCCTCTTTGTTCCATGCCACCTGGAGGAAGGATGGGCCAAGGGAGCCTGGAACTCATAGCAGGAATTTTATAGAGAACCTCAAAGAAATGAAGAGGGAAACACTGGAATGGGCAAAGGCTAAGACTCTCAAATAGGTGGAAGACCTTCATAGGATCAACGAGGAACTATATTTTCTTGAAAGCCCAGAGGGGGATGGCTATGCCTGTGTGGAAGCAAGGGACCACATAAAGTGCCTGGAAGAATCTAGGAAGAAAATCCTCTTGGTTCAAGAGGAGAGTTGACATCTTAAGAGTAGGGTTGTATGGCTTCAAGCAGGAGATGAAAACACTAAATTTTTCCAAAACTATGCAAAAGGGTGAAAAAACATCAATACAATCTGGAGTATAAGGACGGATGAAGGAGAGGAGGCTCGCTCCTTTGAGGCCCTCTATAACCTTGGTGTAAAGCACTTCAAATATTTATTCAGGGCCCCAAGGGAGGCATCCATTGCTGAAGTCATTAGGGTGGCACAAATTTTCCCCAGATATATATATGAAGAAGGAAATGACAGTATCATGGAACCTATCACGAAGGAAGAAGTGGAGGACATTCTTAAGGCAATGTAGAAGGATAAGAGCCCAGGCCCGGATGGATGGACGGTGGAATTCTTCCAAAATTTCTTTGACTTCCTAGGGGATGACTTATTGGCGGTGGTGGAGGCATCAAGAAGTTCAGGACTAAACTATCCTCCTTTCAACTCCACCTTTCTGGATCTTATTCCAAAAAAGGATTGCCCGGAGACTTTCGATGACTTCAGGCCTATCTGTCTATGTACCTGCACCTATAAAATCATTTCAAAAGTGATTTCAAATGGTCTCAAACCTATTCTCTCCAAAAACATCTCTTTGGAGCAGTTCGGGTTTCTGTATGGAAGACAGATACATGAGGCTATAGGAGTTGCTCAATAAACCCTTCATAGTTTAAAATTGAGCAAGATAAAAGGTGCTATCATTAAAATTGATCTATTTAAGGCTTATGACAAAATCAGTTGGATATATATTCGACTCCTCCTTACTCATTTGGGCTTTTGGATTGATTTCATTAATTGGGTTATGGGATGCATCACCTCTACTAGTATAGCAGTTTTGATCAATGGGGCAGCATCAAATTTCTTCAATATTTAAATAGGTCTCCATTAGGGATGCCCCCTATCCCCCTTTTTTTTTCTCCTGGCTGCAGAAGGCCTCGGCTTGATGATTCACGAGGCAAAGCACAGGGGGACTCTTAAAGGGATCGAAGTCGTAATAAATAAAATTATCACCCACCTTCTCTTTGTTGATGATATTATCCTTTTTATAAATGGCAGCCTGGAAGATATTAGACGCCTCCAAGTCATTCTGGATCTCTTTCTAAAGGCTACAGGGCTCAGTGTAAACTGTCAGAAATATAAAATTACTACTACCAGATTATCAGTAGTAGAAACGGATAGTTTATCGAAGGTTCTATAGTTCGAAGCAAAAACCCTGCAGGATCCCTTTAAATATTTGGGCTTCTTCCTAAAGCCAGACTCTTACTACATACAGTATTGGCACTGACTAATCACCAAGATAGAGTCACAAATGAAACACTGGAGCTTCAAATGGCTTTCCAAAGCTGGGAGGTTGGTGCTAATGAAATCGGTTGCCTTGGCCATCCTAGTTTATTGGGCCGCCCTCTCATGGGTCCCCAGAAGCACTCTGTTATCAATTAACAAAATTTGCAACCGTTTCCTCTGGGCGGGCTCAAAGGAGGAAAAGGTGATGCCTTGGGTAGCTTTGGACAAGATTGCTCGCCCAAAATCTTGGGGAGGTTGGGGCATTAAGGAGATTCCTTCTTTTACAGCCTCCCTTGCAGCAAAGCTAGGTTGGAATTTCATAACCGGGGATAATCTTTAAACGTCAGTCATCAAGATAAAATATATTGATCCTATGCCAATCATGGAATGGATGCGTATGCCGAATAAGAACTCTAAAAATGTGTCCATAGTTTGGAAAGCCATGGTTATGTCAATAAAAATCATAGAACAGGGGCTGGCATGGCACGTCGGGGATAGCTCACAGGTTTGGATTGGCCGTGACCCTTGGGTGGGATGCTCGGGGATATTTGATCTCACCCATGAACTCATTGACCATTTTGAACGCCATGGCTTCAGAACATTAAACCATGTTGCAAATCATGGATAGTCCACGATCTAGAGGCAAGAGTGGCTCTCCGAGGAAGCCCTTCAACTAGAGGAAAGGTGGTCGAGGAGTGGCAGGGATTTATAAATGATATTCAAAATTCTAACGTCAGACTTCAAGATAGATAGGATGAATTTAAATGGGTCCATGCTCCATCGGGCAGGTTCTCCCCAAAGTTTGGGTATAAATGGCTAATGGCTCAGAAAGGCTGGGGGGAACCGGAATGGTAGTACAAGTCCTTATGGCTTCTGAACGGACCGGAAAAAAGCAAGCTTTTCTTTTGGTGCATTCTTTAGAATAAGATCCCCACCTGGGATTTTCTTCAGCGCAGGGGGAATATCGGGCTAGGTTGGTGCTCGTTATGTAAATCTAGTTTGGAGTCTTCGCACCATCTCTTTCTTACCTGCCCATTCAATATGTAGCTCTAGACAAAGACGTTGAGGCTCCTTAAACTCTCACAGTTGTGGGAAGGTAATGATGTGAGGGCTTCCTGGGAGCAATGGTGGCAAGTTTCTCCAGATGATAGTGTCAAAAACCTCCCTTTTCTTGTTTCCTGGGGGACTTGTATAGCTAGGAACCGAATCATCTTTCAAGACACTTCTTTCCTTATCAACTGTCTTGCTGCTGAGAGTGCGTCCATCTTTGAATTCATTCCCCTCTCGACTACCCCTCCCCACCCCTAAGTTATTGTTCAAGAGCACATTAGAGGGGATATTCCATGGGCCTACTTTGATGGGGCTTCTGACCCACAAAATAGGTGTGGGGATGGACTAGTCATCCATGATCCTTCAGGAAAAATCCTGAAAGAATCTATAGGGCTTGGCCAAGGGACAAATAATTTTACTGAACTCAAAGCTCTTCATCTTCTGCTATGTTGGCTTTAATTTCTCGAGATAAGAGATGTCAAAATATTCGGGGACTCTATGAACATCATCAAATGGTTTAACGGAACTCGGAGATGCCAAAATTTCATTTTATCAACTTTGCTAGATGGATTTTTCATTGTAAAAGCTTATTTTAACCAGATATCTGCTTGCCACATATACAGGGAATGTAATCATGCAACAAACATCTTATTTAAGGAAGGTGCTCGGCAAGATATGGGGCAATGGGTTGTTGTAGCGGTCGAAGGAGGGTAGATCCGAGGGATTGATCTACCTCCTTTCGCCCACTAAGATCCAAATGCTCTTTTTCACACATATGCTGGTATGTTTTATAATTTTTTTCGTTTTAAGTTATTTTACGCACTGATACTTATGGTTAAAAATATATATTTTTTGGTCTCTGTTTCGGATTGTTTTCCTCATTGAGGAGATCCGGGAGACTGTTTCTATTTTAAACTTTCATGCTGTTATAAAACTGAAAAAATGGGAATGGTGCCTACCACCCAGTTTTTAGTCATGAAGAAAGTCATGATGATGATTACAGCAGACATAGTCTGTTTTCACCTCAGTGTCAGGCCTTTTCACAACAAAGTGGAAGCTTGGGGGGTTGAAAGGAGATGATACAAAAACGTACTTTTTTTTTTTGGACAAAGCTGTGACGATTGACATAACATCATCCTCGCCAGCGGCAACTACATTGTTCCTCTACTCATAAGTAAGGAAAAGGTAGTTCTTCAAATTCTTTTGCATATGCTATGTAACCTTCTATATAATCAATAGATGGGTTCGATTTTTTATTTGGAAAAAAAATATATGTGTGTTAATTATTTATCTATAACATATACATATAAATAAATTAGATAAATTTATATCTTTAGAAATACTTATAATAGAAGTGTAATATTTCAATAAATGATAAAAGCTATTTTTTTTTTAAGTTTAAGCTGCATTAATTTAAAATATCAAGTAAAAACATATGTAACCAAAAAGCATCATCACAATGTTCCGATAGAGTAATTTTTCCAAAATTCCAGTTTTAAAATTTCTAGCATAACTAAAGTATCTATAATTGTATTGTTAATGTCAAAACATAAACTGGGAGTATGTATGTCTCATAAAGTTGGCCGAAATTCTCTTAAGGCCACCCACATCAAATATTACATCTTTGGGGACTCTTATGCACATGGAGTCATTCATCCATGATGCATACAGAGAGGTGTATTCAGAGGATGAGGACTTCAAGGAGGTGTATCAGCAGTTCCAAATTCAGATGCATGTGCATGATGGCAACAACACCATTGACTACCATCTCCAGGATGGGTTACTCTACAGGTTGGATAAGATAAGTGTTCCTCAAGGTGAGCGATTGCAACTTATCAAAGAGGCTCACACCTCCAATGTTACAAGGCATTGTGGTGTAGGGCAGAATGGTATTGGCCCAAGATGCAAGAGAATGTAGATAGGTTCATAAAAGGATGTATGCTTTGTTGTACCAACAAGCCTAGAAATAGGAAACATGGTCTATATCATCCCTTACCTATACCTACTCGTCCTTGGGAAAGAGTTTCCATGGACTTTATTGGAGGGTTACCAATAACTAGGAAGGGGCATGACTTCCTGTTTGTGGTAGTTGATAGGTTCAGCAAGATGTGTGTTCTAATGCCCTGTAAAAAGAGCATCAGTGGACAAGAAGAATCAAACATGTACTTTGGAAAGCTTTGGGTGAACTTTAGGATACCAAGGAGCATCATTTCACACAGGGATACAATATTTCTCAGTGCATTATGGACAACATTGTGGGAGAATATGGACATGAACTTGAAGAGATCTACAACATTCCATCCACAGATAGATGAGCAGACAAAAGTAGTGAACAAGTATTTGATGAAACTTTTGAGGGGATACAACGAGAATAATTTGAAGACCTGGGATGAACATATGGTATATGTACAACAATTTTATAATAGAGAAGTCCACACTTCTACAGGAATGTACCCATTTGAGACTTGTTTTGGATATTTTCCACCTTCACCTTTGGATTTTTCATATGGGTAACAAGGAGGAGTGAGGGAAGATATTACAGGAGTTGTTTTAAGGGCTGAAAAATTTATAGAGAATATTAGACAAATCCATATACATGTACAAGAAACACTGCATAAGTCACATGAGAAGTATAAAACCATGCATGATCAACACAAAACAGAGAAGTCATTGAAGGTGGGAGACAAAGTATGTTTACAATTGAACAAGGATAGGTTTCAGGGGGCTGATAAGAAAATTAAGGCTATGAGGTATGGTCCCTTTGAGATACTCATTTTACCACTATATATGTACACTTGTGCACTTATGAATGTGGGGAATTTGAAACTCTATGAGCCTTCCATGCTAGATCAGGAAGAGGAAAAATTGGATAAAAGATACAGTTTTATAGAAGTGGTCCAGAACTACATGACAGAAGCAGGAAGACCTTTGGCATATTGGGTTGACAGGACAACTTCCAGGCCAAGCTAAATGGTACACCAGAGAGAAGGCGGAGGATAATTTTCCTCACCTCATTAAATAAAATCTTTTGTGGACCAAAAGACTCCCAAAATGGGTAGGTGTGATTGATATTGGATCATTATATTATTTATCACCATCGCAATTCATTTGGAGTGGAAAAAGTGAATGAATAATCTCATGGGACCGTTTTTACTAGTAGGACCCAGTTTGGAAAAATGGGGTGTGAAATATTCTAGGAGTGTTTTGAGGCTTCAAATGAAGTTTTTTGGGGGTAAAATATTTCCCCATAATTGTGAAATTTCATTATATTATGCACAGATAGAGTTTTCCAACTGTGCAAGAATCATTTCAATCGGAGTCCGTATGCAAACATTATGCCACTCAAAAATTGACCTTCCTGTTTTCAAACCTATATTTCATAAGGATGTGACATTAGCCCCCAATATTCATGGAAAAGGGTCTAGCCACATGTTTTTGATGTTAAATAATCTATAAGAGACTATTTTGTAGCTCTAGTTAAGAGTTGATGTAGTTAAAATTAACCACTAGTAGGTTATCGGGTTGTGTTATAACTAGGCCACGAGGAAGAGGCATTCCATTCTTTCGAGAGAATTTTGTTCCATAGCTGAGAAAAGCTAGCCAAAATAGATAGGAGGTAGAGAAAACAGAGAGGATTTGTGCACTATAATAACACATGGGCCATATGTATTACTTCTTTGTACTCGCAGCCATATTTCCAGATAGAGAAAGAGAGCGAAGATACCTCACCTTCCAAGTGCATTTTCTCCGAGAAGGGTTTTCGAGAGAGGATATCTTGTGTCTTATGTGTAGAAATTTATTAATACTGATGTATTACCAGATTCTCTTGATCTAAAAATATTTATGTTCTTGCTAAATACAAAATCCTTCCACTTTTAAACTTGCGGAAATTTAAAACTCAATTGCAAACACATGTGAATAAATTCAATCACACATAACATAGTTGTTTTACGGGAAGGCTTAAAGATAAAAACCCCAACTATCATATATTATGTATATCAATGGAATCATGTAATAATCTCATACAAAGCTTAGTAAATCAAGCTCTCAGTACAATGTAGATTCATTACACACTGTCATGCAGAAATTTGCATATCTATGCACCAATTTCTTGCCTCCTGACAGCCTGCCTCCACTGCGCAATTCCTGCTAAAGAAGACCCCTGAATGAATTCAAATTGGCCTTGCCTTTACTTTTCAATTCTCATTGGCAACTCCAATGTGTGTCAGATGCATTGAATGCATCGCTATAGTCATAACAGATAGTCCATCTCACCCTTTCACCTATCTCTCCACTGGGTCTCCACTGGAACTGACATGCACTGTAGTTAACTGTTGTTTCTGTTCTGTTGTTAGTGAGTTATTAGTTGTGAATTAATTAACTAATTTATTCACTTAACTCTCACTAGTGTATCTTTCAGTTAGACTAGACACAACTTAACTAAGTCAAACTAAATAACAACTCCATAAACTACTCTTCCAACTCTGTCATAACTTTGCCACTTCAATTTTAACTGAGTCCTTCATGCATGAGCCACCAATAACCCTAGGAATTGAGTAATTCCTTCAGCCCACTGATTTTCCAAATCTGTTCACTGAAATAAAGTGCTCCAAGAGAATAAGTTGATGTTTATTGTCGGATTATTATTAAGAGCTAATAATAATGGACATGAATCTATTTTTAGATCGACGATCTATAAATAGACTTCGCCCAATATTCTAAAAATAGAATTTCATCTATTTTTCACATTTGACCAACCATCTAAAAATAGCATCTTGCAACTTATAGAATATGCTCACCATGTCTAAAAATAGACATACACCTAAAAATAGCCTGCGGGCCCCACTTAGTGAAGGTGCTTACTTTTCACTAAGCTCATCATCTTGTTGAATCTCAAAATTATGTGTGTGAGAGATTATTTCATCATTCTCTGATTTTATTCATAATTTATATTCGCATGCATGCACTAATTATATTTAAATATACAGATCTTAAAGTTTAATAAAACTATAATAATGTAGAACCTAATATTTTTAATATAATATTATTAGGTTTTTTGTGACAAATTGTCCAGTGGCATACCCACGACAGTTTATGGATCAATAAAATTATAGAAACGTAAACATAGAGCCTAATTTATCAACAAACACAAAACCGATGGATAGAAGTAACAATACAGAAGACATTGGGCCCAGATAAATTTACCATGACTGAAGGCAACCCAAAATGAAAGGCCAGCTATGACAACCAACTTATGAATGAAAAAAAATGTGTACCACAAATAATCATAACATATAATAACCTTTCTAATGATATAATAGGAGAAAATCAGGGAAAAACTGAATATTAACAAATATACGAAAGAGATAAGGAGATACTCATTTAACGAATGTTGGGATACACATCACACTTATGCTTGGGGAAGCTCCACTGAAGTCAACATATTCAAACACATAGAGAGAAAAAAATATTTCTCTACTACTTGTGTCCTTATCATTCAACCACTACAATTTCCCTGAATTAAAATTCCATGTAGACCATACAACCTTAACCCCACTACACCTTGTATAAATTACCATAAAAAAATACCTCTTGTGCAAAAACTAGTTACAATTCAACTAAATTTGCTTCAATTTTCCTCACTACTTTCGCTCTGTGGAAAAGAAGCAAGTTGTACTTCCTTTTTGTGCCGATTTTCAACCATTTAACAAGCCCTTTCAACTCTATTCATCCATAAATCATCATTACAAGGTGAGAAATTAAGCTATGTGCTTATGCATGAAAGGGGCTCTAACGTCGCCCCGATATTAGAAATTCTCTCTATTTTGGAATGGCAGCCATATACACTTACTCTCTAGCTTCTCTTGGGAGTCGCCCCATCCCAAGGAAAATATAAAAGTCCAATATATAAGAGAAACATATGTAAATTAGAAAAATATTTTATTATATGTGTATTATTATTTTATTTATATCATATACAGTTGAATTATATAAATTTATATATTTATATGGAGTTATAATAAAAGTGAAATATTTCAATAAAATATAAAAATTATTTAAAAAAAAAAAAAAAAAAAGATCTTCATCTTTAAATTGGTTGTTGTTGAATATATAAGTTAAATTAAAATGCTGAAAATTACCATTGAGATCATGTTTCCTCCTAAATTGAGGATTATTGTGATCCGCCTCTACGAGACTGTTATTTCCAAGCTTAAGACCAATGAAGGGTGGTGTAAATTTATTAAATGAAATATTGAGGTTAAGCAAGGATGCACCCTATCCCCTACCCTTTTTGACATTTACATCGATATGTTAGAGGAGTGTTGGAAACTGCAGGTTGTAAGGGTAGTGAGCTTGCTAGTATAATGATTACTCTTCTCCTCTATGTTGATGATATTGTTCTTCTTGAAAAGATCCATGATGACCTAGAAAAGCATCTTAAGACTCATCATGTCTACTGCTCCAAGATGGGTATGACAGTTAATACTGACAAGACTAAAGTCTTCAGACTGCAAACTTCTGTGACTCATAATTTTATGAGAGAATTTTTCTAGTAACTCACATAATTATTTTTGTTGTCAATGTGTTTCAAACCACTAAGTACGGTTCATCATTAGGACTTGGATGAAAGTGTTGATCCAACAAAACCATTACATATACTTGTAGGGATGTAAAACGGTCAGAGAAATGAACATGAAGGAAACAATAAAATGGTCCAAATAGACAATTAGATTTGAAATTATTATTTTGACTTAATATTTTGAAATTATATATATATATATAGAGAGAGAGAGAGAGAGAGAGAGAGTTTCTAAATATAATAAATTACTAATATTATGTTCTTAATATCTTAATAATATTGATTTAATATCATTTCTTTGACTAATAATAATAATTTGATATATTAATACTATTTTCAAGAATAATGAATAATAATATTAAATTTAGTTTAGTTGATCGTATTACATAATTCCAATTTAATATAAAAAAAATAAATAAATAAAAGATAATATTATAACCTTGACATAAACTAAATAAATAAAAAACAAAAAATTATCATCCATTGTAGTTTCGTCTATGATAATCATTGCTTAGAGTAGGCTTCTTATAAATATTTGGGTATTGAATTTCCTCATCAAATTACCTGGAATTAGAGCATCGAGAAAAGGATTATTGGAATATGGAAATCCTATTATGAGCTTGAAAACAATTTTAAGTCAATCGATCTTTGCATTTGGAGTAAAAAAGGGTTCCTCTTTGAGACTCTTGTCACCCATGTTCTCTTATATGGTTGTGAAGTTTGGGGTTGTAGTATATCTAGAGAGTCGCAAAGAAATATTGGGATGATTCAATAGAAATTCATAACCTACAACTTCAAGATCAAGATAAATACTCCCTATCTTATCCTCTTGATCGAGGCTGGTTTGTCCCCCATTGAAAGTACGACTATGTTTAGATATCTAATGTATAAAAATAATCTTTACAACAAGGAATATAAGAGGCTCCCAAAAATTTCTTCTAACTTTAGTCAAAACCGCCACCTAGAAACCACCACCTTCACCTCAACTCTAGGTGGCATGAGGATGCCAAGGCTTGGTTCAATCATTACAGGATTAAGGAGGAAACCATTATGGGAATCAAGGATGGTGTGAAAGCTAATATTACCTCCAATTTTAAGTACAAGTTAATGGATGATAAGGAGATGGAGGGTAAAAGGAAGCTAAGATACTATTAGGAGGTGATCAACCCCACTTTTGATAATGAGAATTACTTCTCTATGTTGACCGGAATTAAGAAAAAAATTAACATCACTAGGATAAAAATAAATCTCATGATCTTCAAAGTGAAACCGGGAGATGGTCTACTCCCAAGACTCCCTGGGATGATAGAATATGTCATATTTGTGATATTGATATGGTGGAAGATGAAAAACACTTCCTTTTAGACTGCACGACTCTTACTCACATTCGCTCTCAACTCCCTGACTTCTTCCACACTTCCAATCTTATTGAATTATTAAGTCATTCCAACTATAGCGATTTCAGAGCGATTTTTTCCCTTTTTTTTTTTTATAGAAACAAGGTTTTGAAGAATCACAATTTGATTCTTTCTCTTTTCTTCAAGTCTGATAGATCGCATTGGTATTAGTGGACCTTAATCATCATCATCATTATGTATATTTAAATTATATAAATTTATAAATTTATATATATTCATAATAGAAAGGTAATATTTCAATAAAATATAAAAGTATCTATATATATGCATATTAAAAAATATAGTAATTTTTAAAATTTATTGTCATTTATTATTTTTGAATAACTCTGTTAATTTTCTATTAACACAACTAGAAATTCCCTGAATTACAATACCATGTATCCCATAAAACCTTAACCCCACTAGAACTTGTAGAAATTACCATAAAAAAATACCTCCTGTGGTTAAAATAGTGACAATTCAACCAACTTTGTTTCAAGTTTCATCACTAATTTTTCTCCATGGAAAAGAAGCAATTTTCTTCCTCTCTATGCCAATTTGCAACCATTTAACACACCCTCAACTATAGTCATCCATAAATATTCACTGTAAGGTGAGAAATTAAGCCACATGCTTATGCATAAAATGGGTAGTCATGCCACCCTACTATTAAATATTCCCTTTATTTAAGAGTGATTGTCACGACCCCCTACTCTCTAGCTTCTCTTGAGAGTCACCCCTGTTATCACTCCATCGGATCTTCGAGGTTGAGAAGAGACCAACAAAGGTAACCACAGACCAATATTTTTCCAAGTAGCTAGCCTTACTAGGCAAGAGAGGGCTCTCTCCAATGGACCTTAAGCAATATGATTGGATCAATGAGATATTAGGCTAAGTATAGTAGCACAGGGGTTTGATTGATTGAATTTTGAGGTGTTGGATCGTGAATAGGTCAGGGAAGAAATTAGGCTAGGGAAAACAAGGATCAGAATTGCAGGGATCTGACGGAGCAAGGTAAGTAAGGAGTTCAACACAAAAGGACATCTTGATGGAACGTTCTAGACTGATAGGGTTTGAGAAAATAGCATAAGAAATATAAATTCTTTTCTACTAGAAAAAATGAAACAAATTGTAACTATTCCTCCAAAACAAAGCATAAGATTAATGAATTTTTTCTTTCTGACTTAGGAAACAATTAAATTTAGAAATGGAATGAATATGAAATCACAATACATTCACACATTTGCAAAAAATAAGAAAAAACAATGTCAAATCACTTTACCACAAGAATTCCATCAAAATAGTTGCAACTCATTGTGTTATTACTTATTAAAAATCTGATTACAATAGTGTTAAATGATCAATCCAACAACATCCAACCCTTGCAATGTCAAAAGGAATGAAAGATATAGGCTGTAAACTACTTCTCCCACTCTCAGGGGTCGAATTCCTGACTTGATGAACTAATCCCCAAATTGCTCAACTGGAAACCCAAAGAATAGAGAGGTCAACAAACTCATCCCTTACTTTGGTGAAACCGATTCATTTATCCAAAAATACAATTTTACCCAATGTATCTACCTATAGTAACCTTTAGAAACATAATTAAATTTACATTCATCAATTACATCAGTAAAAATGCATTCAATCCATTGACCAACTAAGAAAAAGTCAAAATTTTCAAAATATCAATGAACAAGAAAAAGCGTAGTGCCTGATGGAAAAGCATAGCACCCTTGACAAAAGTGCAACGCCAACTTCAAGGTTACTTTTGGAGGACTTGATAAATTCCAAATTGAGCCCAAAATAGCTCATTGGAAAGTTGTTCCTGTCTAGTTTCCAAAAATTCATTTACATTCTGAAAATCATGAAGTTAAGGCCCTAAAAACCTAAATCTCCCATGACTGGTCAAAAGCATAAAGCCAGCCTAAAAAATGAGGCAGAAAGGTTATTGTTTGGATCTTTTTGGTCATTTCTCCCTGTCAGAATGTCCAAATTTGATGTGCCAATAGTCAAAATTTTATGTAGAGGGCCTTTTTAATCTAATGGTGGTGACCGTTTATCATTTGAAGGCTCCTACAAAAAGCGCAACGCGCTAGGCACTGTGTTTTTGACAAGTGGATTGTGCTAAAAGTTTGTCAAAATTTGGAAAAAATGCCCAAAACTACAAAAACTTACCCAAAAACCTTCAAAATTGGTAGATAAAGTGTTGAAGTGTCTTAAGAAATCAAGGAGTCATCAGAAAGAATTTAAATTTTATCCTCCTCCTTTTTCTTGATTAGGGTTTGCTTGTATTTTTCCTTCAACTGCTTGAGCTTAATGTTGCAGATCTTGTTTCTAGTGATTTACGTGTTGGCCATGTGTCTGAGAAGCTCATTGTCTTTGTTTTCCTTATGGAGGAGATTCTCAAGGTGAAGGTTAACTTTATTAAGCCACACTTCGATGTCATATTCAATTTCCTTTGCAATCCTGTCCTCAAAACTAAGTTGCTCTGCCCGATGTTTCTCCTACTCTAAAGCTCTCTTAAGACCTCTTGTTTTTGGTCTTGACTTGATGGTTTGAGTATCATCATGGTCAGATTCATTAGGTTCCATAATTTCCTTACCCTTGATGTCTTGTCTTTTTTCCTTTAACAGCTCTAACTCCATGAGTATATGTTTGACTTTCAACTGCTTGTTCTCTTCTTCAAGGAGTGATATGAAAAATTGGGCTCTTGCCATGTTGTCCTGCAGTTCTTTGATTATGGCATCATTTTATTTGGTGATCAGCTTTGAGGCCTTATGATCATCTTGGTCATCCAATTCCATCAACTAAAAATCTCTTTCTTCCTCATGAAGGTCTTCCTCTTCATGGACAATTGTCTTCTTGATTTTTTTTTCCCTGCTTTATTGATGAAGAAGGCAAGGCCCCTTCAACAACCTATGGAGCAAACACTTTCCTAGGTCCCCTCTGGTATGTTTTTACCTTTTTGGTTTCTTTGAATTCTTTGGCCTCTTTGGCCTCTTTGGTCTTCTTCACTGCAGCCCTGCTAGATGACACTATTTATCTTTGAGACACTGATGTTGGTGGTGGAATTGGTCTAGGAGGTTGAGGTGGTGGATTAATGAAGACATCATTCTCAATGAAGGTCTCCCATGCAATGTTCAGCTGATTGAGATGATGAAGGAAAATTCTTTTGATTAGATAGATGGAGGAGGTTGTTCACATGATTTTCATACTCTCTGTTCTGCACTATGTAGGACATCTTATCAATACTCATGTACAAATTGTGAGGGATGTTGAGCAATTTCACACTAGTGAAATTCATAATAAACCGGATGTGATAGTGGTATAGTCTGGAGAATATTCCCTCATAAGTGAAATATTTCGTGATGATCTTCATCATGGGAGAAAATATATCAAGTAGGTGACTAAAAGGAAAGACTTTCTTTTTTTCATTTTTGTATCGTAGCTTGAGAAATGGTTCATAATGCTGGGCATCTACATCTATGGCCTTAAACCATTTTTCACCCACATTGGGTATCCTTGTTGTTGCAGCAATAATATATGTGGAGATGGTGAAGTTCACACGTGCAATGGTCACTTGGTTGTCTTGGAGGTTAGATATGAAAACTCTGGTCAAATAAGGGTGATGTTGTACTCTTTGGACCATCTCACGTAAGTCAAAATAGCCCACATGTTCGAATAAATTGACTGTCATGGGTGAGGCCAACAATTCTCTAGTGTCAGATGGCTCGTTAGGGGAATTTTGAGGTCTAAAATGGGCCTCCTAAGGAAATTATATAGTGAAAATAATAAAATAAGATTTGATTACATCATCAAATTCTAGAGGGAAAAAAAGAAAAAAATATTTTTTCTACTCATATTTTCAACTTATCTCCCAAATTTTTTACTCAAATTTTGAGCAAGAGTAATCGTTGGATGCAAAATTTAATTCCTCATCCAAGGAGTACCCATGTTGCACACTTTCAATGGTTCCTGCTATATGAAAAATGAGAAATACATGAAAACGTGATTGTAATCACGTTTTTTTTATGTATTGCTCATTTTTCGTGTAGCAGGGTCCATAGAAAGTATGCAACATGGATACTCTTTGGATGAGGAATTAAATTTTGCATTCAATGAGTACTCTCACTCAAAATTTGAGTAAAAAATTTGCGAGATAAGTTGAAAATACGAGTTGAAAATGTAGTTTTATTATTTTATTATTTTATTAATTTTTTTACCCTTTTACTTAAAAAATGGTGAATCATCCCCCATGGTTGACATCATCATCTTCAATCCTATTGGTTCTTATAAATTTTATTTTGTTGTACATTTTTCTTAGGAGGCCCATTTTAGATCTCAAAATTCCCCTAATGCAAGCCTCAAAATCCTCCCTCCTTTCTGGTGTCTCCTTTCCTCTATTTCCTCCTCCATATTGTATGTTTTGTTTTGAAACCCTAGGGGAAAGGGGAAGGGAAAGGGAGTTAGGAAGTAGGGGAATAGGAAAAATTAGGGAGATAGGGTAGGAATTTTGATTACATGGATATAGTGAGGCTGCCTAGGAAAATGTAGTTTAGGAGTAGTATTTTAAGAAATGGGACTTGGGAATGAGAAATAAGGTGATGTAGGGATAGGGGGAGTGATTCCGGAGTTTGGGAAGGGAAAATAGGGTCTAGGGAAAATAATATTGGCTTGCAATGGTGAAAGATACGATTTCTTTTCTTAAAAGTTGAAATGGTGAGTGAGGAGGGTTTACACAATGAATTTGAAATTATGAAGTGAAAATATGGATTCAAGAGGTGCAACTTACTTGCATTTGACTGAGAAAACCCTTACTTCATGACTGGACCACTTGCAAATAATATTTGAAGTTATGTGTATAAGTTACTTGAAGTTATTTTTGACTTGGGGAGTTTGAGAGCTCAATGCATGAGGATGCCAATGAGTGCCTCCTTGGTCTTTGATGGCCCTTTATACTTGATGAAATTTCATAAATAGGAATTGGGACACATATTTTCTTTGAACTCAACTTTAACATTGTAATTTACCTTTTCGTTTTTTATCTTGATCCTTTGAATTTCATCTTTTGGTGGAATTGGAACATTATGACTATTGGAACTTTGACTTACATGGCTTATAGAACCTTGAGTATGCAGCTACCCTGGAACCATGAGAACTTATTACATATTAAGAAATATAAAATTACATATTGAATTGAAATTAAATTTACAAATCAAACTTTTATAATAAAATGTGTTTATTGTCACTCTTTTACTTACTAGACTTTTATGCATGCAAATGGTGATTTGATGGACCTTGAAAGCCCTAAGACCTAATGGAGACTCTGATTGAATGAACTTCATGATAAAAAGACTGAAATGATGATGACAACTCATGCGTGATGTACACTTAGCAAAGTGGTGAAATGAGCCAACAAGTAATGAAATTTTTGAAAGGAGTGATATTTGACCTAAATCTGCACCCAAGTGACCAAATTTTTGCATGATGACCTAATGGAATGAAAAAAATTTCAGAATGGGACCCTTAACATGAGATGAAAGAGTTTATTTGATCATTGGTGGAAGGATGCAAATACTGACACTAACATTGGCTCCAACTGGGGATGGTAGCTCCTTGGAGGTGCCAAGAACACCGCAGACCAAGTGCCTATCCATTGGGCATGGATTCAAAAGCTAAAAAATAGATTGAAAACTACAATCTTAAACTAATTTGGAACAAACTCAAACTAACTGAAAATTGACTAAAAATTGACTCAAAACTGACTTAAATTTGAATGACATAATTTTGAAAAGAACAAAATACCAATCAAACTTTATGGCCTTCACCTCGAGCTCCAAGATTCGGTGATTCTCCACTTCACACTTTGCAGAAAGTTAAATTGATATTTACAATGTCTATGAGAAATTTAAAATCTGCATTAGAAAATATAATTCTTGAGGAGTCTAGCATTAACTGGTCCTCCTAAGCATTCTTATCCATTCATCTCCTTCAGTATGAAAGAATTCTATACATGGAATGTTGAGATCTTGTATGGCCTTTTCCATAGGTTTTCAAATTTTCCATGCCTCCCTTTTTCCTCGTTCCTTGCATCCCACCGGAGGACTACATCTTCAAGCTTAAAATCATCTGCCTTATTTTTGTAGTCATACACCTTCTTTATCTTCTCATGAAGCTTTGAGGTGTTCTGAAATACCTCATCTCTCATCTGCTGAAGGTGAATCATATGATTTATTTGGTGTTGTACATCATTCCCCTCACTTCCTACTTCTTGCAACAATTTCATGACCAGGACTGCAAGTGATGTAGGAGAAACAATGTCTACACCATAAACTAAATGAAAAGTGGACATTACTATAGATTTATTACTACTCACCTTGTCCGCCCATAAGGCATTTACCAGATTTTTGTGCCAGTTCTTCTTGTTGGCCTCTAGCATCTTCTTTATGATATTAATCAAATACTTATTAGAGGATTCTGCTAAGCCATTACCTTGCGGATAATAGGCGGTTGAGTGCCCCAACTTGATGTTATATTTGTCACAAAACTCAACCATCCTTTTTGATTTGAATGTTGCCGCATTGTTGGTAATAATCTTATGAGGACAACCAAAATGAGACAATATGCTAGTCTCCAAAAACTGAATAATTACTAGATCTATTGCTTACCTTGTTGGGATCCCCTCGATCCATTTTGTGAAGTAGTCGGTCACCGTTAATATCCATTTGTGCTGTGCAGATGATGTAGGGTGAATCTCTCCAATGAAGTCAAGTCCCCACTGTTGAAAAGGTGCATGTACTGAAATAGGTTGCAAAGGTAAAGGAAGAAGTTTTCTTTTACATTGAAACACTTGACACTCATGGAAACTCATCACTGTTATATACAAGTCTAAAAAAAACGTTGGCTAGTAGTATCCCACTCTCAACACTTTATTAGTCGTGGTCTTCCAGAACAGATGGCCCCCACAGTATCCTCTATGAAAATCATTAATAACTTCTTGGGCTTCATTTTCAACTAAACAATTCAGCAAAATACCTCTTGGATATTTCCAATAAAGGGCATTGTTCAAAATACAGTATTTGGAAGCTTTCAAATATAAAGACATACCCTTACTCTTAGTCATGTATGGAGGAGGGTTCAAATGCTGAAGAACATATATGATATCAGAATACCAAGGAGACGAAAGAAACATATCAAATACTTGTATAAGAGTGACATCCTCTTCTTCATCAGACAATGTTGTAATAATGTTGATGTCTAGAACATGAAAATTTGACTCGGCTGTGAGCTTTGCTAGACCTTGACCTTTGATCAACTTTGTGGGCTTTATGTCAATGTCATAGTCTAATATTGTTGTTATCCATTTTCCTCTTCTACATTTTGGATCTGTGTGCATAAGAACATCTTTTACTATTGCATTGGGGACATAAGCCATAATATGTGAATGTAAAATATAAACAAGGAAATCCTTGAATGCTTTTACCAAAGCCAAAGCTTGTTTCTCTATGATATTGTACAAAAGAGTTGCTTCCCTGATGGTTCGGCTAGAAAATTCTATGGGCTGCTCAGTCTTATCATTTTTCTGCATCAAGACAATAGCCAATGTATTCTCGGAGGCAAATGGGAAAATGATAAAATCAATTGAATAATCTGGGTTAATTAAAATATGGGATGTGCTTAAGGAAAAATTTACTGAATTAAAGGACTTCTTGGCATCCTCGAACCACTTTACCTCATTCTCTTTTTGTAACATGTTGGTCATTTCTTGAAGGTGCATAGCCAAATTTGGAAAAAATTTGCGTAAGAAATTCATCTTACCATTGAAAGCCTGAATTTCTTTCTTGCCCCGTGGAAAGTCAATTTTCTGAATTGCCTCAACTCGAGAAGGGTCAATCCAGATCCCATCCTTATAGATGATGTGACAGAGAATTTTTCCCTCCTCCATGGAAAAAAAGGCTCTTTATCAGATTAAAAGAGTTTTTGAATTTCCTACATTTCTGAAAAACAATCCTTAAGTGATACAAGTGTTCATCATCAAAATGGGATAACACTATCAAATCATCTAAATATACCACTAGGAAAACATCTTTCTCATCTGTAAAGGCTATATCCATCGCCCACTAAAAAGTAGCCCTTGCATTCTTTAGTCCAAATGGAATCTTTGCATATTTGAACGTACCCCAAGGTGTAGTGAAGGAAGTTTTGTCATGATCCTTCTCATGCACTAAAATCTGGTTTTATCTTGAATATCCATCAAGAAAAGACATTTGGGAAGCCCCAACCACTCTCTGTAAAATGTGATCCATTCTAGGAAGGGGGTAATTATCTTTAAGAGACACCTTGCTTAAGTTTCTTAAATCTATGCAAATCCTTATTTCAGAAGTCTTCTTTCTTAATGGGAATAAATTTGATATCCAATCGGAAAACCTGATAGAAACAATGATACCTCATTTGTAGATCCTATTCACTTCTTTTTCTATGGATGGCAACAACCTCGGGTTGATCCTTCTTAGCTTTTTCCAAAAGGGTTTTTGATCAGGCTTAATTGGACTGGTATGTTGTATGATATCCTTATCATAAACCTTTAAGTCTGCATAATCCCAAGTGAAAACATCAGAAAATTAAGAAAGTAAATCAATGTACTTGTCCTTTACCTCGGGAGATAAAGACTTGGACAATTTGACTATCTTAGGCTTGTCTTTTGTTCTGATATTTACATCCTCCACACCCTTTCCGTAGGAACCAATGTTGGCTTCTGAGCCACATCATCTTGATCAAACAATTCTTCCAAAGGTATGAGACCTCTTGGATATTATTATCTTTCAGCTATAAAATATCAACTTGGGTAGTTTCAATGACCTGATCATCTTTATCATAAACTTCGTCAATCAAATAATTCTCGAATTCTCCTTCATTCTGCAGAAAATTGTTTACCTGCTTATCATCCCAAAAATACATGCCAATACCGCAAGTTGTCAGGAACAATGGGCCGATGTTTAACATGGATTTCAAATTTTCTATTGGAAAATATAGGGATCTTGAAATTACTTCTTGTTGTAGCAAATGAACCTGCCATGATATTCTGACTTCTCGACACTACTATAAATGTATGTTCGAGAAACATATTTAGGATATCCAGCACAACATTCTTGTACGCTCTCATTCATGGATGCTTGTCCTGTTATTCCCCTTTTACCTGTTTTATCACAAGTTTGGAATCACCATATAATGAAATTCTTCTTGCGCCCAAATTTTTCAAGATCTTGAGGCTGGTGATCAATGCTTCATATTTCGCCTCATTGTTAGAACAATCAGAAGCCGATTTGTATGAACATAATCTAACATTTTTAGGAATCTTACCAGGCTTATGAAGAGGGTTGTGGATCCAAATTTTGATGCCTGCCTCATCTTTCTCCAAGGCACCATCAAAATCCATGGTCCATAGGTCATTTTAATCATCCAAGTGTTGGAATTATGATTTATGTTTTGTCTCAACTTTCCGGGTCACTTCTTGATTCTGATCTGAAATTTTCTATGCCTTATCTAATGACTACTCTGAAGCACTTGGAAAATTCTCTTTTCCCTTATCTAAAATTTTTCTATACAATTATAAATATCTGGAACATCTTTTACTTCTACAAGTTGACTATCTACATCATTCAGGCTGCTATCATTGAATAAAATAAATGATTCTAAATCTGTATGTACATCATTAATTGGATGATTATTAGGCTTCTCTTTGTTGGTTATCATGTACTTCATCTTCGTTTCTCGGTACAACTTTCTCAATTTCCCAAAAACTGGGATGGTGGAATAAGAGAAGTCTATTTGCAAAGTGCCACTCAACTTCGCTCCCCAAGATCTAGACAGCAACATACCAAACCATGGTGGTATATCATCCACCACCACATCCATCAAGACATTCTTTGCTAGAATTTGTTCAAGCGAAACTACTAAATCCTTAATAAGACCTAGACAATGGACTCTACCTTAATCAAATGAATTCAAGTCATGGTAAGGACGAGCGATATCTAGGCCCAATTTCTCCATAATGGCTTTTGGCATCAAATTATGGGAAGCTCTAGACTCAAGCATGGCATTGTGAAGGATATTTTGGTGGATTCTCAAACTCATAGAATGGGGGAACTTTGCTATCCTCTAACTGACCGTCTATTGCTGGAACAAAGATAAGTTTAGGTTGGTCATCTTCGACATTAAGTATATTAGATGAAGGATCTACTTTTAACATTTTGGCTAAATGAGACTTATACTGATTGTTCTTAATAAGTTCAGTTAAAGGTATTGACACTTTCAATTTGGAAATTTCAGTTTCTAAGCTGAAAGGAATGGATTTTTCTACCTCTTTTATAATGTCTCTTTTGTCGGCATGATCGTTTGATGTAACTTCTTTCTTTTGGTTGTCCTTTTCTTTACCCGGTGAACTTGTAGATGGTTGATTAACCTTGTTCTGCCTTACATCTACAGGTTATTTTCCTTTATTGTGATTACCTTGAGAATTCTTTTTTGGTTGAGTATCCTTTTGTTGAGATGCCTGTTTCTGAATAGGAGTTATTGGGACATCTCTACCCCTCAATGTGTACTTCTCTGATGTTAGTTGAGGGCATTCAAGTAACCTTGTTGTTAATCATCAGATTCAACCTTGGGCACATCCTTCTTCTCAACATATTTTTCATTTTATCTAAAAAATATAGGTTGGCCATCAGCTGTAAAAAGATGATTTTCTTCAAAAATATGATCTTCTTCTTCTTCCTCACCTCCTTGAGCATAATTTCAATATAATGGTGTTTGAATCTGTTGTGGTTGTGCTAGTTGCTTAGGTGCCCTCTATTCTCTTTGCTTAATTATGAATTGAGGTTGTTGTTGTTGTCCTTTGAAGTTAGGATTTCTAACTTGTGGTTCTGACTATCTTTCAGTAATGGACATCTTGTCAACCATCCTTTATACCGTTCTTATCAAGGTGTCCAATTTTACATCAGAAGATTAGGATGCTTCTTCTTTGAAAGTTACTCTCCTCTCACCCTTCATTTTTTACTTCTTAATGGACAAATTAGCTTCGACACTAATTTCATTATTATGCATGTCTTATAATGTAGTAGGATTCCTTGATCGTAATTGATAGGCCATGTCTGAATCATAGACATCCGGGTAATGCAAGAGGTCCAACCCTGGATGAGGTTTGATCTCATTAGGAATGTAATTGTATCCTCTGTTGAATCAGGCAGTGAAGTCTTGTACCAATTCATTTGGTTCCCTTTTGAGATTATTGTATTCAGAAAGGATTTTTAAAGGATTCGTATTTACCTCCCATCTAGTTAATGGCATCTATTAGTTAGTTTTAAGTGGCTATAGAGTTTGCATTTAATGATCTAAACCAGATTTTAACCTCTCCGGAAAAGCTCTAAACTATGATTCTCATTTTAGCATCGTCTTCATCTACTTCTTCCAGATCAATAAATTCAGTGACTTTAATTATGTGTTGTTTTGCAGTGATTCGAGAATTTTCATAAAAAATTGGTAGTCTCTGGCCATAACCTTGTGGTAAGGCATGGAGTTGACATGGTAAGATGAGGGGTGAAAATCTGGCCATAATTCTTGCTAAGTGAAATACAGGAATGACAATAGGAGGAGTATGCTGAATACATAATGAAGTATATGTTGCAGACGAAGAAACAAAAACTGGCTATGATTGTGTCGGGATAGGTATTCACTCTTGCTGATATTGGATTATGGCCTTTTCTGACTGGTACTGAAGTTGGTTTGCTACAATTTCAAGCCTATAGAATTGACTTTAGACTTTAGTGTCAAAGTATGATTCAGACTTAGTTTATTCAAAGGGTAAATTTTATTCAAGTTTTAAAGAACTAAGATCTATCTCAGATAATGATTTTACCTCAGAAATCGGGTCAAATACTATATAAGACAGTGAAGCTTCAAACTTGGATTGAAATAAAGATAGCTCAAATTTTAAATCAAAAGGTATATCTTCGAGAGATAAAAATTTTGCAGGCAACGAAGAAGTTCTTACCAATGGAATAGGATTCGAATGAATTTATGAACCTTGATATCTATGCTTCTGGAAAAGCCTCTATGGATCTTCGACTAGATCAGCTAGGTGAGGATCGAGATTTGATCTAGTGTATCTCCTTGAAGCCATAATGTTCACTATTCAACAACTTGGTTTTCTGCAAATTTTCCATATCAACCTCAACGAAATCATAGACCTATCATCGAGAGGCCAAGAATTCAAAGAAATAATGGTACAACCAGGGAATATTTGTCACTTTCGTTTCCCCATTATGGTTTCCAAGACGTTATCACTCCACCGGATCTCTGAGGTTGAGAAGAGACTAGAAAGGGTAACCAAAAACCAATATTTTGTGAAGTAGCTAGCCCTACTAGGCAAGAGAGGGCTCTCTCCAATGGATCTCAGCCAATATGACTAGATCAATGAGATATTAGGCTAGGTATAGTAGAACAAGGGTTTGATTGATTGAATTTTGAGGTGTTGGATGGTGAATAGGTGAGGGAAAACAAGGATCAGAATTGTAGGGATCTTATGGAGAAAGGTAGGTAAGAAGTTAACACAAAAGGATATCTTGATGGAGTGGTCTAGACTGCTAGGGTTTGAGAAAAGAGAATAAGAAATATGAATTATTTTCTCCTATAAGAAGATGAAACAAACTGTAACTATTCCTCCAAAATAGAGCATAGGTTAATGAATTATGTCTTTATGACTTAGGAAACAATTACATTCAGAAATGGAATGAATATGAAATCAAGATACATTCACACATTTTGAAAACATAAGAAGAAACAATGTGAAATAACTTTACCACAAGAATTCCATAAAAATAGTTGCAACCCAGTCTGTTATTACTTGCCAAAAATCCAATTACAATAGTGTTCAGTGATCAATCCAACAACATCCAACGCTTGAAATGTCAAAAGAAATGAAAGATATAGGCTAAAAACTAATTCTCTTAGTCTCAAGGGTCAAATCCCAAACTTGAGGAACTGTTCCCCAAAGTGCTCACCTAGAAACCCAAAGACTAGGGAGGTCAACAAACTCATCCCTAACTTTGGTGAAACTGATTCATTTATCCAAAAATACACTTTTACCCAATGTATCTACCTCTAGTAACATTTAGGAACATAATTACATTCACATTCATCAATTGCATCATTAAAAATGAATTCAATCCATCGACTAATTGAGAAAAAGTCAAAATTTGGAAAATATCAGTGAACTGGCAAAAGTGCAACACCTGAAGCAAAAGCGTAGCGCCAACTTCAAGGTCACTTTTGGAGGACTTTCTGAGGTCCAAATTGAGCCCAATATATCTCATTGGAAATTTTATCTTGTCTATTTTCCAAAAATTCTCTTAAGTTATAAAAATGATGAAGCTAAGGCCCTCAAAATGGAAATCTCCCAATACTGGTCAAAAGCGGAGCGCCAACTTGAAAAATGAGGCAAAAAGGTGATTTTTTGGATGTTTTTGGCCATTTATCCCTGTCATAATGTCTGAATTTGATATTAAAATAGTCAAAATTTGATTTTTAGGGCCTTCTAAATCTAATGGTCTTGACCATTTGTCATTTGGAGGCTCCTAGAACAATTAGTGCCCTAGGCGCTGCATTTTTGACAAGTAGATTGTGCCGAAAGTCTGTCAAAATTTGGTGAAAATTCCAAAAACTGCAAAAAGTTACCCAAAAACCTTCAAAATTGGTATATAAAGTGCTAATGAAGTGTCTCAAGAAATCAGGGAGGCATCAACAAGAATTTAAATTTAATCCTCCTCCTTTTTCTTGATTAGGGTTTGCTTGTATTTGTCCTTCAACTTCTCGAGCTTAATGTTGTAGATCTTGTTTCTAGTGATGTACATGTTGGCCATGTGTCTGAGAATATCATAGTCTTTTTTTTCATTATGGAGGAGATTCTCAAGGTGAAGGTTAACTCTATCAAGCCACACTTCTCTTTCATCTTCAATTTCCTTTGCAATCCTTTCCTCAAAACTTAGTTCCTCTACACCATGCTTCTCCTGCTCTAAAGCTCTCTTAAGACCTCTTATTTTTTGTCTTGGCTTGATGGTTTGAGTATCATCATGGTCAGAGTCATTAGGTTTCATCATTTCCTTACCCTTGATGTCTTGTCTTTTTGCCTTTAGCAACTCTAACTCCATGAGTATATGCTTGTCTTTCAGCTACTTGTTCTCTTGTTCAAGGAATGATATGAAAAATTGGGCTCTTTCCATCTTGTCCTCCAGTTATTCGATTATGGAATCCTTTTCTCTGATGATCGGCTTTGAGGCCTCATGATAATCTTGGTCATCCAAGTCCATCAACTCAAAATCTCTTTATTCCTCATGAAGGTCTTCCTCTTCATGGACAATTATATCTTCTTGATTTTGTTTTCCCTACTTTCTTGATGAAGAAGGAAAGGCCCCTTCCACAATTTGTGGAGAAAACACTTGCCTAGGTCCCCTCTGATAGGTTTTAAGCTTTTTGGTTTCTTTGAATTCTTTGGCCTCTTTGGCCTCTTTGGCCTTCTTCACTGCCACCTTGCTAGATGACCCTGTTTGTATTTGAGACACTGATGCTGGTGGTGGAATTGGTCTAGCAGGCTAAGGTGGTGGAGTAATGAAGACATCATTATCAATGAAGGTCTCCCATGCAATGTTCAGTTGATTGAGATGATGAAGGACAATTATTTTGATTAGAGAGTGATGGAAGAGGTTGTTCATTTGATGTTCATACTCTCTGTTCTGCACTATGTAGGACATATTATCAATACTCTTGTACAAATAGTGAGGTATGTTGAGCAATTTCACCCTAGTGAAATTCATGAGAAACATGATGTGATAGGTGTATAGTCTGGAGAATCTGACCTCACAAGTGAAATATTTCATGATGATCATCATGGGAGAAAATATATCAAGTAGGTGACTAAAAGGAAAGACTTTCTTTTTGTCATTTTTTTATCATGGCTTGAGAAATTTTTCATAATGTTGGGCATCTACATCTGTGGCCTTAAACTATTTTTCACCCACATTGGGTATCCTTGTGTTTGTAGCAATAATATCTGTGGAGATGGTGAAGTTCACCCTTGCACTGGTCACTTGGGTGTCTTGGAGGTTAGAAATGAAAACTCTGGTCAAATCAGGGGGATGTTGTACTTTTTGGACCATCTCACAGAAGTCAAAACAGGTCGCATGTTTGAAGAAATTAATTGTGATGGGTGAGGCCAGCAATTATCTAGTGTTGGATGGCTCAAGCATCAAAATCCTCCCTCCTTTGTTGTGTCTCCTTTCCTCTATTTCCTCCTCCATAATGTCTTTTTCCTCCTCCATAGTCTATGTTTTGTTTTGAAACCCTAGGGGAAAGTGGAAGGGAAAGGGAGTTAGGAAGTAGGGGAATAGGAAAACTTAGGGAGATAGGGTAGGAATTTTGATTACATGGATATAGTGAGGCTAACTAGGAAAATTTAGTCTAGGAGTAGGGTTTTAGGAAATGGGAATTGGGAATGAGAAATAAGTTGATGTAGGGGTAAGGGGAGTGATTCTGGAGTGTGGTAAGGGAAAATAGGGTCTATAGAAAACTATATTGGCTTGCAATGGTGAAAGATAGTGTTTCTTTACTCAAAAGTTGAAATGGTGAGTGAGGACGGTTTACACCAAGAATTTGAAATTATGAAGTGAAAGGAGGGATTGGAGAGGTGAAACTTACTTGCATTTGACTGAGAAAACCCTTGCTTGATGAGTGGATCACTTGCAAATAATATTTGAAGTTGTGTGTGTAAGCTGGCAAAAGCGCAGTGCCTTAAGCAAGAGCGCAGCGCCTTCCAAAAAACTCGATTTTCTTGCTCAAAATTTTATTTTTGACTTGGGGAGTTTGACATCTCAATGCATGAGGATGCAAATGAGTGTCTCCTTGGTCTTTGATGGCCCTTATACTTGATGAAATTTCATAAATAGGAATTGGGACCCACATTTCCTTTGATCTCAACTTTAACATTGCAATTTACCTTTTCATTTTTTATCTTGATCGTTTGAATTTGATCTTTTGGTGGATTTGGAACGCTATGACTTTTGGAACTTTGACTTACTTGGCTAATGGAACCTTGAGTATGCAACTACCTTGGAACCATGAGAACTTACTACATATTAAGAAACATAAAATTACATATTGAATTGAAATTAAATTTACAAATCAAACTTTCATACTAAAATGTGTTTATTGTCACTCTTTTACTTGTTGGACTTTTATGCATGCAAATGGTGATTTGATGGACCTTGAAAACACTAAGACCTAATGGAGACTCTCACTGAATGAACTTCATGATGAAAATACTAAAATGACGATGACAACTCATGAGTGATGTGCACTCAGCAAAGTGGTGAAATTAGCCAACAAGTAATGAAATTTTTGAAAAGAGTGATATTTTACCTAAATCTGCACCAAATAACCAAATTTTTGCATGATGAGCTCATGGAATGACAAAAATTTTAGAATGGGGCCCTTAACATGAGATGAAAGAGTTTATTTGATCATTGGTGGAAGGATGAAAATACTGACACTAACAACCCCATCCCAAGAAAATCCAACATATAAAAGAAACATATGTAAATTAAAAAAATAATTTCTTCTTTACCTTTTGTTATATATATATATATATATATATATATATATATATATATATATATATATATATATATATATATATATATATATATATAAAGGTATAATATTTTAATAAAATATAAAAGTTAAATATATAAAAAAGGATATGTAAAAAAAAAAATCTTAATCTTTAACTTTTTTATCAATAAGATATTTTTTATTGTTATCACTATGTTAATTTTTATTGATACTATGTATATTTAAATTATATAAATTTATATAGTTATAAAAGAAAGGTAATATTTATTTTTTTCACAAAGAAAAAAATCGTAATTTTATTAATGGAAACAAAATTACATGTTACACTTTGCTGTGATTTTCAGAGACAGGCAAATAAATTGCTGCTAGATGCTAATACAAGAGGAGAGAAAATTAAATTTTCCTCCCTTTTTTCTTTTCAACCTTTCGCCATGGACCAGGTGATGGCGAGGTTGTGATAAGTGCGAGCTGATTTTTCCATTGTCCTTATCCGAATCAGATGTGTCTGAGTTGTGCTGTCTTTTGAGTCCTCCACTTTCTGGTTCTTCTTGGTCCATAGACGCCTGAGCCGTGTTTGTAGGCTCTTGCATCTCCTGTTCTTGTGTCTCAACTTCGGTTGTCTTCTGGTTGATTTCTTTTGGGATAGGTTCCGTCTCATTCTGTTCCATCTCCTGTTCTGGTTCATCAGAGGGAAATTGCCAGCCCTTTGTAGCTTTTCCAGTCTTTTTCTTTTTCCTGTTATCTCTTTTAGCTTCTGGACAAGTGTTCTGCAAATGCCCTGTATTCCTGCATGTTCTGCACCTGAAAGCAGTGTTCTCATAATCTAGATGTTGCGTCCATTTTTGCTGTTTGTGAGTCAGTAGGATGCATTCTGGAAGCCCCTTGCTGAGGTCCACTTCCACGCAGATGCGTGCAAAGGTGAAGACCTGCTCATCCATGCGTTGTGTATCAATTTTGATGTAACTCCCAATCATGTTTCCAATGCTGCCAAGAACATCTTCATTCCAGAAATGAAGTGGGAGGTTGTAAAGCCTCACCCAGACCGGCATTTTGGAGACAGCCATGGTGTTTGCGCCAAATCAGGAAACCAGGGTGTGGTGAATAGTCCCGTGGATCCCCAAAACCATGGTCCAGCCTTTTGGATGTGTTCTCTGGCTTCCAGGGATAAGAATTTAACAATAAAAAAACCTTTTGAACAGAGGTGTATTTCACAGTCTGTTGTCCAGTTAGTGAAAATCCAATGAAATAGCTCCATTGGTTTAGGCCAGAAGCAATTAAATCTGCAAATGAGCGCTTGTGATTCAAAGACGGATCTGTGGTCATCTATCTCAGGTAATTCGATCTGCAGTTTTGGAATCTGGTTGAGTTGTTCCACAATGTACGGTTTTGGGGCATTGGCTGCCTGTGTAGTAGGAGCATCAACTCTGTTTTTTCCCTTTAGAATATTCTTATAGGTCATTCCCCTGGATCCCTGAGCACTGTGCTGGCCTACAGCACCACCTCTCAGTCGCAAATTGAGAATAATGGTGTCTGCAGGGCAGATGCTATAGTCGCAAAGGGTGCTCGATTCCTCGAGCGATCTCCCTCTATGGATGAGGGACTGATAGTGGCTAGGATAGCCAGTGATTTGCCTAATAGATTTCTTCAGATCTTTAACCTGTTCAGATTCCTTTATCCATAAACATAAACTATTACCCTTAGGGGTTTTAAGAAAAATCTGAAAATAGTTTTTGCTTACCCTATTTTCATGAGCAGTTTTGTTGGATTCGGCCACTGGCTCCACCAGATTCGTCTGCTTCAGAGTTGGCATTGCAGGTTCTGATATCCCTGCTGATACGGAGATGGTCGGTGTACCAGGCGCAGCCCACCCGCGAGGACCAGCACAAGGAGAAGAAATCCATTGAGTATAAGCACAGAGTGTGCGCAGGAACCGAGCTACAATGATAGCAGCACAACCCACCAAAGAGAAAACCCGAGCGACAAGCTCACCACCGCCAATAGGTAACAAATAAGGAGGATGGGTGAGAGGGGTATCGCACAGCTCAGTCGTCGGCGTGAGGATACCACGCAAACCAGACCACCCAACAATCAGTGACAAAGAAGCATCGTTCAAGTGGGCAAACCAGAACAAGCGCTCAGTCCGCCAGTAGGGTCTGCAGGGGACCCAAGTACCAGTCGTCGTGGGGAAGCTCCTCCAAGCCCCAAAAATCGACCCTTCCTTCGCCAGGCCGCGCAATGAAAAAAACAGGTTCCCACACCCCACAGAGACATCACCGCGAAGGACGATAGTGGAAGCCCTGTGCTCAGATCCATTGAAGCTCCCCCAGAAATTCAAGTGCCGACCTGCGGCGGCAGCGATGGACGGTAGAAACCTTAGGTCGAAAGAAAAATCGCCCGCACTCTCCATTTTATCCGATCCAAGAAAGGTAATATTTCAATAAAATATAAAAGTAAAATATATGTAGGTTAGGTAAATATATTAAATTTTAAAATTTATTGTTATTTATTATTTTTGAATATGTGTGTTAATTTTCTTTTAACAACACTAGAATTTACCTAAATTAAAATGCTATGTATTCCATAGAATCTTGTAACATCCCTTGGTAAACTCACATGGAAATGCATGGTGTTAGTAACGTTTTACACAATTTACCCATGAGTAGCTATTCAAATTACTATTCTAGATTACCCATCAACCATTAGATATAATACATCATCATTATATAGAGTAACTTTTGTAGAGGAATAGTAAGTTACATAACTAGTAACAACCACCTTTGTAGCATATTAACATAAACTTTCTGATGAAACCTTGCATAATTTTCATGATTCCTTTAACTATATTAGTTAATCACATAATTCATATTATAAACATTATCTCATGTAAGTAATTCGCATCATAAAGGTCGCACAAGATACAACCACATCATTAGACACGGATATACCCTGGAAATATTGTAGGGTGAAAACCAACAAATGTTTAACTTTATTATTAAATGCTCGTGAGGGTGTTAACCCCTCACTCAATGGCTTATAAGGGAGTTCATCCCTTAACCATTGTCATAAAATATTACAAGGAAATTTCATTTAAATACAAGATATATAGCTAAAATCTATTACAATCATCATGATATGCTTTACCCACAAATGCTCAATCTCTGTATCTTTGTGAACATCTTGTTCCTTCAGTGGAAAATCATGTAGCTCACACTCATGGATAAGTAATTCCTTATCTACCACCTGTTAAACATAACCTATCCTTTACAAAAGTCACCATCCTTTCCTGCCATTGATGTCATCATCATACGTTGATATCATGATTACACAAAGTATTAATCAACCTATTCATAAATCTATACTACTGATGCTTCACCATCTATTCATGTGCATCCATTAAAAGCAAACAAAATATCGTGACATGCTTCCTTTAACAACACTACATATGCATTATTTGTAAGCATGTAACCATCAAAGCATGTCTATAAAATAAATAACATATTAATTAATATTTCCCTTACACAAGCACATGTTCTTGGAAGAAAAATCACTACAACTATCTATACATTCCTTTAAAGGAAACTAACACATTAGTTATGATATTCATTCATGCGGATTACATAAATCTTATCAAAACAACTAGCCCTTCATCTATTGCTTTTGGTGCATGAAAATCTGTAAAGAAAGCTAACACAATTAATGTTTCTCATATGCATACAAATGCATATACTTCCCAAAAGGATATTTTCCAATGTAGGCTAACACAAAATGTTGCCATTTCCTGCATGTGAATGTATATTCTTTCCAAAAGATAGCTAACACAAATCATGCATGCATATACATCTTATTCCAAAATAAAATAAGATAATAGTTACAATATCATAAAATTAATCACGTATAATTTGTTCTTAATAAATATAGCTCGATAGTTCTTTTATCCATGAAAATAACATATCTCTATAACACAATGGCTATTTTTTGTGCATGCAACATGTGTTTTTCCTAACATAATGACCTTTACTTCAATGCACATAATTTTTTCAAGAAAGAAGCATGTATCCTTATTCTTGTATGAACATGATTCATATGCATCTTCTAGGAAAATAAACTATTTATGTTTCAAGAGATATTTCATAAAATAGATTTTGTGAATACATGCACCTATGAACTCTTTTTCTAAAAACAAACTATTTTAATGCCTATTTTTTCTATGTATATAAACCATACATTTTATTTAAGAAAGTTAGCAATGATTATCTATGTGCATAGAAGAACATGTTTCCTTGAAAAAACTAAAAACAATCTTATATTATTACAAGATAATGTAGCTCATTAGCTACTTTTATCATGCATGCAATGCATATTTATTTCTCAAGAAACCTTGAAAAATATTATCACAGTGCATTTAAGCATATATTCCTTTTCATGAAACTATTACTAAAAGAAAATCACATATTCTATTGAAAGAAAACCTGGCCACTTCTCATACAATCTCCTCAAGAACTTTACATGTCTCATGCATATTTTCTCAAGAGGATAACTTGCCTAATTAGCAAGAATTTCATGTAATTTATTCCAATAAAATGGCAAATCTACTTATCTTTTAATACACAAGATTCACGTGTAATATTTCTAAGAGAAACTACAGATTTACTTAGCTTTTATGTGTAAACATGTCACACATTGTATTCCCATGAATATAACATCATTAAAATCCTCTATATGCACAATATATATAAACTCTCTTTTTGGGGAAAATAATGTGGTAAATTCTCTATATGCATAATATATATAAACTTTCTTTTTAGGAAAATAATTTAGTAACTTATCTTTTCAATGGCCGACTCATCGAACAATGGAGAAAATTTTCACTCAATAAATAGACTTCTAGTAGACAGGAAAAAACCTCCATACCTAAACCCACTAGCCATTAATGAGATAAAAGGTATGAATTCCATCATACCACTGCCATAAGTTTATGAATTGGAAATATTCTCATGATGTTAATTCTCACACGTTGATTCATCTTCACTTCTATCCATGGAAACTTCATGCAGGGAAACCAACGAAAGGAAACCAAGAAGTAAGGAACACACTTGTCCCTCCACTAACCTTTCTCCTAAGAATACAATGAATCAACAGCAATATTCAAGACTATTATTTGCACACGAAAATCATCCACTAGTGCAAGTGTACTAAGGGCGATTCTCTACTAAAAATCTATAGGAGACGTGTCCCGATTCACTAGTGTTGACTAGAATATTGAAGGAGCCATAAAAGCCCATTTGTGACACAAAAATGTACTTAGCACTTGTAGTTTTGTAGTGCACAGGTAATTCTTCTTTCGTGTACTATTGGTTGCTAAGAACATTATCACATGAGATGAAATATGGAATTACTCCCTCCCTAAGAAGACAATCAAATGGTAAGGTAACTCTCCAATAGTTACAACCACTGAATTGTAACTAATACTTGAAGAAACTATTTCTTGAATCCACCAACCATCCGTCAACATCAAGCATGGTAATTTAACAATAATATTTCCCCATAATCCAATGTAAATATAATTAATAGGGATATTACATACTCCCCCCCTTGAATAAAACATTGCCCTCGGTGTTCATCTATAATTTTATACGTGATATAAAAATATGTACAACAAAAATGGAATCCTTCCCCTTCAAAATGAAGCTCTTACATTTTCAATAAATACAAATAAGAAAAGAGAAAAATGTTTTATCAATAGTGATAAGGATTTATAACTGCAAGAATATGCATTCTACTTTCCGTCTCTTGGCCATTATTCAAATTCATAAAATAAAAAACAAAATATGTATATCAACTTACCATTAATTACCAATTACTCTTGAAAGTCATGGTCACTTTTATGCAAGTTCTCTAAAAATGGTTTGAAAACCCATCAACACCCCATGGAAACCACCCTGTAATATATGACTAACAAATCTAATATAATCATGTTAGTCACAACATTTCAATCAAATGAAATACATTTAACTATCAATAAATTATGTAAGGTTGGGAGATATTTCAATCACAATACTTCTACAAGTAAATAGAGAGCACCAACACTCTAATAATCAAAATGATAAATCACTGCACCACATGCACACTGCCTTTTGTCTTAGATTCCCCTAAAGACATCCATACAATAATTCTAAAAGTACTCGGAGAGAACCTAGCTCTCTAATCATCGAAATGATCAATAAATTCATTAATTGCATATTGTCCTGGACCTTTCTAAGACATTCAAAATATTAGTCATAGAATAAAAGAACTTACATTTCTAGTAATTCCTTTTCAGGCACTAATATTTTTCCTGTCAAGATGTACATAAAATATTTACACAATTATATAGAAAAAAAAATTATCACAATACATAAATAATTAGTTAATCTATTATGCTATGAGAACCACAATGGAAAAATAATTTTCCTCCCAACCAGTGGGAATTGTTTTCCACAACCAAATTGAGCCATTTTCACATCCAGATAGTTATGTCGCAAAGACCATCCCAATCCTAGTATGGAATTCCACTCGCCAACCAACTCGAGAATTCCAATGACCACATAGGTTGTAATATATTATTCCTCTAGACAGTGTCCTGCATATTCCTCTAACAACGTCCCATCTATGAGGAGTTTTGGGCCTCCTCCAACAAGCTCCAAAATAAGCAGAGTTGCCTCAAAAATTTTCCCCTCTTCATCATCTTAGCCAACTATTTTCCCTTAGTGAGATCATCTATCTCTAGGGAGAGGAAATCCGGGTATGAAACCACCATCAACCCATTTGGGAAGGAAACCACTATCAACCCAAGGCCTTATAGCCTTTCACAATTGTGCACAACTGTCTAGTATGTTAAATTTATCTTTTAATGATCTTTCCCACCATAATTTACATAATGAACCATATGCACATTATATTTAAAACAAAATAAATATTTATGTACATCATGCATTCATACAACATGAGTCCACAATATCTAAATTGATAGGAAACATAACTGACATAAAGGTGGTATATATTATGATTTTTCTAAGTAACACAATCATGCATATCATAACATTATACTTCCTCATTTACGATTGAAATTTTCATTGCAAAATTTTTACCTTCACAGGTTTTCTTGTTTCCATTAAGCTACCATTGCTTAATCCCATCAACAACGTTAGTCATAAATATGCATTATTTAACAAGTACTCACTTTCCCAATCATTTTAGTTTCATGCATACAATACTATCATGCATAAAATTATATGAAAATATTAAAAAATGTGTAAATGTCAATAACAGTTAGGGTAACAATTCAAACATTTCCAATTTCCCCCAGTGTATTGTCATCAGCAAACTGATACATGAAGTAACTAACATAATCACTTGTTTACAACTTGCAAGAACCTTAAATAAAATTCAATTCATGCATATAAGTTTTATTAGTTATTCATGCAACACTACTTAATTAATGCTACCAAAAATCTTAACGCAATCATGGCAAGGCTCAATCGACAACTAACTATTCCAGTCAAGTCTCACTACTTGACTCATTTTTTATTTTTTACATCTATAAGGGTTCTTTCAATTTCCCATCTTTTACATTCATGATTTTATTATTTATAAGTAGTGCATTATAACTTTACTCATGTTCATTAATTGTATCAATAATATTTCATATATGCAAAGGTTGGTAGTCAACTCTCACTTTCACTAGTTACTACTAAGGTTGTTCATAAGTGAAACAAATGTTTTATTGTCTTTTATCCTCAACATGATTCAAATGTCATGAACACAATTTTGCAGTACAATTTATTAATTACTACTTTTCAGTGCAGTTAAAAATATGCATCTTGTATCTCATGTAAAAAATAATCTACTGCATATATCGATATTTAGTGTGCTAGAATCATACCTGAGCTTATGTCTATTAATATAATACCTTGACTTCCTTTCCTCTTACTAATTCCCAAAATATGCTTGTGCTACAACCTTTAGCTCTGATACCACTTGTAACATCTCCCGATAACTTCGCATGGAAATGCATGGAGTTAGAAAATTTTTACACAATTTACCCATGAGTAGTTATTCAAATTACTATTCTAGATTACCCATCAACCATTAGATATAATCATCATCATTGCATAGAGTAACTTTGTAGAGGAATAGTAAGTTACATGACTATTAACAACTAGAATAGTAAGTTACATGACTATTAACAACCACTATTGTAGCATATTAAGATAAACTCTTTGATGCAAACTTGAATCATTTTCATGATTCCTTTAACTAGATTAGTTAATCACATACTTGATATTATAAATATCGGCTTATGTAAGGAATCCACATCATAAAGGTAGCACAAGAGACAACCACATCATTATACATCGATATACCCTAGAAACACAATAGGGTGAAAAACAACTAACATTTAATTTTATTATTAAATAATCATGAGGATGTTCACCCCTCACTCAATGGATTATAAGAGAGTTTATCTCTTAACCATTGTTATAAAATATTACAAGGAAATATCATTTAAATACAATATATATAGCTAAAAGCTATTACAATCATCACGATATCCTTTACCCACAAATCCCCAATCTCCACATCTTTATGGCTTGATTTTTCCTTCAATGGAAAATTATGCAGTTCACACTCATGGGTAATTAATTCCTTACCTACCACAATGTTAAACATAATCTATCCTTTGCACAAGTCACAATATTTTCCTACCATTTATGTCGTCAACATAAGTGATATCATGATTACACAAAGTATTAATCAACCAATTCATAAATCTATACTAGTGATGCTCCACCATCTATTCATGTGCATCCATGAAATGCAAGAAAAATACAGTGACATGATTCCTTTAACAACACTGCATATGCACTAGTTATAAGCATGTAACCATCAAGTCATGTCTATAAAATAAATACCACATTAACTAATATTTCCCTTACACAAGCACACGTTCTTGCAAGACAAACCACTACAATTATCTATTCATTTGTTTAAAGAAAACTAACACATTAGTTATGATATTCATGCATGCGGATTACATAAAAGTTATCAAAATAACTATCCCTTCAACGATTTCTTTTGGTGCATGAAAATCCGTAAAGAAATCTAACATAATGAATGTTTCTCATATGCATACAAATGCATATACTTCCCAAAAGGATATTTTCCAATATAGGCTCACACAACAAGTTGTCATTTTCTTCATGTGAATGTATAATCTTTCCAAAAGATAGCTAATACAAATATTACATGCATAGACATCCTATTCCAAAAGAAACTATGATGATAGTTATGATAGCATAAAATTAATCACACATAATTTGTTATGAAGAAATATAGCTCAATAGTTCTTCTATTCATGCAAAGAACATATCTCTATAACATAATGTATATTCTTTGTGCATGTATATTCCTTACACACTGACATTTACTTCAATGCACATAATTATTTCAAGAAATAAGCATGTATCACTATTCTTGCATGAACATGATTCATATGCATCTTTGAGGAAAATAATCTATTTCTGTTTCTAGAGATCTATCATAAAATCCATTATGTTCATACATGCAACTATGAACTATTTTTCTAAAAAGAAACTACCTTAATGACTATCATTTCTGTGTATATAAAACACACATTTTCTTAAATAATGTTAGCAATGATTATCTAGGCGCATAGAAGCACATGTTTCCTTCAAAATACTAAAAACAATCTTATATTCTTACAAGAGAATATAGCTCATCAACTATTTTTATCATGCATGCAATCTATATTTATTTCACAAGAAACTTCAAAAAATATTATGACAATGCATTTAAGCATATATTCCTTTTCAATAAACTATTGCTAAAAACAAATCACATATTATATTCAAAGAAAACTTGGTCACTTTTCATACTATCTCCTCAAGAACTTACATTTCTCATGCATATTTTCTCAAGAGGATATCTTGCCTACATAGCAAGAATCTCGTGTAATTTATTCCAACAAAAAGAAAAAGCTACTTAGATTTTAACACACAAGATTCACATGCAATTTTTATAAGATAAACTATATATTTACTTAGATTTATGTGGAAACCTCTCACACATTATGTTCCAAAGAACATAACATCATTAAAATCCTTTATATGCACAATCCATATAAACTCTCTTTTTGGGGAAAATAATGTAGTGTTGGCTTGAGGGGTCCTGACCCAGGTTCAGAGTTAGTGCGTAACCAACAAAACCCTCTTACTACTAGCCCTTTCGGCAATGACATGCTTGCGTAGGACAAAGTCTCACCCGAAGCAGTATGGGGGGTGCTGGAACCAAGTTTCCACACACTGAGAGAGAATTAAATGTAGTGGGCACCTTCATATCTATTTTTACTACACACACTAACTTACAGACCATAAACCCTAACCAGAAACCCTAGGTTAATTATCACCGGCTAATCCTATGTGCACGCATAGATGGTAGGTCTGTAATTCCTTCAACTATTCTAACAATGTGATATTCAACCCTTACAGTAATAGAACTATGAAATTAACATTCATGTCCACAGTAAAACTGGTACGCAACCGATCCAATCATAGATAATATAACTTTAATGCGGTAAACATAAATCATATGTAGAAATAGATCATAAAGCAAATCTCAGATGCATTTGGTCCACAAAGTTATCAAAATAGTTCTTTATTCATCAACAGTTCGCGAAAACCCTTACAATCCTTCATATCTACCCGCGCACACAACTAGTGGGGTCTGCACACAGCTGGACTAAGGTCTCCACGCACACAGCCAACAAGAACCTTCTAGACATAGATGCTTACACAAATTCACTTCAGAGTTCAATCATTCATCACAACATACTTCACTACTTCTTTATCTGACTCGATATAGACTTCTACTTATACCTTAGCATGCGCTCATCCTAAGGTCCCCAAAACGTGGTTTGAGACTCCTAGATTTACCCTTTAGCCCATTACAACTCATGAAGGGACTTTTACCTACCCCAAATCCCCTTGACTGTGCATTTCTTAGCGTGCACGACTCAAAACTACAAAAAATACTATTATTTCCTCCCGAAAATGCGGTCTTAAGGGACCCTGCTCCAATAGTCCCCCAACACAATCTTTTGACTCGTCCCGAGTCACAGATTTTTTGGGGTCTTCATATTTTTCCTTAGCTCCTCGATGGCAGCGGTGAAGGGCGCAAGGATGCCCGCACTCTCATCAACAACACTTTGATCCATGTCCACCAAATTTTGAGAGGTAAACCCTTTGTTGCAAGATTGATACTTTGGTATGTTTGGCTCAGGTTCTTGATGGAATCATCTAGGTCCTATGAGACCTTCATTTCTTCGTTTTCCCATGACTTCATGTGGGTATTCAAGATGTGCTTCTTTCACCACAGGTCTTCAACCTTGTCGCGCAGCACCTAGCTCGTCTGTAATCGTGCCATTCTCTGAGCAGGCACAAGTGTGGGCAGTGCCTCCTGAAGCTCATCGAACGTCTGCTCCTTGGTGCACAGTTCCTGCAAGATTTTCTTGACAAGTGGATCGATCTGTACCGAAGTACACAAGCCCATCGTTTCATCCAAGAGTTCAGTACCCTTGGTGATTTTTTTTGCAATGCTTTTTGAATATTCCTTGACTAATTCAGCGTGTTACGCTCACACTTCTGGTGGAGTCTCTGGTTGGAGATTTTCTTGTAACTCTGTGAACTTCTACTCGACGTCTACCTTAACTGCTTGCAATTATAAGCGGGAGGCCTTCAAGGTTGCGACTAGACCTTCGACCTTGGCATGAGGTGCAGCCGAAGTAGGGATGGTAACCTCAATAAGGTCATCACAAAGTTGATAAATCAAATTATCTAATTCGGCACGCTATGCTACCACTTCCTGCTGAGTTGTCTACACCTACAAAGACTCTTCTGTGCATGCAGAAACCTTCTCCTCAACCTTTGTGAGTTGTTAGTGCATGCGCACCTCATGACACTGCAACTCATCTATGATGATATTCTATATAGTGTGCAGCTTCCCACTGGGAAGCATAGATAAGTCAATTCTAACCTCTGGACATGTCTGGACATGGGCGCACAAGGCAGGTTGTTCCATCGTAACCGTCGCTCTAGGGAATGGGCAGATCCATCTATCTGCTATGATGATAATCATGTTGGTGTTCACACTCGCTTGATCCGGCCTCACTTGAGTCATGCTCGCTTGAATTCTGTCAGTTTTTAGCTGAAGGACCTGCAACCGGGTTTTTAATGCCTCTATTGTAGCTCTGTACTGCTCCTCGAGTGCAATCCACCAATCCTCGAAAGCATATGCAACCACATCTGTGATTTTTTCCAATTCATCCTCTATGAGAGTGACTTCCTTCGTGCCTCCCATCTTGGATCCTTTTCGCTTCTTGCATTGGCCCTTGGGGGTTTCGGCGCTGCACTTGGTACCTCCGGGGGACTCAGCTCTAGTACCATCTTGGCCATCTGTGCCACCGAGATCTACATCTAGCTCTTTCTAAACTTCCTTCTTCACTTCTTTCTTGGCTTCTTTATCTTTCTCCTTCTCTGTAGCCTTCTCTGCTTATTTCTCCTTAGCGAAATTTTTTGTTTCTTTGCTGGATGTTGAGGCCATGATAGGCTGGGTGGAGCCTAGCCTAGTCTTCCATGCATCAGGCCAAGTTGCAATGACCTGGTCGATTTTAGCCTCTGTCACCATGTAAGTCAAGTTGTACAATACCAGATCTTTGTATGCATGTATCTGAAAATTGTGCATTGACACCATGAAGTCGAAAATGGCTTTGTACTTGTCATGCGTAGCAGGGGACAATCGAGGCCGCGAGTGGATATTTGTGGCCAATTCTCCTTTAAATAAGACCCAAAAGATCTTATTCTTCATTACGCGCTTTGGGTCTGTTAAGTCCCACAAATTGGTCTAGTACATTCCTTCAAAAACACCACGTTATACATCCTAGAGGACTGTGCTTTATGGCATATCCCATGGAACTAGATAAATTAACAGAAGAAGCCATGAATAAAAAAAAATTCCGTCTTCCTGCACCTCGCGCATGTTCTCCAAGAACTCAATAGAGAGTAATTTCGACCAATTAAATTTGACACCCTTCTCGCACTACCTGGCAAGTGCGATGATGTGCGAAGGGACCACCTTAGGCTTGCATTTACACATCATTTTGCAGCCGAGTACTAAGGCTCCATGTTGCACTTCCAGGCCCTCAAGCTATTGCACTAGGAAGCCCCTGGTATCCCATCCCACTTTGTAGTCCTTTTTTATCTTTGTAGCTACTTTCAGCTCATGGATCTTACCATAATTATCCATGGGGTTGGGTCCCTTCTTTGGTAGGCCGGTGATCTAGTGGATTAGTGCAACATCGATTGGAATTCTATACTTGATCCAAAGGCACCCATCATTCACCAATGCCAAAAATTGGCGCACACATATATCTGTGATGGGATATCTGTCGAAGTGAGGAATCCTTAATAGAATGAGAATTCAAGCATTACTCAACCTACACACCCAAGGCATGAGCTCTACTTTCATGACTCCAACATATAAAACGCGCTCAAGGTAGAATTATGGCGCCAGCTCAGGGAATGTCTTCTCATTTTCCAGGTCATATTCGTCAAAATTTACTATAGGTATCTTCCGAAACATATCCCTCTCCAACGTGATTGCCTCTGGGATCAATGGAATTTGCAGGTAACCGCGCACTGTCTCCAAATCCTTTGATACCTTCATAGAGGGTCTCCACAGCCTTACATACTTTAGGAGCCACGAGATGAGCTCAACAAAGAGTGTGGCCTCCTCAGTTGCGCACATGGGTCTCTTTTTCGAGTCACCTATAGGAGACCTATCCTTTGATGCATGTCGCGAGGACGTGATCTATTTAGGTAATGTCTGCGACTTTGAGGAAAATCCCTTCGTCATCTTACCCTTTCCTTTGGCATGTGTGGACACAACTTCATGCACTTTCTAGGACCACTTCATGTACGCCATCAGAACCTGGTTCAGTAGATGCCGTAAGCAGCATAGAGTGCTCCTCATACTGCACAATCTCAGCAGTGGGGTTAGTGGCCATCATTATGGGCTTGAAGATAAACTCAAGGTTGCTCATGTCATATGTGGGGGTCTCACAGTAAGACATACATTTTACAGATATAATTACAGGGTGCAATTCACTCAAACATCAAAGGAACAGAATGCGACTCACTTCTTTACTTTTATAGGCGATACATAGAAAAAACGGCCGCAACTTCATTAATAGCACCTTATCCCCATAAAAACGTTCAAATATCATGTAATATCTCCTCATTAAATGCATAAAAACCGCTTCATCCAATGGTAAAATCACTTTTTCACCCAGATTTACTATTCCAATGGCTATTTTTTCCCACTGCGAAAAACCCCTGTGCTCATGTCGCACCTGCCTACATATGTCCTTTGCGTAGCGCGCAAACAAGTGGATTTCGTTTCTCTGACCATATATTCATTTGGTAGGCATAGGGTTATCCTTATATGGCTTCAGCAAGCTTCCATTGATGTACCTAGGGAGACTCTTGCTGCAAAACGTGGCCAAGCGCACTGCACCTCCATTAGTGATATCCTTCACAATATATGGGCTCAGCCAATGCTTTCTAAACTTCCCTAGGTGATGTGAAAACTGACTTTCGTACAACAAAAATAGATCTTCTTCTTTGAATGCCTTCTGCTGGATGTGCCTATCATGTCAGGCCTTTTCGCGCGCCTTCTACACTTGCAGATGAAAGTTAGCAAAAAATCGATCCTCCGCTTATGCAACCAATTTTGATAGGAATTCCTCCATGATGTCTGGTTCAGCCATATTAGTGAACGTTGTGATGCGCAGGCTTGGGATGATATATTCCATCGTTATGATTGCTTCTTGGCCATAAACCATCCTGAATGGTGTTTTTTTAGTCAAGTTCTTGCATATAGTTCTATAAGCCCATAAAATGGACGAGATGTGCATGTCCCAATCGTTCTGATTTTCATTATAGATATTTGTGAGCGCATTCTCCAATATTTTGTTAAAGGCTTCCACTGCACCATTTTCGTAAGGGTGATAGGGGGTAATCTTCTAGTGACGTATCTGGAAATCCTTTGTCAGAGTTTCAATTGTCTCATTAACAAAGTGCTTACCCCGATCACTCATCGATATCTTTGGACACCCAAATCTATTCAAGATATTTTCGAAAGTAAACTGTGCAGCAGTATCTGCAGTACAATATTTAACTGTCTTGGCTTCTACCCATATAGTTACATAATTTGTGGTAGTGATAATGTAGCGCGCCCCAGTCTTTTTCCCAAGAGGATTAATAGGTCCAAAAGATTCTATGGCCCATTTATCAAAAGCCTACAAGGCCCTCCATGTTTGTAGCGGAATCTCATCTCTACACGATGGTTTTCCTGTTCTTTGGCATGCATCACAAGCTCAAAAATAGGCATGTGCATCATTGTGCAGTGTGGGCCACCATAACCCAGCACACAACACCTTTTGCGGGGTAGCTTTCCCTGCATAGTGCCCCCTTGCCACTCCCCCATGAGCTTCAACCAAGATGACTTGTCTTTCATGTTCTAAGACATACCTTCTTAACACTTCATCCGCTCCCAACTTGTACAATTGACCAGCAATCAATGTAAAGGTAGCTCCGTGTGAAACCAACTCCTTTTTTTGTTGCACCGAGTATTCAGCACGCGCACTACCAATAGTCAAAAAGTGAATGAAATCTGCAAAGTGCTCATCAACCACTTTAACAGCAAAGAGCTGCGCATAAGGTAGTCCCTCCTACAGACTAGTTGGTTTCTCCCCACTCTCAATTCATGATAAGTGATTGGGTCCATCATTCAATCTACCAGTCTTTAAAATGATTTCTAAATCATATTCTTGAAATAGCAACAACCATCTACAAATCTACCCTCCCCCCACCCCAACAAAGGCTTGTTGACCAAGTACTTCAAAGTAGAGTGGTCAGTGAACATCTTGAAGTGACCTCCTAGAAGATACTGGCTATATTTCTACAGAGCATAGACCATAGCCAATCCTTCCCTCTCTATGGTTGAGTAGTTGTGCTCTTCACTGGAGAGCTTCCTACTTGAAAATGCAATGAGTGGATAAATATCTCCTTCGATTAACTACCCTAAGACAGCTCCAAGTGAAATTCCAAATGCATCAACATGTACATGGAAGACCTTAGACCATTCAGGGAATATTAAAATTGGTGCAGTAACCATCTTTTCCTTCAGCAGCTCAAAGCTCTTTTGGCATTCTTCATCCTAGAAAAATGACAACAATTACTCCATGGGGCAGTGATTAGAGCATAGCCCTGAATGAATTTTCTATAATATCCTATGCATCCCAGAATAGAGCGCAACTATTTTTTGTTGGTAGGGACCTCCAAGTTAATAATAACCGCAATCTTGGCTGGATCTTCCATCAACCCTTGCTGATAAACAATATGGCCTAACAAGATTCAAAAATGAACACAAAAGATACACTTCTTCAAGTTAAGAGAGATTTGAATCTTCCTGCAGGTGTTGAGCATCATGTGCTGGTTGGAGACATGCTTCTTTACGAGTCCAAACATAGTCCAATCGGAAAAGTACACTTCCAAGAACTTGTGCATGAACTCCTTGAATACAGGTACCACTACGCGCCAAAATATAACAGGTGCATTCTTCAATCGAAAAGGTGTGACTTTGTATTGGAAGGATCCCCATTTTTTTTCAAAAGTGGTCTTACTTCAGTCTTCTAGCGCAATCCTTATTTGATGATGCCCTAAGAATCCATCAGTGAAAGAGTAGGCCTCTTGTCCTCTCACATTATCCAATATCTCATCTGAAAATGGAGCGGGGAAGGGGTCATGTACGCATGCATCATTCAATTTGTGTAGGTCCATACAAGTCATTATTTCTCCCTTAGTCTTATTTTCATGAACAACCATCAGGCTCACCTAATCAGACTGTTCCATTGGCTAAATGATTCCTGCAGCAAAAATTTTATCCAATTCTTCCTTCAATTTATGCTTATATTTTGGATTTAACCATATGGTCGCTACTTGAAGGGGAATGCATATGGTTTCAGAGTGATTTTCATAACTCCTAAATCTCCTACAATTCCTTTCAGCTCAGAAAACTTCGTGGGGAACAAGTCCTGATATTCTGTCAACAGCTCCGCAACATTTCCCACTATGTCATCATCCCAATAATCTCCTATTTTGTCCAACTTGGGGTTTTTCCTCTGTCCCAATGTTGACTTCCTTTAGCTCTAAAGGCTTAGTTACATCCACAGTTCCTAACAAGGGCCCTGCAACTGTGCGCTCCCCCTCAGATTCTGGAATATTGATATTTCTTGGATCTTCATCGTTATCTTCCACTGACAGATTTCTGCAATCAACAATATCTTGCATTTGCACTTCTCTTGCTAGCGCAACACATTCTATCCGAGGCCGGGAATCATCAAATACAAGTGCTTATATATCCTGCAGGGCTTTGTCCAATCTCTCTAATCCACTGGCCATGCCAAATGTTAACAGAAAACTTTCACTCATTGTAACCAAATTAAGGGTCTGTCGATGCAGCTTCGTTTCCAAATGCCATGCAATAGGAATTGACCCCAACGTATGGACAAAAATGTGACCCCATTCGGCCCCGGGATTCCTGTCCCAAACCTCCATCAATGTAGCCAGGTGTTTGCGCGGATATCCTCAGCCACTAAAAATCTCAGTCGGTGGGGCAGTGGGTTTCTCAAAGTGTAACTGCATCATTTTGTTGCATTCATCCCAATCCTCAAAGGTCCCTTTGTGCGTATCCCACAAATGTGCTAGAGTTGTGAGCATAGCAAGATTGAGTACCCAGAACCTTCACCCTTTTGGAACAACCTTTTCTAGTTTTTCCATAAATAAAACAACATTTCTAGAACCATCAAAATAGGGTAACTCTCGTACCTTTGAGGAAATGCATCGCAAATGTTTAGTGACTCTGAGGCAACGTAGCATAGAAACATATTGTAGATGATTATGCCAGTTCTCCATTTCTCCATCCTAATTTGAGAAACATGAGTTATCCTTTTCCCAATTCAGCATCCCATCAATAGTTGGTTTGATCCAATCATCATCTCGTGAAGTCAACTTGTAGATATGGTCGACATCGTCTCCCTCGCGCACTGGTTCTGTATATCTCTCCCCTTCCGTAGGATCCAAAGGCACTATAACCCGAGTACCATTGTTTTAAAATATCATACTCCTGCATTTCAGGTTAATGATGCCCCCCATGTGGATGGCCTAGTCCAGCCCTAGCAGCACACAATAGGGGTCTACATCATCCAAAATTTTTATTACTTCAAATTTTGCAAATATCTTTATTCCAATAATTTCTACCAGAACCTATGGGATTCTCCCCAGTAGAATAATATTCTGCCGATTATCCATGCGCAACTTAATGGTGGACCATTCCAACTTTGGTTCACCCATCTTCAGCAAGGTCTGCTTAGGTAGGACATTCACATCAGATCCCAAGTCAAAAATGACCTTATCCATCTCATATTTGCTAATTTTCACGGTCATGCGCATCTCTCGACTAGTTCTCTTCTTATTCTTGTTGATTTTTATTTGCGGCCTTACTCTGAATCCAAGGAAACTCCTTATCTGTGCATCTATCTATTAGATCCTAAAGGTTGTCTACTAATTTCTTGTTATGCAATTATTAATGCATGCTTGTAGGAAAGGTTTGACTTCATCATCAATATTGGCTTCTGTGATTTACTTGTGTAAATTTTTGTAGATGTTCTATGCTTGATGCAACTTTACTTTTTATCACAATATCAGTTAGAAATCACATAAACAACAAAGTAAAATGCTGATAGAACATACTAGTAGATCGACAGAAGACAAGCCAAAATATATAAGTGTGTTGGTGTGTTACGGTGGTTAGCAGGATGCTTCAACCAGCAAAGTCTCAATATGGTCAGCCAACTAGAAGTTTCAGACAACCCTCTAGGACAGCCAAAACATTCAACTCAAAATTCAACCAAAAGTCAACGATGTCAGTCAATGGTCAACACAAACAGCAGCAACAACTAGGTCAACACAGCCAAGTCAAAGTAAACGTCCAGCCTCGAGAATAGTGCCAAAAAATGTGAATTGAGGAAATAGAAGGAAAGGGAGAGTTTCGGGTCAATTTGATATTGCATTGACCAAAGTCAACATTGGTCAACACTGCTACAGAAACCCTAGGCCGAAAACAGAAAATTGTTGCTTGCTGAAATTTCCCACGTGTGAAGAGAAGAGCCTCCAAGGTGATCAAACCAATCAGATGAGGAGAGAGAAATGTGTGAGGATGAGATGACTGAAAATTTCCTCCAACATTTACAGATATATATCCATCAATGAGGGTGTGTGACACAATTGCTAGGGCACAAAACCTTCAAGCCAACCTGCACATATTTTGAATAAATTCAAAATAAATGTTCTTCTCATCTGATCAAGATGAACTTTAGATAAATCTTGTACCTCTCTGAAAGAGGAGTCCAATATAAATATTGGCATCTTCATCTGAGCATCACAACATGGATTTTGGACCTAGTTTTCCAAAATTAACACTCCCTCTCAACTAGGGAGAACTCCATCCACCTATGCATTCCAAACATCGTGCATCATCTCATCGTAACTCGCTTTGTTGGCTTCTTTATTTAAGAACAAAATTGGGTCAGTCATAAAGACATCATTCACGGCTAACAGATTCAGACCAGAGGTCTGAAACCTCTATAGGACTCGCAAAGAGTCTCATACCAACCCGAAGTTGGTTTACCTGACCCGAAATCAGTTGGAGGTTCGAAACCTCACTATACTCGATCCTAGATCAAGTGATTGGACCGTGCCATCCTAGATAGAGAGTACGAAAATCTCTAATGCATCCATCAGTCTTTGCTACTAGTCTCTAGATTTTCCCACCTCACTAGCCAAATGAGACGTACTTCCCATGAGCCTTGAACTCAATGGGTAAGATGCATACAGGGCACGGATCATAAGAGGTGAACCAAATCAATCATCATAATGGTGGGGTAGAAGCACATCAACAAGGTTTGGTAAGCCTAGCCCTGTGGTTACTTATAGCTCCGAGAAGCTATCCCCAAAGCCCCCTAGAGCTCCCAGAGCTCATCATCCAATAGGACCCTTAGCATAGGGTTTTTCCACGATACTAAGATTCTCATGGAAGGTTAGGAACTTGACCTTCCCCAGGGGCTTTGTGAGAATATCTGTGACCTGCTCATCAGTTCCTATATGATCGAGCCTTACAGCACCTCGCTGTACCATATCCTGGATAAAGTGGTACCTAATATCAATATGCTTGGATCGATCATGGAACACGGGATTCTTAGAAAAATGAATCCCACTCTGGTCACAGAGTATCATGGTGGTATCTATCACATGCCCGAACAACTCACTGAAGATATTTCGCAACCAAACTGCTTCACAATAGGCCATACTTGCTACAATGTATTTGGCCTCTGCGGTGCTCAAAGCCACCGACTTCTTCTTCCTACTCATCCATGATATCGAAGCAGAACCAAGTCTGAAGCAGAATACCGATGTTCTCTTACGATCCACCACACTTCTAGCCCAGTCAGCATCAGTATATCCATGGAGTTTCACGCTCCCGACAGTGTATCTCATCCCATGGTTTATTGTGCCCTAAAGATGTCTCAACAGATTCTTGGCACCAACCCAGTGAATTTGATTAGGCTCAACCATATGTTGACTCAAAGTGTTCACTGCAAAACATACATCTGGACGTGTGTTCACTAAGAACATCAGGGCCTCTACGAGTTGACGATACTTAGTAGGATTTTCTAGCACAGGCCTAGTAGTGCTGCCACTCAACTTCTTAAATTTGAGCTCCATCAGTGTCGACACGGACTTACAATCCACCATACCAAATCTTTCCATAAGCTTCACAATGTGTTTTCCTTGAGAAAGGAAAATCTCACCAGGTCTCTGCTAGATCTCCAGGCCTAGGAAGTAATGCATCAATCCTAGGTCCTTCATTTCAAACTCAGCAATGAGCTCCCTCTTGCACTGATGAATGAGAGGGTCAGCACTTGTCAGGAAGAGGTTGTCCACATACAGCACCAGAATGAGACGCTCTTCTCTATCAACCTTAAATTAAAGGTTTGGATCAGCATTACTATGAGTCAAGCCCAGCTTCATCATGTATCTATCTATCCTCTCGTACCAAGCTCTGGGTGCTTGCTTCAACCCATAGAGGGATTTCTTCAACTTGCAGACATGGGTGTCCCAATCTTGGACTTCGAACCCCAGAGGTTGCTCCACATACACTTCTTCCTTTATCACACCATGTAGAAATGTTGTCTTCACATCCATCTGATGAAGACTTCGTCCTTGCGTAGCAACAAGGGCTATGATAGATCAAATTGTGGTATATTGGGCCGCAGGTGCAAATATATCATCATAGTCTATGCCTTCTTTTTTAGAGAAGCTAAGGGCAATGAATCTTGCCTTGAACTTTTCAGCACTTCCATCAGATCCATGCTTGATCTTGTAGAGCCATTTCAAGGTGAAAACTGCTTTATCCTCTAATCTTGGAACCACATCCTAGACATCATTCTTCATAATGGACTCATATTCTTCCTGCATAGCATCCTTCCAGACTTTATGTTTTATGGCTTCCTTGAAATATATAGGCTCATATTGTACAATAGTACTCATGGTTACTAGATACCCATGGTATCTATTCGGCTTCTTACTTTCACGGAATGTCCCCCTTGCGGCAATATGTCCCTCGGCATGCTCGAGAGTGTTCCTGAGCCATGATGGTCTCTTCCTCATTGAATGAGGTGGATCAATCAGGTCTATCAGTCCTTCAACATCGGTCATGGTCTCATCCTTCGGTTCTTCTTGATTTCCAGGCCTCGCCTCATGATCTTCCTCAAGTCTCGGAAGATTGACTACTTTCCTTAGGGAAGCATCTTTGTCAATGGTAACATCGTGGCATATCTCCACTTCCCTTTAACCAGGCACATAAACTCTATAGGCCTTCGAAGTTTCGTTGTAGCCCACAAACATTCCCTTCTTCCCAGAAGCATCCAGCTTGCTCCTCTTCTCTTTCGGCACATGAAAATAAATAGGACATCCAAAAACTCTAAAATGTTAGATGTCAGGTTTCTTACCAGAGAAAAATTCTTCGAGAGTTTTGGATTCTAGAGTGGAATGTGGGCATCAGTTTTGTATGTACACAGTAGTGTTCGCAACTTCTCCCCACAGAAACTTCGGTAGACCCTGGTCACATAACATGGCACGGGCAGCTTCCACAATGGTACTATTCTTTCGTTCAACAATTCCATTCTCCTCAGGAGTATAGACATTTGTGGTCTCCCTCTTGATGCCAGCTTCTCTGCAAAATTTCTTGAATTCGTTCGTCTCATATTTAGTGCCATTATCAGTCCTCAATATCTTGATCTTCTTCCCTCTCAGATTTTCCACCGAGGCTTTGAAGGTACACAACCACATGAAAGCCTCATCCTTATTCTTCAAGAAGTATATCTAGGTTTTGCGAGATAAGTCATCTATGAACGTCATATAATAAGAACATCCTCCCAAGGATGTCATGGGCATGATACCAAACAGATTAGAATGAATCAATTGCAAGACATCAGATGTCTTTGTGACACTTAAGGGTAAAGGTCCCCTTGTATGCTTTCCTTCAGCACAACCCTGACATACACCTTCATGATTATTTGTGAACTCAGGCATCCCTGTCCATTAGGGGATTTTTAAGGTCTAAAATGGGCCTCCTAAGGAAAATGTACAATCAAAATTCACTTTATGAGAACCAATCACATTTTAGGGAATGACATCATCCTTAATGGTTGAGGTGGCATTGTTTGAGTTAAAGGTACTTTACTTGTCACATTCTCAATGGTGGATAAAAACTCGTGGTTAACCATGGTAGTGCTTTAAGTACTTTTAAAATCAAAGTAAAGTACTCATAACAAATGTCATTTCACACTTTTTGAATAAAAATATATTATTGTCATTTCATATTTCTTGAAAGAATCAATGCATATATCTATACATTTATTATATTATATTATATTATTTTTATATACTATATTAATTACATATTATTATACAATTTAAATAATATAAATTTTAATTAATAGCATAAAATATAATTAAGAATTTATAAATTTATATTTATATCCTATTTTAAGTTATTTAAGTTCAAAGGACAAATGCATTAGTTGTTCAATGATAATGACATTTTCTTGAAAAGCTCATTCTTATTTATAGTTACATCAATACAATTTTTTTATTAATTTTATTTTGGTACAACTTTTGAATTGAATTTAACTATGGTTACATGGATTGTGGTGCAAAAAGATAATTGAAAATTCATTAATATTATTTTATTGGTTTAGCTATTATTTTATTATTTCCTTAGGAGGGCCATTTTAGACCTCAAAATTCCCCTAATGCACCACCTTCCTCGCTTCAGGAAGGGCTTTATAGTGAGTGTGTCCATACCTCTGGTGCCATAGTTTAGTCTGTCTGATAGTATCACACGTCATCGCTCCCAGTGGACTTCCTCCAACCTAGTAGAGTGTATCAACTCTAAACCCAATCGTGATAGCTTCCTTGAAACTCTTCTTCCAGATACACACCTTCCCATCAATGAATGCCACATTGACACCTTTGGCTTCCATGTCTGATATAGACACAAGGTTCTTCTTCAAATCAGGTACATAGATTACATCCTGTAAGTGGAGGACTTGACCTTGAGAAAAGTGGAGGGTCACAGTCCCTGTCCCTTTCACAGGATATGTGGCATTATCTTCAAGGATAATTTCCAGATTAGTATCCTTCTCAACCATATCAGAAATTGCTTCCTTGAACCCAGTGATGTGCCTTGAGGCACCACTATCTATCAACCAGACATCCATAGTGTTGAGTGGAGATGCAATAGAGAGGGTAGATACAAGAATGAATTCATTTCTTTTATCAACAACATTTGATTCCTAATACCTGGAATTTCTTGACCTTTTGAAAGGTTGACCATTTCCTCTAGAGGGAGCCTTCCTCTTCCCCTTGAACTTGTTTTTCCTTTGAATTCCAATCCTCTAGTTGTTGTTGTTTTCATCATCGAGAGAGAATCCTTCTTGAAAGGGCATTCTCTAGCATAGTGACCTGGCTTGTGACAAGTGTAACACTTGCCTTTCTTTCCTTGGGCCGCTACTCTTCCTTTGTTCCTTGGACCACCAAAGTTCTTCTTCTTAGTATGAGTAGCGAATTCAGCATTTCCTTCATTTTCATATTCCTTCATCCTTGTCTCTTCTTGTACGCATCTCAATAGTACTTCGTCAAAATCAGGTATCACATTGTTATTGAGAATGGTAGTGTTGAATACATGTAATTCAGATGAGAGACCTCCAAGTGCAGTGACAACCATATGATCTCCATCAGCTAATGTCTCCCCAATAGCCAGCAGATTATTTCTGATTTTGGTCAACTTCAAAAAATATGATTGAACATACTCATCCCTGCCTTTCTTCAAATTATTCAATTGATTCTTGAAGAATAGGACTTGATTCGCATTGTTGGCCTTGAACATGTTGACAAAATTATCATACATCTCCTTGGATGTGCCCAACTCAGAGATGTAGGCAACCAGAGTCTTATGAATAGAGTCCCTGATCATTAGCTTTGCTTTGATTTCACCCTTCTTGTACTTCGTTTTGGCAGCAGCAGTTGCAGTGGATGGAGGCTCTTGAATTTTACCCTGCACGTATTCCATGACATCTTGGCCTTCCAACATAAGATCCAATGTCATCTTCCAGGCATGGAAGTAATCCTTCCCATTCAATTTGTCATCAGCCTTAAATCCATTGTAGTTAGAGGAACCCATGTTCTTCTTCGGTGATTACTACAAACTAGGGCTTTATCTTCACCTCAGCTCTGATACCATGTAAATTTTTGTAGATGTTCTATGCTTGATGCAAATTTACTTTTTATCACAATATCAGTCAGCACTCACATAAGCAACAAAGTAAAATGCTAATAGAACATACCAGTAGATTGACAGAAGACAAGCCAAAATATATAAGTGTGTTGGTGTGTTACGACGGTCAGCAGGATGCTTCAACCAGAAAAGTCTCAGTATGGTCAGCCAACCAGAAGTGTCACACAACCCTCTAGGACAGCCAAAATAGTCAACTCAAAATTCAACCAAAAGTCAACGTTGTCATTCAACGGTCAATGCAAACAACAGCAACAACTAGGTCAACACAGCCAAGTCAAAGTCAACGTCCAACGTCCAACGGCCAAAAAATGTGGATTGAGGAAATCAAAGGAAAGGGAGAGTTTGAGGTCAATTTGACCTTGCTTTGACCAAATTCAACGCTGGCCAACGCTGCTGCAGAAACCCTAGGCCGAAAATAGAAAATTGTTCCTTGCTAAAATTTCCCACGTGTGAAGAGAAGAGACTCCAAGGTGATAAAACCAATTAGATGAGAAGAGAGAAATGTGTGAGGATGAGATGAGTGAAAATGTCCCCCAACGTTGACCAATATATATCCATCAATGAGGGTGTGTGACACAATTGCTGGGGCACAAAACCTTCAAGTCGACCTACACATATTTTGAATAAATTCAAAATAAATGTTCTTCTCATTGGTTCAAGATGATCTTTATATCGATCTTGCACCTCTCTGAAAGAGGAGTCCAATAAAAATATTGGCATATTCATCTAAGCATCACAACATGGATTTTGGACATAGTTTTCCAAAATTAACAACTTGGATGTGGACACACCTACAGTAGCAAAATATTTTCTAACTTCTGCAAAAGTCTCCTTCTCCTTCTGCAGGTTGAGTCCTTCCTTATTTTCAGAAGCCTTCCTGATCCATGGTTTGACATCAACCTTCTTTCCCTCGTCTCCTCCAATGGTAGCACCACTGTGTGTAATTACATTTACACTCGGATCATCCTCTCATAGCTCAGCTCTAACCATCTGTATATTATGCATAGGTGTCTGTTTTTGCTTCTCCTACATACTAGAAATCAAAATAGGATAGGTTTCGGAAAGCCACGCGCAAAGTGTCAAGAATCTCCACAGTTGTAGCAGATCAATTGTCCTCTTTCGCGACCTGCACCTCCACCTCTCCCTCCTCCCCTTCCTCTAGCTGGAGATCCACCACGCCCAGAGGGGGATGCCAGTGAAGATGGGTTGGTCTGCACCCTATAGAGGTTGGCGTTGTCTATCATTAGATCAAATTTGCAACAATGGTGCTCATCATGGCCAACCGAAGAGAAAAAACTACACCATTGTTGCTTCAGTTCTGGTACATAACTTCCTAATCGAGGGCAATGGTTTGTGTCATGTCGTCCAACCACTCGACAGTCAACACACCATAGTGTGCGGGTTCCACTAGGTCTTGGCTGCAACGGATTTGGCCCTCCCACTTGCATGTAGTCTTGAAGCAAGGTACATTGATCCTTTGTGGGACTGGAACCCTTACAGCATATACACCATACATCTACGCCAACTTCTTTCCCTATGTCCCTGCGCAGGTTCTAAATTTCCAAATGCATTGCTTCTAGCTAATTTTGGATTTGTAGAGTTCCAATTTGGTCATCGATTCAGGGAATGGCTTCCAACTTCATAGAAACTTCAAGAGCCTCAGCTTGAGAATCAATTTTATGCTAATTCAAAGGGTCGCGCAGGTGTGGCAAGGGCATGGTAATTAAATATACTTTATGCTTCTTATCATCATAGATAAATCCCCCATCATTGATAGTGCACTTCAATCGTTGATCTACCTCCCAGATGAATTCATTTGGTTCTTGTCAGATTTATTTCAGCTCTGTTACACATTGTGAGTAGGACTTTGGTTTTCTGAACTGTTGCTGCAAAGCTTTCTTGATCTCATCGACAGTCGGATCAATGTTTTGAGCTAGATATCCCATAAACCAGTACAATGCATGACCTTCAAACACCATAGCTAGTTGTGCCCTTTTGACATCATCGGTATTGACATGTTGCGCAGTCCATACTACATCTGCAACAAACTAGAATCTTTCCATGTCCTCATCTCCCGCACCCTTGAAGGTGGGTAGCTTCATATGTGTAGCCATATCACCTCCTTGTGGTGGTGGAGGTGGGGTAGGAGATGACTTACCCCTACACGAGTTCGACTATGGGGTGGCTGGAAGGATACTTGAGACCTCTGGCGCGCGTAGCCTCACCACTCTCTATATTACTATCAGGCGGGTTTCTGAGAGGTTTGTATACAGATATGTCTCCTCTCTGGTTAACTCGAAAGTACTTTCCATTGTGCGTAGTGCTTTCAACTTCGTTTGGGGTAATTCACTCAGTATGACTGCATAGAATAACCTTTTCACACAATAGTATCTTATTCAGAAAAGGCAAAGAGCGTATGAACTTACCCCTCATTCCTTTGAAGAACATCCTTTCTACTTTAGAATATGAAACAAACTAATCTACTACATATTATGTCATAAATCCACCCAAAATGTTGTTAACCCAATGTTCTACAGTGAAGGTAATGGAGTTACCAGTTTTCGTCACAAAGAATAATATGTGGACCTCTATGAAAATATACTTATGTTCCCACTCTTCAACATACAACTTCTTATTTCTATTCTCCTTGATGGAGAATTCACGTATCTTTTGTTCAAACTAGTCTTCTAATTCAGCATTCTATGGCTACCACAACATCTAATCTCTCTCAAAAGGATGTTGGTCTCGGAAACGGAACCATTTGTTGGCTTGAGGGGTCTGGACCCAGGTTCAGAGTTAGTGCGTAACCAAAAAACCCCTGTTACTACTTTCCCTTTCGGGAATGACCTACTTGCGTAGGCCAAAGTCTCACCTGGAGCAGTATGGGGGGGGTGCTAGAACCAGGTTTCCACACCCTGAGAAAGAATTAAATGAAGTAGGCATCTTCAGATCTGTTTTGCTACACAAAATAACTCACGCACCAGAAACCCTGGGTTAATTATCACTGGCTAATATTATGCGCGAGCACAAACGGTAGGTTTGTAATTCCTTAAATTTTTCTAACAATGTGATATTCAGCCCTTACAGTAATAAACCTATGCAATTAACATTCATGTCCATAGTAAAACAGGTACGCAACCGATCCAATCATAGATAATATAAATTTAATGCGGTAAATAGAAATCATATGCAAAATCAGATCATAAAGCAAATCTCAGATGTATTTGGTCCATAGAGCTATCAAAACAGGTTTTTATGTTGGAAATATTGTCATTAATGGCAAAGGAGAAGAAAGGAGTAGCACCTGAACTATCACTAAGGAAAAAGAGCAAAGAAGAACCAGCAATAAGGCAAAGGAGACAGGAGTAGCACCTGAATTATCATCAAGAAAAAGGAGCACAAAGGAACAACAGCAACCAAGGTAGAGAGGCAGCAGAGACATCAAAGGAAACAAATGAAGCAGAGAAAGAAGTAGAGGCAACAGAGATAGCAAAAGAGAAGCAAGGAGCAGCATTAGACAAGAAACAGAGGCAGAAAAGGCAGCAAGGTAGACAAGGAACAGAGGCAACGGATAAAACAGAGGCAGCGAATAGAAGCAGAGGCAGCGAGGGCAGCAAACAGAGGCAGCGAACTGAAGCACAGGCAGCAAAGAAGCAGAAAGGCAGCGGAGGAGAGAATAGCGCACATCACAATCGGTGGGTAGAGTAATGAAGAAGCGATGCGAAGTTGTGATTGTCGATATTGCGATGCGATTGCATATCGCAATCGGCGAAACATAAAAGGAATTGGCAAGTGTTTGTATTTCCGATGCAATGCGATGTGATGATATGAGTACATGGGTACAAGGAAAGTGTTTATTATAATGTTCCGAAGGTTTTCACATGGGCACAAAAGAGTTTTATTAAAGCGATCTATTGCCAAAACATTTCCAAATGTATTAACGCTATTAGAGTGGGGCCCGCAAGGAAAGTGGTTTTGCAAAACCATACCACTGGTTTTGTGTAGCTTCTGGGCTGTGAGTGGTTTATTCCATTTGGAATGCGATCGTATCATATTACGACACGTCAGAATACTAAAACTGCCTATATCGCATAATTTTTGAGAATTAAAGGTCAGGGGTCGAAATAACGCAATAGTCGTCCGATTTGATGCAGAGAAGATCCAACGGTGATCGCATGGGAAAGTGCATGGACGTTTGGAAATGTTAAACAGCAGGTATATTGTGAATGCGATATCCGTCGGATCAAGATCAGTGAAGATCTAACGGTGGTCACATCACGCGAAAGGCGGAGTCTTAATGTCAAGGATTAAAGAAAAAGTGTTGAAGATCAACGGCAGAGATCTTATCGAAGATAGAAGATCGACGGTGGAGATCTCATCGCATCGGCGATCTCACATCGCATCGGCGGAATGGAAGAACAAAGGAACGACAGTTTGAAAGTTGTGATTGCAATTGAGCGATTGAATCACAACCGTCAAATCACGGTTATTTGTGACAGTTGGATCGAGCACTGATTGTTGGTGGGACCCTTCGCTCATCGCATCGTCGGAAATTAGATGACAAAAGGCACAGCGGACCACTGAATTTTACGATTTCGATTGCGACAGTGCGATGGAATTTCAACCGTCGGATTGGGAAAGTTAAATGAGGAGGAGTGCCTCCGTAGTGTGGGCTCCATGTAAAAGAAAAAGTGTTTAATATATGTTGGCACCGAGGTTTTTTAGACCAAAGCTGAAGGATGAATAAAAGGTAAGCCGATAAGTATATATTAACCAATATATATATATATATCAATGAAGTGTGGGGCCATCGCATCGGCGTGAAGGCAGAGCAATGGAACAAGCCATTGAAGTTTGCGATTGCGACGGTGCAATTTAATTGCAACCGTCTGACTGGCGATTCATCGCATTGGAACCATCGCAAAGGGTGCCATCGCAATCGGAAGTCATTGGAGGCGGCTCATCGTATCGGCAGATAGAAAGAGTTCGGAAAGTGGGCCCGAAAGGTTATTTACTATGTTAAAAAGGTCTATTATTATATCGCTGAGAGAGGGTTTAAAATTTTCTTAAATCACTTCAATTATCCATTTACAACAGTTAAACGTGATAAGTTTCGAAGGGTTTAACAAGATCATTTCATATGGTAAGTCCGTAAAGTAGATTTTGGCTTGAACCATGAAGGTTGAAGAAAGCTTCCGCATTGATAAAACTACCAGATTTAGAACATAATTTGGGAAATGCATTCTACATGCATAGAAAGCAGGAGAGTCTATAGAACTGTTATATGACAGCAGCAGAAAAGACAAACGCACAGTGAGCCAAGAACTGAATGGGTTGAATTGAAATACTTATTGTAACTGAAAATGTAAAGTTGTATTTATTTTTATTAAGTTTGTGATGCAATGGCAAGTCTCCATAGGCAAAGAAATACCCCACTATAATTTTGAAATGTATACATATTGTTATATTTTTCCGAATGTGCTAGGCAAGAAAACGAGAAGGTGGAAGGAAAAGAGTCATACCTATTCACTTTGAATTCCCTGTGGAATACAAATAGTCATGAGGTGAACTCTATAAATGATATCACACAGATATGCATGAAGAGGAAGAGAATGAAGAAATGAGGCAGAGAGGGTAAGAAGAAGGAGGAGCAGATAGAGAAGTTGTGAAAATTCAGAGATGATATAAGGTAGATATGAAGGCTGGTGGACAGCAGTGAAGAAGGAACAGAACAGAGCTGATATCCAGGTAAATCAGCATGTGTTTTTTTTTAAAGAGTGAGGAAGTTGGTGCTTCCATATCAAGTTGTAGCTTGATAGATGTCAGTTGTAGCTGGCTAAGGTAGGAGCCTCCTGTAGGTTATAGACTGCAGAAACTAGATGGGAGTTGGAGCTTCCATGCAAGTTGTAGCTTGCAGAATTGAGGTAGGAGCCTCTTGTAGGTTGGAGCCTACAGAAAATCAGTCGTGAGAGGGAGTTGGATCTTGCCTTTGCATCACAACAATAATAAGATGTCGTTTTCTCCCTTATGGGTTTCCACTTATATCTGGTGTCTATGTACATGATGATTATGTGTTGATACTCTGTATTTAATCTACTTAATACCTGCTGCTCACTAATTAATATTGTGGTTTCACTGTACATTAAGTTAATCATGAAATGAAGATGTAAATAAGTGTAAATGAAAGTTTTACAAGACCATGAATTCATTAAACTAATTCACCCCCCCCCTCTCTTAGTTTAACAAAGGATTCAATATTTTATTCATCAATAGTTCGCAAAAATCCTTACAATCCTTTAGATCTACCCGTGCACACAGCCAACAGGAGCCTTCTAGAAACAGATGCTTACATAGATTCACTTCAGAGTTCAATCATTCATCACAACATACTTCACTACTTCCTTATCTGACTCGATCTAGACTTCTACTTATTCCTTACTCTATGCTCGTCCTAACGTCCGCAAACCATGGTTTGAGACTCCTAGATTTACCCTTTAACCCATTACAACTCATGAAGGGACTTTGACCCGCCCCAAAGCCCCTTGACTATGCAATGCTTAGCGAGCATGACTCAAAACTACAAAAAATACTATTATTTCCTCCCAAAAATGTGGTCCTAAGGGACCCTGCTTCAACATGTAGTAACTTATCTTTTTAATGGCCGACTCATCGAATAATGGAGCAACTTTTCACTCAGTAAATAGACTTCTAGTAAACAGGTAAAAACCTCCACACACCCAAACCCACTAGCCATTTATGATATAACAGGTATGAATTCCACCATACCACTGTGACAAGGTTCTGAGCTGGAAAGATTCTCGTGGTGTTAATTCTCACATGTTGACTCATCTTCGGTTCGAGCCAGGACAAATCCATGCAGAGTAACCAACAAAAGGAAACCAAGCAATGAGGAACACACTTGTCTCTCCACTGACCTTTCTCTAAAGAATACAATGCATCAACCATAGTCTTCTAGACTATTATTTGCACACAAAAACCATCCACTAGTACATGTGTACGATGGTGGATTCTCTGCTAAAAATATACAAGAGAGGTGTCTTGATTCACTAGTGTTGACTAGAATATTGAAGGAACCATAAAATCCCATTCGTGACACAGAAGAGTACCTAGCACCTATAGTTTCATAGTGCACAGTTCATTCTTCTTCCGTGGAATGTTGGTTGCTAAGAGAATTAACACATGACATGAACTATGGAGGTACTCCTTCCCCGACAACACAATCAAATGGTAAGGTATCTCTCCAATAGTTACAGCCACCGAATTGTAACTAATTCTTGAAGAAACTATTTCTTGAATCCGTCAACCATCCGTCAACATCAAACATGGTAATTGAACAATAATCTTTCCCCGTAAGCCAATGTAAATGAAATTGATAGGGATATTACAAACCTTAACCCCACTGCACCTTCTAGAAGTTACATAAAAAAATACCTCTTGTGTTGAAACCAGTGACAATTAAATTAACTTTGCTTCATCTTTCCTCACTTCTTTCACACTTGCGGAAAATAAACAAGTTTCTTCTTCTCTATGCCAATTTGCAACCATTTAACACCCCCCTGTCAAATCCAATAATCCATAAACCATCACTTCAAGGTGAGAAATTAAGCCACACTCTTATACATGAAATGCGCAGTCATGCCACCCTAACATTAAATCTTCTCTATTCTCAAGAGGCATGCATTACCCCCTACTCTCTAGCTTCTTTTGGGAGTCACCCCATCCCAACGAAAAAAATATATATAAAAATCCAATATATAAAAGAAACATATGTAAAATTGAAATATATATATATATATATATATATATAAAGTGTTATAGTAAACGTGTAATGTTTCAATAAAATATTAAAAAAACATATGTAAATAAAAAAGAAATATATTTATCTTTAAATTTGTTGTTATTTAATATCTATATATATATATATATATATATATATAAATTTTATTAATATTATGTATATTAAAATTATATATTTATATATAGTCATGTTAGAAGTATAATATTTCAATAAAATATATAAAAATACTAGTACCTCCAAGTTTATCAGTTTTGGTTGGCTTTTAACTCTCTGAGGTGGCCAGCAGACCTGGTTTCCTTCAGGCAGGTTGAGGCTACCACATGCAAGAGAATATGTATAGCAACTTGCTTTTTGAAAAATAGAAAATAGAAAGGCTCTTCGAAATTTACAAAAAAAAAACAGTTTAAGGACAAGCCATGGGAGGGTAAAAGGAAGCTAAGATACTATAAGGGAGTGATCAACCCCACCTTTGATAATTAGAATTATCTCTCTATGTTTTCGAGCAATAAGAAAAAAATAAAAATCACTAATATAAGAACTAATTCCCATGAGCTTCGAAGTGAGACTGGGTGGTGGTCTATTCCCAAGACCCCTTGGAACCATAGAATTTGTGAGATTTGCAATTCTAAGAAGGTTGAAGATGAAAAGCACTTCTTTTTAGACTGCTCGACTCTTTACTCACATTCACTGTCAATTTCCTAACATCTACCACACTTCCAATCTTCTTGACCTATTAAGCCAGCCCACCTAGAATGATCTTGGAGCACTAATTTTCGTTCTCTTCGACCATAAAAACAAGATTTTAAAGAATCCAGTTTAGATTCTTTCTCCTCTCTTAGGGTCAGATACACTGCATTGATCTTAACAAACCGTAACCATCATCATTATCCTCATATTAATAAAATTGTAATATTTCAATTGAATAAAAAGTTTGAAAAAATAAAAAATTTAAAACATATTTTAATCTTTAAACTTTATTATTATTTTATTTATTATTTTTAAAGTTAAGTTGTGTTGGGACTGTGTTAGGGGAGAGTTGTCTAATCTTGTGCAGGGACCAGTAATTATTATAGTACTGGTCCCATCAACCCACCAAAAATAGACATATATGCAACCAATAATTAAACAAAATGAAATAACATGAAGTTCAAATATATATTAAATTATGTTCAAAATTTCCCAAGTCATTGACTGGGCCCACATGTGTCCATAAATAACCCACAACTATCCATAAATAGCTTAATAAGTATCAAGATTACAAATCCCAACATTTAAACTAGAAAACTCATAAAACCATTTCTCCTTCCAAAATGGTCAAGTCAATAAGTACAAAAAGCCAGTCACTTCAACCCATCTGATCAGCTCTGATGCTGTGTATGAGAAGTAAATATCAATACTGCACATAATAAAAAGAAATGTATGTCAACCATAACTGCTGTGTTATTCAACATTTAAACCCATTGTGTTCAATAAATGACACCCACCCCATAACAACATTTAAACCCACTGTGTACAATAAATGACACCCACCCAATAAATTCAATAAATGATTTCCTATCAAAACAGATCAAACACATGGATCAACAAAAAAAAATTCTCAGCCATTAGATCACATCAAATTCAATCCCGATCACACATGCAAAATGAAGCCATTGCAATCCATGTCCATCATTGTCACCAATAAAATTCAACTGCAAATAACTATAAAAGAAGTTCAACCACTGTTGAAGTTACATTTTTCAGTTTCAAGTTATTCACCAGCCTTGGAGAAAATCCAGCACAAAACACACCCAGCCTTGGAGACAACCCAGACAGAACACACCCCAAAACAGAACACAGTATATTCAGGTTAGTTTACATCCTTCTCACAATTTTATTTTAATTTTTGAGTCTTTATTTCAGCTTTCTTACACTTTTATTTTCATTTATGAGTCTCAGTTTTCAATGATTTATGAGTCTTTACTTCAGTTATTTCTGACATTCATCCATAATACTAGACAACTTAAATGTTCTGGATCACAATTCTGTGGAAATTAGACACAGGTCCCAAACTCATAGATACAAACTGAAAGAGTAACACAGAATTTTCTAAATCCACGTTAATGAACTAAGGTATGTTATTTAATGCTATAGGTTCATTGAAGTAAGGTATCTTGTTTACAACAGCATATCTACAGTACTTCAGGTAATACAAGCTCTTACCAAGGTGTCCAGTATTCATCTAATCAATCTAATCACATAGAGCGAGTATCAAACAATTGGAAAGGTTACACTGGTCAATATATGCCTGCAAATTTTATAGAAAAATGTATCAAAAAACACTATATTTTTGTAGAAAAACCCACCCTGCGTGTACACTACAATTTTTGTAGTCTCCATTCTAGGATGTATCAAACAATTGGAAAGGTTATACTGGTCAATATATGCCTGCAAATTTTATATTAAAAATGACAGGTCAGCATGAACAATCAAGTCATAAGAGACCTTTCAGATAATAGTCTCAAGTTAGACCTTTCAGATAAAAGTCTCAAGTTGTTGGGTTGATCAAACTATCTAAAATTAGCTTGTCGTCAGAACCTGTTAAAGTTTGTCCAGAGGATTTGGTCACTTTATCCAAACAATTTTAGTATCTCCTACTTCCCCATTTGCCTTCGCACTCAACATAAATACAAAAAGACAGGCAGATGACTAGCTAGCCAAAGAGGCAAAACCTAATTGTGTGAATGAAGTCAAATGGAGGGGTTTAAAGGGCACATATCTTCAAAGTAATGAAAATATCTAGGGCTACATGAGACCGGTCAAAAGCAAAGCCAGACTTCAAAACAAAAAACTACTTTGCTGCCAAAGAATTGCCAGGAAAATAACATCTTATTGCTAAACCCTGAATGTAATTGTGAAGCCACCTGCATAGGTGTAAAGCACACAAACCTTGAAAACATCTCAGAGGCCTAAGGTCATGTCCAATCAAACAAGTACAGCCAGGCTGTATAAAAGCCAACTACTCCGCGACAAAGAATTCTGTGTAAAACAACAGCCTAAATGAGCTGCTATTAAAGAAGTAGTAACAGAAACAAGTGCACCTGAGAGAGTTCCTCGCATGCTTAACTCTGAATTTTGGGCCAAAACAAATAGGATTAAAGAGGTGGTGCGCAGCTCTGTAATCCTAGCATGTGATTTGAATATGTTTTTTAAGCTCCTAATGACAAGAGGAGCCATAGGGTGCAAGAAAATGGGAAGTCCCCACTGAAGCAACTGCACACTAAGTAGATTAACTTCAGTTTTGTGACCAATGAAGTTATTGTTGACTCTACCTTATCTTCTCTTGGAACGGAAGTGCATTTCTAGACAATGTAATTTCAATGTAGCTCTGCCATATTTTTGATACTTTACTTTAAACTTATTGTCAAATCTTGCCAAATGTATGTTTTAACTTTTAGTACTTTTACAACCAAATGGCATGGAGCAAACAGAATCATAAATTTTGGTTATGTAACTTCCCACTTTCAACTGGCTACAAACAGTTTGTTATGCATTCAAGTAAGACTAGAGCCCCCAAGGCAACTTATAGGATGAATTTATAAATATTCATGATAAAAAACACTACATTTTTTGTAGAAAAACCCACCCTGCGTGTACATATACAGAATTGAATTCTTACCTTTGGCAACTGTCTATAGCCTCCAAAATGTTTTGAAACCTCTCCATACCAAGAAAGCTGCTCCTTGTTTCCAAAGACAGTCATGGTATATGTATGAATTTATATAGCTAAGACAACAATGACCTTGGAAAATATTACAATTGATTGGAGATCCACCATGTAAAGTTTGGCTCAGAAGTCAGGTACTCCAACAGAGGGCAGGATCGGTCATGTTTAGCCTTTACACTGGAATTTCTTGCAAGTAAAAAGTACTGTATTTTTCAAGTTTTTTTTCCTAGATTTATCCTATTGAAAATTTTCATGTTTAGGTTTTCAATGATTATTCATTTATTTTGAAGATGAATCACACCTGATAGTTTGATTTGATTCAATGCTTCCATATATTTGACATGATTTTTTTTTTTTTTGAATATAAGATATCTTAAAGAAAAAACTTAAACCATTTCAAATCACAATTGTATTCTATTTGTAATCTAAATCTTTAAAAAAAAATTCAATAAGATGGATTCGGAAAAATAAACTCAAACCATTTCATATCACTGAAGCCTTCATTACTGGTATTGTATTTTTTTATAACAGAATGAAACTTTTTCAATCACTCTTGCCAGTTCATACATAACCTGGTTACTATCAACTATAGATCAATCTCTGAGTGACCGATCGGAATTAAAATAAATAGGTTGCTAGAAATTACAAAACCTTGAATAAATAGGTCGCTGAAAACAAATCTGCAAATCTGCAATAGGGAGTTGAGCACGGAAGCTGTAGCATTTGAAGTTAACATATATATCTGCAGTAGCTGAAAATAGAAGCTGTAGCATTTGAAATTAACATATATATCTGCAATTGCTATGCATAGATGCTGTATTCATCATATGAAAACAATCCTTCTTTTCAATTATGAATAACAACTTGCAATTGGTGCTTTTGCAGCCTACAGGTAGTTGCATCCATGGCAAGAGTGAGTTATGTCGCTCGCACAAGGAGAAGTGGCAGAAGAGTGACCAGGGGTGCCCAACTGCGATGCACCTCATCAGATGAAGAAAGAACATGTGATGTCAATGTCACCAATGCTCCAGGAAATGTTGTTGACGATGAGCATGTGGCTGAAGCTGATGTTGTGGCACCATCAGCCACAGAGCCACCGTCAACCACATTCCAAGGTGCAACTTCGACTAAAAAGATCAGCGCTATAAGAGGTTGGAAAAAAGAAGAAATGTTAGCTGCAATTGACGACATAGAGTTCAATGGATATTCTGTTCGGTCATCTGCAAAGAAGCATACTATTCCCCCTTCATCAATACATTATTGGATAAATGGGCTGACTCACACCAAACGTAGAGGGCCTGTTACAGTTATGACTGAAGAGGAGGAGGCCGAGGTGGTTGAGTGGTGTAAAGAAATGGCCCAATTGGGACATGGGCTAGAGTTGATGCAACTCAAATCTACAGTTGCTCAAATTTGTCAAGGGAGGCCAAACCCATTCAAAGATGGGTTTCCTGGTAAATCATGGTGGTTTGGGTTTAAAAAAAGGCATCCAAACCTTGTATTGCGTACAGCTGAGGGCCTTGACAGAGACAGAGCATTAAATTTGCGCCCTACAGTTGTATGTAAGTTCTATGACACTCTTTCTAGTGCATATGATAAACATTCTTATGTTGCAGACCATATATGGAACTATGATGAAACAGGTTTACAGGCGGGAAGGAATTGTGGCATGAGGGTAATTGCGAAAAGAGGTAGCCGAAACGTGCCAAAGATTTTGCCTAAGAGCAGGGAATGGATAACCATTTTATGTTGTGTCAATGCAATTGGTGCTTCAATCCCAGGATTTTATATTTTCAAAGGTAAAAATCAGTTGAAAAATTATATACAAAACTGTGAACCTAGAGCATGCATGGCTGCACATCCCCATGCATGGATGACTAAAGAGCTTTTTTTAAATTGGCTTTGCCACTTTGCTGCATCTGTGCCAGGTGGTGTCTCACCTAATAACAGACACTTGTTGATATTAGATGGCCATGGAAGCCACATGGCTCTACAAACAATTGAGGAAGCATACAATTTGGGCATTGACCTTTTAACATTGCCCGCTCATACCACTCATAGATTGCAGCCACTTGATGTTAGTGTGTTTGGCCCTTTCAAGAACTATTTTAGGTCAGAACATTCTGCATGGATGGCAAAGAATCCAGGGGTTGAGGTCAAAAGGTTCGAGTTAGCAGAGCTTGCAAGTAAGGCTTTTAAAAGGGCTCTGACACCATCAAATATCAAGGTTGGCTTTAGAAGGACAGGAATATGGCCACTAAATTATGATGCTCTTATGCATGATACTGCTTGTAGCCAAGCTTTCCATGTGGATGGTCAAGAAGAAAGACAGGAAGTGGAAGAAGAAGTAAATGAACATGATGATGTGGTTGCAGCTGATAATATAATTTCCCTCTCTCAAGGACAGTTATATGCTGATGATGATGAGCAGGTATGTGAAACACAGTATACTTGTCAGCAAATTCATGGCTACACTGTTGAACATGCAGTTGAGAATGCAGATTTTGTTGAAACAGGAATTGCTGATATTGTTAATGCAGATTTAGTTCAAAATGAAAATGCTGATATTGTTAATGCAGAAAATGAAATTGCTGATATTGGGCATGAAATTGAAAATGACCAATTTTCATTGCCTAGCCAAGTAAACCCACCATCATGGCTAGCAGAAAACATGATTAATTTGAATGCCCATAGTGTCTCAAGAACCAATGAACAAAGCATGAACATGCCTTCACAAGTGGCTGAATTGAATAGTGAAATTGTTCATTTTTTTGTGGACAATAGATCAATGGAAGAAGATGGAAGACATAATGAGGCAGCAGATGAAGAAAACAATATAGTTCAATCAAGTGCCACGGATACTGAAGTGCCAAGCAATGACATGCAGGTGGGAGGGAGGGAGAAGTTACTTGGGTGGTTCTTAAATCTACCGGTAGAAAGAGTGTCAATGAAAAAGAAGCAAGGAACAGCCAATATTCTTCGTTTGGGGCGAAGTTCACAGTTACTCACCTCTGAAGACTATATAAAGCTCCTTGTTGAGTCTGAAAATAAGAAAATGGAAATTCAGGAATTAAAACAGAAAAAAAAAAATATCAAGCCAAGGAGAAGAAGGCAGCAAGGGCTATTGAAGCACAACGTCGAGCAGATGAAAGGCTTGAAAGAGAGAGAGCACGACAAGAGAAAGAGCAACAAAAACAAATCTCAAGACAGGAAAAGGAAGCAAGGAAGGCTCAACAAATGCTTGAAAGGGAAAAAGGGTTGACTCATATGGTTGACATAAATGCAAGCACAGTTGATGAGAATGAATCCAGGAACATGTCCAACACATTGGACAACATTGCAAATAATACAACATTATTCCAAGACCTCATAAACATTCAAGTGCCTCAGTATCAAAATCGGGTTTACCCACTTGCCTTATTCCTACCACAGGAGGTTTAAATTCAATGTATGCTCAGCACACACCTCCACTTAACGCAAGTGTGAGGTACGGATACTCAATTCCTCCATGGTTGGAAGGGACAAATTGGTCTCAATTATACGGCAGCAATCAACCACCACCTAATCAAGCCTTCTTGGGAAGGCCAACCTACTTGGCTCAATCAGGCAACTCAGGGTTTGGCACTGAAGATTCTCAAGGCCATAAAGAATAGGAGTGTTAAATGTTTTTGGATGTAACCACATTATGATGTGGATTTTTGGATGGACTCTACGTTTGGTTTCAAATCGGTGATATGTTAGAATGATTGTGATAGGGCTGTCATATTGACATTTTTGAAGACTGTTTATGAAGCAAGATAGCTTCCCAGCCATACTTTTATCACTTTCTATGCTTAAGGATATATCTGAAATGTAGAAAAACACATAGTGAATGTAATTTTGTTTTTCATAATTAAATCATTTTTTTTAGGAAAATAAGGTAGCCTAACAGCATAATCAAAACCAATCTGGTTATATCTACCTAACATGAGATGTTAATCTAAGGGTTCAATAGATACAATCTCTTCGTACATCATTATAGGCAGCCATATTTTTATCACTTCTTATGCCATGACCAATTGGCAATACTAGAACAACAAGCCCTAGTATTCAGCATCAATCCATTATTTATTTTTTGGCCTCTTCTTCACAGATTAGTAAGAAGAATCATTGGCATAAAATAGTGATACTTGGATAGAGAGCAAGAATGCCTCCAACCACAATGATGAGGTTGCCAATACAATTAAGATGTAGTTGGTGAAGAATCCAATGCTAGTTGAACAAAAGATGCAACATGTGGTTTTTGCAAATCAATATGTGAAAAATCATTTTAAGTGTTAGACTCAAGCTCTTGCATATCATTAGTGGATGAATTAGCAAAAAGTGCACAATCTAATTCATGTAAAATTGTAGTAGAAGGCTCAAGATATCACAGGCCTACTATAACTAGCATCCTCTCAAGCTCAATAGGAGTAACACTACATGAATCTCTATCAAAATAACCAACAACAAGACATGAATCTCTATCAAAATAACAAGCCATGTTTCAAAGAAGAAACAAGAAACCTTCCAAAAAAATTAATTTGTTTCAGTAGTAATTAACTTCAAACAACAAAATAATTACCTCTTTGTAAAACATGCCTAAACTATCAAAAATACACTGTAAAAAATGCTCAAAATATGTTGTAAAATAAGTGAATACATAATGAAAATATGATAGCATTGCTGCTCACTCAACTGCTGAAAATGTGCCCAAAAGCCTGCAAAATTGGTGGTGAAAAATGTGCCCTGGTTGCACGCACCACAAGAGGGAAATGGCTCAAAAAAGGGTCGTGCCAAGATTACAAGCATGCCTCAAAAGAAGACCACAAACAGGCAGAATTAGCAAAAAGTGCACAATCTAATTCATGTAAAATTGGAGTAGAAGGCTCAAGATATCCCAAGCCTACTATAACTAGCATCCTCTCAAGCTCAATAGGAGTAACACTACTATATCCATGTCCACCAAGTCCACAATATGTACATTCCATATGCCTAAGTAATTAGTAGCCATATTGCAAGGAGGTGAGGGCCTATTAGTGTGTTGCTCACAGTAAGGAAGTGAGGGCCTATTAGTAGCCAATAGTGCAATAAAAGAAGTTACTCAATAGCAATAGAAACGTTTTAGCGGTGGATAGCAATAGAAACGTGGATAGCAATAGAAACGTGGATAGCAATAGAACCGTTTTAGTTGAATAAGGGATTTTCAACAGTCAGTTGCAGTTCCGCTGTCCAAAAGAAACTCCATTTCATTAATTCAAAAACCCCTTTTACTTTTGTTGAGTCAGTTGCAGTTCTGCTGTCCAAAAGCAACTCCATTTCATTAATTCAAAAACCCATTTTACTTTTGTTGAGTCTCATATTTGATCAAGACCAAACATCTCCTTAAACATGACAGAATCATAATGTAGAAGAAATTTCACCCTAACGGCAACTATTCGCCGGGCCAGATCTATGCAGCAGACTTGCACATTATCCAATTGTGCATGCAGACAATAGTAGGTTGCTCATGTTTCTAAATTATATGTAGCATCCCTGCTGGAGGACCACAGTTGTTCATTTTCAGGTACATTCAACCATTCATTCTTCGAATTTATAGGTTATCATTGAGGAAGAGCTTTAGTGGACAAAAGCGAGTAGAAGATAGGAACTGTTGATCTCTCCATTAAAAAAGTATGTGCATGGAGATTTAAAAAATAGAACGAAATTCTCATTTTGAAAGAGTATCTTTAGAGTCTGGAGTAAAGATGGGCCATTGCAAGGCACTGTGGGTGGGCCATTGCAAGGCTCGTAAGAGACAGATGCAGGCAAAAAAGGGTTTAACTAGGCAAAACGACCTCAAACTCTATTTACAGGTTTGCAGCTCTAACAAACAATATTACAGGTTTGCGGCTCTTCTAAGCAAAACGACCTCAAACTCTGCCAAGTACCAGAACCAAACCCTAATCCCTAAACCCACAGATAAAAAACATAAATTCCACCACATATAAACCCACAAAAATTCCATTCACTGTTACAAGAAAACAAGAAGAGCTAAATTCCACCGAACAACGATTGGGAGTGTTAAAAAACATAGGGAATAAGCGTTAAAAAACACAACAAATGATTGGTAGGATTGTAAATCCTACCAGAGGTCACCGAGAAGCGCAGAGGTTGAGAAGTGCAAAGGTTGCAGGGCGTCGCCGCTGAGGAACCTAGAACCCTGGAACCAATGCGAACACCCACCATGGAACCCTGTACCTGCAAGTAAACAAGAAAATTAGAATTTTATGGCAGTGTCAGAGTAAAAATTGAACGAATTGCAAACAAAAATTGAACGAATTGCAGACAAACCTGAAGAATTCGATAAACCAGAGAAAGCAGACCGAAACCCTTGCAGACAACAATCGATAAGCTGGCGGTCCAGCATCAGAGGAAAGGCGGACCCAATAGCAGACTTCGCATTCAAGAATAGGAACCCCCTGTGAGCTACAACGTTCAGCAACTGACAAAGGTTCAAACCCAACATAACAAACATGGCAGAACCGGCAAACAGGTATAGAAACTGCACGAAACAGACAACCAGCAATGGCGGGCAAGGAAATGTTGAACAGTATTCAACAAATGGCGACAGGGTGAACAAGTTTTGGTACCGGCAACCACCACCAGCGGCGGAGCCGAACGCCCACACTTCGGGCTCGAGCAAAAATGAACGGGAGTAAAACCTCATCCCGGTTAAACCTCCAGACCAAACCCTAAACCTGCAGTAAATTCCCGCATTTAATGGTGGAACCAACCCAACACGTGGCCGGTTGAAATGGACACCTGTCGTACAACGACCACGTGACATTACACGTTGCTTGCTGAGGTGGAGGGGGACGTGTTTAACCATTGGCGACTCTCCCCTAAGTGATTGATTGGCCACTTCCTCCGGAGACTCTGACATTGCTCAGCTTTATATTGATATGTGGGGAGGAACAATTAATGCCTTTGTATAGGGACATGGAATGAGTTGTACAGCTCCTATCTCGTTCGAGTATATACACATTTGTGACGTGTATTTATACACCAACTCCACCGACTAATGGCGCTGAGATTTAAATATATTTCAGGTAACAAACTTATATATATAATTATATGAAACAAAAATTAGTGTAATTTTTAATTTATACGTGCACATTTAAATATTATATATTTATAAATGGTGATAATAAAAGTGTAATACATATAAAAGTCAAATATATATATAAAAATTTAAATTTAATTTTTTTGTGTTATTTATTATTTTTAAATATATATTTATTTTATTTCTGTAAATATAAATTTATATATTGAGAAAATTTATGATAATTTAGTTATCAAATTAGCAGTGAGGATAAGCATTTATAGCTTTTATGGGCGAATTGACTCATCTTACTCATCTCACTCATCACTCTTTTAACCAAGCCATCTAGAATAATCGTCTAGTGGTCCATAAAGGGGTAGAATTTCACTAGTGCAAGATGTCTCTTGGTGTTTGGGCTATTGACCACTTTCGCCACTTGGAATAACCCCCTAATAGTCCATATTGAGGTAGACCTTCACTAGTGCTAGATGCCTTTAGGTATTTGGGCTATTAACCAGTTTCCTTATTTCCCACAAAGACTAACTCTTAACGAAACAAAAATAGTTTTAAAGCATACACCAAACCCAATATATTTATATAAAAAAATACAATAAAAAATCAATTCTATAAAAAAAAATATATAAATTAATAAACAGACAAATTTTATTATTTTTTATTATTTTTACATGTGTGTTAATTAATTTTATTTTTTATAACTTACTGAGACCGACTGAACGTCCTACGACCACTACCCAAGAGGGAAGGACTTATGCCACGTGTGGTCGGTAAAAGAGTGCATGCTCGATACCCACCACTAGTAGAAGGAAACCAATATTTATCAGTCTATTTGCCCATAAATGCACTTGGGAAATAGATGCCCACCGTTGGATGGTGTACTTGCTTTAATCCAACGGTGGGCAGTTACTTTCCAGGTGCATTTATGGGCCAATAGACTGATAAATATTGGTTTCCCTAGTAGAAGAGGGCGGAGTACTGTGGAGAGAATATGAAACTTGTACAGTAACTCCACGCACTAACGACTCCGAAATTCAAAATATTCCACGCAAAACTTTGACATACATACAGTAATAATAAAATAAAAAGTTCGACTGTGTTGATTTTTTTATTTATTATATACATATTTAATACTTAAATTATATAAATTTATATATTTATTAATAATCATAAATTTTAAATATATATAAATAATTTTATTATTTGTGTTTTTTTATTTATATCAAACAAATATAAAATATAAAAAGTTAAATATATAAATATATATTTCTAAATTGTTATAATAAAAAATATAATACATATAAAACTTAAATATATAAGTTTATATATTTATAAACTCTTGTATTAAGAGTGCAATGAATATAAAGTCAATAATATAAATTTATATATTTATAAAGAGTATAATACATATAAAAGTCAAATATATAAAATAAATATTTCTAATTTCAAAAAAATATTTTAATCTTCAAAAATTTTGTTATTTAAAAAAATATTTTAATTTGTAAAAATTTTGTCATTTATTATTTTTAAATGTCTTATTTTTTTAATTTATACATCATATTTAAATAGTACCAATTTATATATTTATAAAAAGTTATAATAGAACCATAGTACTTTAATAAAATATAAAAGTCAAATGTGAAAAAATATGTAAATTATAAAAAAAAAATTAATTTTCAAATTTTGTAGAACTAAGACTTTTGTGATCTATAAAGTAGATAAATTTCTTTTGGATAATTACATCATTAGGATTTGGTGGATGTTTTGAACTGAAAAATTAGTAGTTTAAAACTAGTACTTAATGAATTAATTAATTAGTTACATTAAAAGTTATGAAGAAATCTTTCGGTAATAATCACATTACAATGAACAAAGTTGACCCGTTTCGAACCAACCAGTGTGGTTCATCATCAAGACTAGGTGAGAGATCAGATCATTAGTTGAGTTTAAATAGATGTAGAAAAGGCAAAGAAACCGTTAGAATAACAGCTAATAACAGCTAATTTGAATATTAAAATTAATAATGGTTAAGTCAATTTAATAGTTTAATTATATATAAAAATCATTTTATTTTTATTAATATCGTTAATTGATTATTCAAAATACAAATATTATTTTATTATAATTATATATTATTTTATTGTAATTCTATCTTAAAAAATATAAATAAATAAATAAAATTAAAATATAAATAAATAAATAATTAATAAATCATAAATAATAATAATAATAATAATAAATATAAAAATAAAAATAAAAATAAATAAATAGTAAAATAAAAAATAAAAATAAAAAAAGGAAAATTAAGAATATAAGGCAGGGATCCAACACCTGCTTATATTCCAACCATCATCTCTATTGAGATTTACGGGCCCTTTTTCAATTTAAAGGGCCTCTCTTAACTTACGATAATGAAAGTGATCAATCTTGGCTAAGACCTTAGCCTCTTCGATGCAGATATGATGGTTAGTTTTTTCCACATGTTCAGCTAGGGCAGAGGTGCGGGACCTTCCATGCCTAATGTCAACTGCATGTTCACATATCCTTTGGCTAATGGACCTACCTGTTTCACCAGTGTAAGGCGTCCCACAGGAACAAGGAATAAGGTAGACACCTTTTCCATCCCTAGGGTTCACCGGATCTTTAACCGAGTTTTAAGAGAGTTGTGAATCGTGTTAAGGGGTTTGAAAGAAGAGGAAACCTTATGCTTCCTAAGAATCCTAGCAATCCTATCAGTGGTACCCTGAATGAAAGGAAGCCTTACATTGCAGGACCATTGATTAGGATCATTTTTATTTTTAACCAAGGGACCTCTTTCTGCTTTAAGAAAAGCTTTAAGTCCTTGTGACTTACTATAACCATTAAAACAAAAAACATTAAGGAGATGGGTCTTTTCTCCCTCAAGGTGAGATTCATCAGAGATTCTCAATGCCCTAGTGGCTAAGGTGTTGAGGATGCCTAACTTTTGAGCATGGAAATGATGTGAATCCGCGCGAAGATATCGCTCAGTATGGGTTTTCTTACGAAAAACCTGATGAGAGAAAGAACCATCTTCCTTTCTATAGATAAGAACGTCAAGGAAAGGAAGGCTCCCATCCACCTCATAATCCATGGTAAATTTTATGGAGGAAGATTGACTATTAAGTTGAACGAAGAAATGATGCAGCTCTTCCTTACCATGAGGCCAAACGACACAAGTATCATCTACAAACCTTTTCCAAAGCTTTGGTTGGTGCAGAGCAGAGGAAAGTGCCTTGGATTCAAAGTTCTCCATAAAGAGATTAGCAAAAATCGGGGAAAGGGGAGAACCCATAGCAACACCACAAGTTTTCTCATAAAACTCACCTTCAAAACTAAAGAAAGTAGAAGTTAAGCAAATCCCAACTAAAAAGGCTGTGTCAGGATCAGTGATCCGATTAATGACTTCAATGGCCTCCTTAATAGGGATATTGGTGAAAAGTGAGACAACATCAAAACTGGATATAAATTTTTAATATAATTAAAAAAATTATTATTTAAAAGAATTTATTATAATTATATATAGGATAGTATAATATCTAGGGGAAGAAAAAGAAAATACTAAGTAACAAAAAGGGGTTAAAGGAAAATAATTAAAGACAAGGGATGAAATAGAAAAAAGAGAAATAAAACCCTAAAAATTCATAACAAGAAAAGACAAAGAGAAATAAAATGATACCTACAGCAAGGGGGGATCATCTAGAGAGAGCTCAAGTCCAACTCTTACTCAATTTCCAAATAATAATGCTATTAATAATAATACTACTAGCAACTTTGATGGTAATAATTTTTCCTTGAAAAATGTCATTAACCTTTCTAGTTCGAGTTTTGACTCTTCTGTTTTCAGTCTCCTTAACAAGGGGCTTAATTTCGCCCTTGCCCCCAAAAATATTCCCATTGACGAAATTATCTGTAACATTGAATATAGCATTAAGGATCTTCGAGAGAATGTCAAGGAGATTACTAGACATGATTGTTGCATTTTTCTTAGGAGAGCTAAGCATCCCAAAAGAAACTTAAGCAAGCTTCAGGTTCTTGCCCTTAAAATCCTAAGGGACAACCCTAACATTTCCATCCTTAAGGCTGATCAGGGAGTGGCCATTATCATTATGGATAAATCTCACTATGTCAACAAAATGAGAGACCATTTATCCAATAGTGGTTGTTAAGTTAAACTTAATAAGAATCCCCTTAAATATATTTCTAAGGATATTTCCCTCGCCATTAAGTCAGATCCCTCCTTGAATCCTCTCTCTAAAAAGCTTATTGAGAGCAATCCCCTCACCCTCGGGATTTATGGCCTTCCTCAAATTCATAAATCTGGGGCCCCATTAAGACCTATTGTTAACACAATAGGTGGTCTCTCTTATCATCTTACTAAATTCTTGTCCCAAAAGCGTAAGCCCCTAGTGGGTCTCACCGACTCCTATGTTAAGGACTCGGCTTCCTTCATCAAAGAATGGAGGGACATCAGACTGGAACCTGGGGAATTCTTGGGCAAATTTTACATTGTTTCCTTATTTACCAAAATCCCCATACAGGATGACATTGATATCATTAAACAGATCTTGGACTAGGACACTTCTAAATTAGTTGGCCTCTGCCTCACCTTGACTTTCTTCAGTTTCCAAGGTGATTTCTATGAGCAAAAATGTGGGGTTGCTATGGGTTCCCCTCTCTCCCCTATAGTTGCTGACTTATTTATGGAGGATTTTGAAATGAATACCTTGGCCTCTTCTTAATTTCACCCTAGGAAGTGGAAGAGGTTCGTGGATGACACTTGTGTCATTTAGCCCCATGGTCGAGAGAAGTTAGATCTATTTCTTGGACACTTGAATTCCTAGTTAGACTCCATCAAATTCACAATGGAAGTGGAGGTGGATCGTTGTCTGCCCTTATTAGATATTCTTCTCTCTAGAATGTATGATGGATCCATTTCTCACGAATTTTTTCGCAAGAAGACTCACACAAAACAGTATCTTCATACTAGTTCTTATCATTTTCCTGCTGAAAAATTTGGTGTTTTGTGCACTCTTGCTACCCATGCTCTAAGAATCTTTAATGAAAACCACTTAGAGTCAGAAAAATCCCATCTTCTTGATGTTTTCGAAAATAATGGGTATAGTAGACCTCAAGGCGTTAATATCTTTCAAAAAGCTTGTAAAGGATTAAATGAAAAATCTTCTCGAGTTGATCCTATATCGAAAGTTCATCTCCCATTTATCCAAGCAACCATGGACAAAATTTCCCATGTCCTTAGAAGGAATAATGTCTCCTCTTCATTCAAGCCTTTGTATACTATTAGATATTCTCTCAGAACTGTCAATGACCCTATTGACCCAAAAGACATGAAAGGGGTTTACATGGTTCCTTGTTCTTGTGCACCCGCTATATCGGTGAAACAAGTTGATCCATTAGATAGGGAATCTAGGAGCATGCAGCAGACATTAGGCACAATCGGTACCGCACATCCGCTTTTGCATAACATGTGGAAAAAACATGTCACCATGTATGCATTGAGGATTCTGAGGTCATTGCTAAGGTTCATCACTTCCATCATATGAAGCTTAGGGAGGCCATAGAGATTGAGAGGCATTCTAAGAATCTCAATAGAGATGATGGTTGGAAATTGAGTAAGAGTTGGACTCCAGCTCTCTCTAGACAATTCCCCTTTAATCAATTTATTTTAATAATTAATAATTAAAATTTTATTAAATAAAAATCTATTAATTTAGATAACTTTTAATGTAACTAATTAACTAATTCATTAACGACTAGGTTTAAATGACTAGTTCAACGGCTAGTTTTTCAGCGACTAACTCCGGGCAATGACGCATCCACACTATGTATTCAATAAGATCCATGGCCTTTTTCACCTTGTCCTGAGAATAAACCACATTAGTTGGTTCGAAACGTCGAGCAAATCCTAATGATATGATTAATCTGAAAGACATTCATATAATTCAAATATTATAGTTATTTATTATTTTTAAATATATATAGTTATATTAATTTTTTTAGTTTTAACAAACACATTTAAATATATTAAAAAAAATTAAATTAAAAAATATATATTTTAATTTTTAAATTTGATTGTCCTTATTAAAAAATTTTAAATATCATACGCACTTAAATTATATAGATTTATGTATATATAAACATTTATACTATAATTATAATATTTCAATAAAGTATAAAAATTAATAAAATAAAAGAAATATATGTATACTAAAAAAATATTTAATTTGTTATTAATTTTTTTAATATATGTATTAATTATTTATATATAACATACATATTTAAATTAGAAAAGTTTATATTTTAGAAATAATTATAATAAAATGTAATATTTCAATAACTAATAAAAGTTAAATATTTTCTTTTGTAAGCTTAAGTTGCATTAATTTAAAACAAAAATGTGGTCATTTCCTTTTTTTTTAATATATGTGTTAATTTTTTATCTATAACATATATAGTTAAATAAATTAGATAAATATATATTTTTAGAAATAATTATAGTAGACGTGCAATATTTCAATAAAGAATAAAAGTTCATTTTTTGTTTTTTAAAATTTAAATTGCATTATTTTAAAATATTAATGAAAAACATATACAACCAAAAAGAATCATGACAATCTGCTCAGATATTTTTTACCACCTACCTATAAAGTAATTTGTCCAAAATTCAAAGAGTTTCAACATTTCTAGCATAACTAAATTATCTATAACTATATTGTCAAAACATAAACTAGAAGTAAGCATGTCTCATAAAGTAACTAGAAGTAAGCATGTCTTAGGATGTAACATGAGCTAGATCTCTAGCACTTGATCCTATAGGAGCATGGCGAACATGATTAGTCTGGATGTGGAGCTCAATGTGTGCTAAATTCTGATAAATCCTCTCTAAGTAGAACCTATGATTACATTGGGTCCTTATAATGTCCTCGAAACTAGAAAAGAAGTGTTTACGGCCTACTTGTCCATCAAGAACCTACTTAGCAAGGTCTTTGTCTTCAATTACAAAGTCAAGGCACCATAATAATGCTTCCTTCTTCACCAAGTATGCCTCGGGTTAGGAATCTAAGTGATTACATATTCTAGGATCTATTAATTTGAAAAGGCCTACCTATCATGACCAACACAAGCCTTGAAGTTATGATTTCATTTTGAGTATCATGGGGGACAATTCTATGGTAATTTTCAACAGCTTCTTAGGCCTAATTCTGACCTCCATTGTAGCCCTAGGGGCCACGTTCACCTCACCAATGCTTGTTTTGCATGCCTTGGTGTTTCATCTTCAACAAATGAAAATGGACCATGGGGTTAAAACCATTACATTAAGGACCAAGGCATATAGATTGCGAACTCCATACTAGGTAAACCTCAAGACCCAAATTAATAGCTAACCATAGGAAAACAAACACATGTTAGTGTATGGATAATGCCAAGCTAAAAGGAATTGTCTCCCACCAATAAGGAACCTCCAAAGTAAGTCGACTACTCGATACATCCCAAGAGGGGCATATAAATTATAGACATGTAAACATAGAGCCCAATTTATCAGCAAACACAAGACCGATGGAAAGAAGTAGCGATACAAAAGGCACTATGCCCACATAAATTGACCATGAATGAAGGCGAACCAAAATGAAAGACCGAATGTGACAACCAACTTAGGAATGAAACCCATGGTGTACCTCAAAGAAGCATTCAAACCACTATGAGAATACCATATAATAAACTTCCTAATGATATACTAAGAGAAAATCAGGGAAAAACCTCGAAGATTAACAAGGACCCAAAAAATATAAGGAGATACCCATTCAATGCATGTCAGGTGACACACCACACTAAGGCTTAGAGGAGCTACACTAAAGTCAACAGATTCAAACACATATAGAAAAAAAAAATTTCTCCATTGCATGTGTCCTCTACATTCAGCCACTACAACTTCCATGAATTAAATTCCATGTTGCTCATAGAACCTTAAATCCACTACACCTTGTAGAAATTACCATTAAAAAATACCTTTTGTGTTGAAGTTAGTGACAATTTAACCAATTTTTCTTCAAGTTTCATCACTACTTTCGCTTTGTGGAAAAGAAGCGACTTCCTTCCTCTTTGTGCTAAATTGCAACCATTTAACATTATGCATCAACTCCAATCATCCATTAACCATCACTACAAGGTGATAAATTAAGCCACATGCTTACGCATGAAAGGGTTAGTCATTCCACCCCAATCTTAAATCTTCTCTCTTCTGGGTGGCAGTCACGAACCCCCACTCTCTAGCTTCTCGTAAGAGCCACCCCATCCCAAGGAAAATAAAAAAGTCCAATATATAAGAGAAAGATATGTAAATTAAAAAAAATATTTTATTCTTTACATTTTGTTGTCATTTAATAGTTTTGAATATATGTGGGTTATTATTTTATCTATATCGTACACAATTAAATTATATAAATTTATATATTTATAAAGAGTTATAATAAAATTGTAATGTTTCAATAAAATATAAATTTTAAATATATAAAATAAACTATAAAATAAAAGTGTGACATTTTAATAAAATACAAAAATTAAATATATAAAAAAACATATCTTAATTTTTAAATCTTTTACCAATGATATATATGTTAATATTTTTATTGATACTATGTATCTTTAAATTATATTGTAACACCCTCGGATATGTCAATTACTACAGCAACTTTTATTTTTGTTTGTCTTAAGCATTTTTTAAATTTCTGTATATAATTAGACTAGAGAGATAAATGTGGGAGTTAAGTTTGTGTGTGTTTAAAAAAAAAAAAAAAAACATAAGGAAGACCAAGAACAATTTATTCCAAGACAACTCTAGATAGTTGGAGCCGGTTAGAAGAGAAAACCGATTACCACCTTCGTGTCTCTCTCTAAAACATACAACGAGAGGCTAGAGAGGGAGAGAGGGATGTGTGAGTGTAAGGAAAGAGTCTCTGGTGAAAGGTAGAGTATTGTTGGGCTAAAGAAGTTCTTGAGTTTGATGCCAATCTAGTGGAACCTTTGAGCCACAATCCTTGAGGAAAAGGGAAAAACCCTGAACTAGACTGGTGAATCTTGTGGTTCAGAATGGTTACCTTAATGGTTGAACACTAAGGAAAAAGAAAGAAAAACATGTCTAGAGCAACGAGATAGGGGGATAATATGGATGTCATTGCCAGATTAGTGGTTGGGAGGTTGATCTTATTGGGTGAAGAATAGTCAGAAAAACAAGTACAAATAAGTTTCTTGTCTTAGCATACCCTTTTTAGTTATGTACAGGCTCTTTTACAGTTATGTATCGACTTGTTTTACTAGTTATGGAAAGACTTTGTTACAATTATGTTCATATTCATTCACTAGTTATGTACACACTCGACTCAATGATGTTACATTATAATTAATTATAGTTTCTTTCATGACATATAAACTAAGCAAGCAGGTCCAATTGACCTTATTTTTTTAACAGTCAGAACAAATCATTGTTAAGTACTGACATGTATTATGGTAACCATGACTGTGTATTTCTGTGCCGAGAAAGAAATGACTATATGTAATGTAAATTTATATAAAAGTAATTACTATACAATATAACCCCATGTAAAGAAATAATTGCTTGTGGAATACAAAATTATATAGGAGACAACGAAATAACCATGGCAGGAAATATTTGACCGAACCATAAAAGACATTGTTTAGATCATAGGTTTTGAAGATATCTTTACTAAAAGAAACTATAAGGCCCTGGTTAGCCAAAGTGAAGAGCGTGAGCTCTTCCTAAGGTAGTCTGGGTCTAAAGAGACCTATTTCAAACCCTGAAGGTCGCAGGGTTAAATATGGGTTACCCAAATCCCACTTTCAGTGGGTTTAGACTTTACTTATATATATACATGGAAGAAAATAAGAAGTATACAAGTAGTAATGGAATGTTACCATAATGAATTCTGCTCCGCACATAAACAGCAAGGTTTTAACGTTAAATAATAATAAAAAATTGAGATAAGTGTACTTTGGCACCCAGAATCATGAATGCAACCATTAACAGTGCAAAGAAAATGGACAAACATATTTTTATCTTCTACATGCAATGGGTTCGATCCCTTCCAAAGTATATAAACACATAACCCAAATAGGGCTTATGTATAATCACTCTAGCAATTCTCTAAAGTGAATTCATTGATTTTCAATTCATGAACATAGAAACAAGAAGGAAGGAGAACATAAAATTATAATTTAAGAGTTGCATACAAGATAAATATTTGCATTCATTTCTTTCCATCATGGCCAAAATAACTATAGATAACTCATGTGTCCATGTCTAGAAATTAAATATGTAACTAAAATCACCCAACAAACCATTTAGTCGGGCTTTTTCCAGGGTTTGTATCCAATGTAGAACTAAGGCTCAAAGCTCTTCCTAAGAGAAACCAAATCAAAGAAGAACCAAAGGACGGTTTCTTGACAAAACCTTGGTGTAATAAGGAGTTCTGAATAAAAACGTGGAAGAAAAGGATGACAAGAAAACCCAATAAGTAAGTTCACATGAGGGACAAACAAACCCATAAGTCCGGACCTCTATATTCTAAACTGAATACTCACGTGTAACAATCGAAAAATGAGAGTCAGACATTGTCCATCTAAAACAAAATAAAGTCCTGCAAGAGGGAAGCAAAGCTAGAAAAATAGTTGAATACTTGTTAGGAGTAATTCCACGCTAGAGAAGAGAACGGGCCCTTCAATTCGTGGTGTTGAATCAATTTCCATAACAACCAAGAAGAAGACAAACATAACTAACTCTGTGGTGTCGTAAACTGTGAAAACAAGATACCTAGTGTGATGCGGACATGTGTCATGGTTCTTTGCTGATAGAGAGAAGTGTTTGATTCATAAAGCCAACAGGCAACCACTAAGGAGGTTAAATTATAGATAAGTCTCGAAAATGAAAGGTGTATAAGTGTTGCAATGCATTTCGCACATGGGCGGATGAAATTCACTATCCTTGGTAGGGGAGGCTACTTTCCTACAAGAAAGTAACAGGTCAATTGGTTTGTTAGATTGTTAGTGGAATAACATGGCATGCTACAATAGAGGAGAAACAAGAAACAACATATACAAATACAATAACAAGCTCAATCGAGTCAAACACACTAATAATCCAAACAGACAACTCTTCTACTTTTATTAGTTGTTGATGGTATAAGAGGTAGGATGTTGAAATACTTGCAATGAATCCTTAGCGATATGGAGATCTAATATTCAAGGCAAGGAGGGATCTTCCTTTTAAGCTTCTTTCAAGCCTCTCTCTCTCTCCTCTACGGATGGTAGAATAACACACTTAATGAACTTATTCTCTTGGATTGAGGTGTTGGATGGCCAACAGTTGAATCCTTCCACTCATTGCTGCTTGGAAAACACAATGCTGGTTTTCCCTCAAGCAATTTGGCTAGAATAATAATGTGTTATCTATTATTCTTCCCATGGAGGTCTTTTACAGGAAAAATTCAAATTTTCATCCCTCTCTTGGTACAATTGTGGACGTTGACACAAGAGTGGGACTTTGATTCCATTATGTGCTACATCTAAGGCCTCAATGTGGCTCAAAGGTAGTTGTACCTAGATGGCTTGAGTGGGGAATCTCCTTATTCAAGTGTGCCAAGCGGTCCCGTATGGTGACCTTCCGCCATACCCAGGATCGCGCGGCTATTTGAGGGATAACTGCGAATATATTTGCTATTATCGAAGAAAAGGCCATGCAGATCACTTAGGGTCGGTGTTTTCTTTTCGTTATTTGAAAATTTTTCCTACTTGACTTTAGGAAAAGTTAAAATTTTCCGATTTTGTAATGCATTTCTTCCCTATAAATCCTTATCTATACCTTTTGCTTGACATTTCCTGATGTCTTTTTCCTGTACGATTTCCAGTGATAACAGTTGTCCCCTAATGTATGAGGTCTAGGAAGAATTGTATAGCTGAAATACATTACAGTTTCTTTTCTATATAATCCATTTGAGAGAGAGAGGGAGAGAGAGAGAGAGAGTACTTGCATGAAACTTGAGGTGGGAGACCCCTTGCCATGAGTAAAAGAGGGACCATTTTCTATTGGAAACCTGCAAGAGATCAAATAAATACAATATTTCTATGCAGTGGGCATGTCCCATGTGCATGTTGATTTGGATAGTTAAATCTTATCTAACAAATAGAGGTTATGTCTGTCGCACTTGTGTAGTAGTGACCTGCTATTTGGTTGATGACGACGATTGATGATGCCCTCAGGGGCGCTTTTTATTTGAAAATAGGTTGAATGTAGTGCCCACATGCATAATCATGGTATGGATTTTTTTTAGAATAAATTCTCATTGTATGCATGGGTTTATGACTAGGAACTTCCCGTGTAAGCGTTGTTGAATGAGATGATTATGATGGCACGAGTCTTCGATGAATTCTAACAAAGTCCAATTGTTGTGAAGTAAGATACCATCTTGACATGAAATCTTATGTTGTAGTCGAATGTTAGGAGGATCTATGACATTAGTGGGAAATTATTGCTCCCATAGTGCCATCCGAGAATGCCCCTATTGAGGTGAGGAGCCATCCAAGGTACTGCCTCCTTCTTGGAAGATGGTTGTTGAAGTCGACAAGAAGGAAGCCTCAACCAGCCGAGAGAAGTACTGATGCAAGGGATCGGGTTCTTTGATGTAGCAGGCGGGGTGAAATAGGTTAACATAGGCATGATGATGAGAAATGGTTGTAACTGACGATGGGAGTTCAGTGTCCCAAGGTTGGAGATTGTAAATGCAAGTGGCGGCAGTCATAACAATTTCTGGTGAGGAAAACCATGGGGTCGGTAAGACGTCCAAGGTGGGTATGTGGTTGTTATGAATGTTATGGTCGGGTTGGGTTAAGAATGTGAAGCTATGACCAAGGGTTATTAGGGATTGATTCCAAGGGAGAAAAGCGGATGGATGGGTGGGGTGGTTCTCCTAAAAAAGCTTTGTACACTTTCCAAAATAATATAAAATGGGTTTGGATGTACAAGAATGGAGACAAGTGCCCCAAAAAGATGAAAATTATCACTAACTGATGATGTGAGGAATGTGTTTTAGTTGAGGGTGGGTTCCCCATTAGTTAGTCTCGGTGCGAGGGTGGTGAAGCAAATGAAACAATGTCGTTGATGGGCTATGTTGACGGGGGTGTGATAGGCCACGTGCGACACGCAGTGGTGCGTATTCAATCTACTTATGAGAATGACATTCTGGGAAAGGGGTTTTATAGTGACATGGTAAAACTTGACTTAATGCATGATGGATGGATGAACATGAAGTGCTTCCCAGACTTGGATGTTACGCCCATGGAGTCATATTATTGATGCATGGTCTACTTGAGTGATGGACGCCATGGAGGGTGAGGCTCTACCGACCGATGAGAATGTTTATCATGTGTAAGGTGGGGTGATGATAAACATGGTCGGGTGACTGGACCCTATTGTTGATTCTTGTGGAGAAATGATGTCGAGATATGCAAAACTTCTTTGGGAGCCTATCATGTGATGGATAGAATGATACCTGCTCTTGTACCTTCATTTTCTGGGGCATATAGTAATTTGGTGTGCCTACAATACCTGGAGCCAATACCCCAAGTAAAAGCATATTTTTCATTCAAATATATTTGAAATAACTTGAATTCAAAGAAAAAAGAGAGGGCACACAGGAACTGTGTTGTGGAGGGGATGGGCATGGGGCCAAAAAAAGGTTTTGTCTGAAATCTAGGTTTATGAGGTTCAGATCAACCATGATGAAGTGTTGATCATTATGCTTCTTGCAGTGTCGTGGTCAGATACTCTAAGCTCCAGTTTTCCCTTGGGATTTGTTACTTGGCTTCTGGTTTTGATTTTGGTTGGGGTGGCCCCCAGACTGAGATCACGGGGGGCGTTGCTGGTTATTGCCCCCTGTCCAGGATCTCCCTTTTGTTTATTCTTAGGCTTCTTTATTGCATTGTTTGGAGAATGGTCATAATTCTCCTAGTTGTATGGTTGCTGATAATCCTGAGAAGGTTGCATTAGATTTTCCGGTGCATTATGTTGTGGCGGTGGTCCATTTTGTGAGAGAAATGGGGGACATTGGTTCCCTTGTCCCTGGTTGGTATATGAGTGTTGGGGTGACTTTCATTGATATCTAAGTTGTGATACATTATGATTATAATTGTATGAGTATCATGGGTACTGATTACTGCTACCTAGGTGATTTTGGGAAAAATACCTTATCAAAATATCTACAGTATTCGACACTCCTGGTAACTCCGTGAGCCTCCTGGGTACTGATTACTACTACCTAGGTGACCTTGGGCCAAAGACCTGATCAAACCGTATGTAGTATTCTATGCGTTTGGTAATTCCCTGAGTATCATGGGTACTATTACTGCCTAGGTGATCTTGCTCCAAAGACCTGATCAAACCATCTGCAGTATTCGACGTGCATGGTAACTCCTTGAGTCTCCTATGTACTGATTACTGTTGCCTAGGTTACCTTAGGCCAAAGACCCGATCAAACCGTCTGCAGCATTCAACGCACCAGGTAACTCTGTGAGTGGAAAGTTCAACAACTTGAGAGAGTGAGGCAACCAGGTTCCCCTATCCCTGGTTGGTGTATGGTTGTTGGGGGGGATCTCTTCCATCCGCATTCCTAGCTACGTAATGGGTCCATTGCGAGGGAGGGTATGATTCTCCCTGATGATGATGGTATGATGACACCCTATCTGTCATATTATGCAGAGGTGCAGAGTGACTCTAGTGGTATCCAGGCTGCATAGTGTTCTGGTTAGAATCATATGAGTAACTTGGGTACTAGATATTGTTGCCTAGGTGACCTTAGGTCAATGAATCAATCAATTCGTCTACAGTATTCGACATGCCTGGAAATTCTTTTTAAGTTTGCAAGCATGGGGTGTTAAGCAGGACATTGTAGATGTATCCTGATTGGGTGTATATAAGTTCGAGTTGTTGGGATTTATTAATGACATCCTCCTCAGAGGTAGGTCCTTGGGTTTCCACATCTTTTGAAATTTCTGTTGTGAGAGTCTTAAAAAATAGGTCTAGTAAAACTCTATCATCGAGTTTGGCTTTGCACAAAATTCGTCGTCGCCACCATTCATGGAGATGGTACGAGATATGGACAGCTCGTGTTTGCCTAAAATGAATTAGTAGTCCTTGGATCATGGTGGATGGGTAACTGAAAATATGTGAGGAATGCAGTAGTGAGGGCGCTAAAGATTCCATGCGAAGCAGAAGGCTGCTCCACATACCATTTCGCAGCAGGTCCAGTTAAGGTGTGTTGAAACTATCTTAGTCGAATAGTATCATCAATAATACTATTGGACGAACACCATGGGTGGAAATTCATTATATGATTACCAAGCTCTTTCGCTTGCTTCCCTTTGAATTTTGGAATGTTTAAAGGGAGCTTCGTGGGCATGGGGGGCCAATTGGGGTTGTGCGCAATGGGATCATTAGTTAGCTTTGATAGATCTGAGAGGTTTAATAATGCTAGAAAAGGTAACTAAGTATTGAATGCCTTTGTGTACTAAGGAAACACAGGAATCTAAGGGTGGTTGTGTATGGGGGGTGCCTGGGGGATATTACCTAGTGACATACCCTATTATGTGTTCTACTGACTCTACAGAGGGGTAGCGCTCCTCTGCCCTCTTGGGGTTATGGGAGGAGTTGTGTGTGGTGACCCTATGGGGGTTTCTACAGGTGTGGCATTGGGTGACCCTTGGGGGTTTCCAACTAAATATACCCCGATAAAGGATGAACCAATAAAGGTGGTTTTGTTTAATCTTAGATGCCTAAATGGCGAAGACTTGGCACTCCTCCCTCTAATGGGGGTTGGTCCAAAATACGTCTAGATCAACGAGGTCCCGTTGGGTCCATTATGGTGTCGACTCAGTTTTATTTTGAAATATTTTTTAGTTTTATGAGAGGAAAGAGATTATTATCTAAGAAAATGTGATCTCATACATTAAACAAAGTGAAAAATAAAAGGTAAATTTCTCCTTTATATTAATTCTATGTGATCAAGAAAGAAAAAATATGGTTTTTTTTTGTTTTGCGTATGATACTCAAAAAACCTCGAAAGACCTAATCGCCCTCACACTCTTAAATGTAACTAGGCCTTGCAAAGAAATATTTTGATGGGTACTGGGGCTAATGTCTCAAAATAACTGGCGACACCTTCCAGCAGTGGAATAATCAACCAAGGTAAAGGTATGAGGATCTAGTGTTGCCAGCACCGTCACCTGTAGGGAAGGATGCCTTATATTTGGCCACTAAAGTACCATCGTCCCACGTGAGTGTTTGAATCTTGAGATTCTTGGCATTTAGCTACTAGTACCGAGCACTAGATGCGTCAGGTAGCCCCAAATAGTACCGCACGCATTGGGCCTAAGCTTAACCCCTTATGAAACGGGTCTCGATAGCGCTCAGTAATTCTATTCTGTGGGTGGATAGATGGATTTTAAGATCCCTAAGTAGTCAACATCTATGTTTCAAAATGTAGAATGACCATGGCGGATTATTGTATGCCTACCCCGAATGGTCCTAACCTGAACTATAATTTTTTTTGTGGCCTCTATGGGGAGAATTTAGTGAGTTCAATTAATGGTTAGTTTTAGAGAGTCTTAATTTTCTTAGGGTGTGCCTTGGTGAAGCGACCGTAAGAAGAGGACCAAGGTAATAATTTACTGAAGCTTCGTGTGTGCTTTGAAGTGTACAATCACACTGTTAGAAGATATGGATATGCGGTGATCCTTTACACTCATTCTCTAATGACACTATGTGTGATTGTTCCTTCAGAAAATAAACAGTGTGCGGATAATGGGCCACTTATACTTTTGCCTAGTTAGACTAAGTTTTGCAGTATAGGGAGATGGTAAACTATCTTAAGAAAGCTTTCATATGCGTACCCAGGCTCACCAAAAGGTGCAAGGGTGGTAGATATTACATTCCTTCTTTTTGATACTTTGGTCCTTGTCCCAAATCCTAATGAAAAATTTTGAACTAAACTAATGAAAAAAAAAAAATACAAAAACTAGCTAAAGATGTGTGGATGTATGGGCCACTTAATTTTCGCTAATTAACCTATGTGTTTGGTTTCTATTATTAGAAACTAGTTCATTCAGATATCATGTGTGGATTAAAGGCCACTTACTCACCCCTACTTAAACTATGTGTGATTCGTGATGATAATAAAATAAAATTAAAACAATCTAATTTCTAAGCCAAAGTTCAGAAAAAAAATGTCCTAACCACTCTAGAAACACCAGAACACAGTGATGGAAAATTTATTATTGGTTTCAAATCACTTAAAAACTGCTAAAAATGAGGAAAAACAGTGAAAAAAGTGCTGACTGGTTTCCACGCAGCTTATTTTCGCACAGGCGTGAATTTTGCGCGTCTGTCTAGGCTTAATGCACGCGGATTTGCAGTGCCCGAAAATTCTACTTCCTCTGAGCTAAATCTCTCACTAAGGGTGAATGAGAAATGTTGAGGGGAAGGAGGAATGGTCCTACAGCAATTCTGGGCAGGAGAGAGGTCCCGCAAACAAAAACCACTAGCTTAAAAATAAAAAAGAAGTGGAGTCACCATTCCTGTTCTAGTGCATTTGGGACGTGGGTGGACGAAATGCATTGTGCTTGGTATGGGAGGCTGCTTTCCTACAAGCAACAGTTCAATTGGTTTGTTATATTTTTAGTGGAACAACATAACATGTAGTAAACTAAGTAAATAACATAGCATGCTACAATAGATGAGAAACAAGAAACAACATATACAAATACAATAACAAGCTCAATCGAGTCAAACACACTAATAATCCAAACAAATAACTCTTCCCCTTTTATTAGTTGTTTATGGTATAAGAGGTAGGACGCTGAAACACTTGCAATGATTCCTTAGAGCTATGGAGATCTAATATTCAAGGCAAGGAGGGCTCTTCCCTTTAAGCTTATTTCAAGCCTCTCTCTCTCCTCGACAGATGGTAGAATAACGGACACTTGGTGAAGTTATTCTTTTGGATTGAGGTGTTGGATGGCCAGCAGCTGAATCCTTCCACTCCTTGCTACTTGGAAAACACAATGTTGGTTTTCTCTCAGGTAATTTGGCCAATATAACAATTTTTTCTCTATTATTCTTCCCATGGAGGTCTTTGATGGGAAAAATTAAAATTTCTCGCCCTCTCTTGGTACAATTGTGGATTTTGACACAAGAGTGTGAGGTTGATTCCATTTTGTGCTACACTTGAGGCCTCAAGGTGGCTCCAAGGTGGATGTACCTGGCTGGCTTGAGTGGAGAATCTCCTTCTTCAAGTATGCCAAGTGGTCTCAGATGGTGACCTTCCGCCATATCCAGGATCGCGCGGCTATTTGAGGGATAACCGCGAAGATCTTCGCTATTGTCGAATAAAAAGTTGCGCATATTTCTTAGGGTTAGTGTTTTCTGTGCATTATTTGATAAATTTACCTTCTTGACCTTACAAAAAAGTTCAATTTTTTTCGATTATGTCATGTATTTCTTCCCTATAAATCCTTATCTATACCTTTTGCTTGACATTTCCTGATGTCTTTTGCTTATACGATTTTCCAGTGATAACAATGACGCATGTAGAACAACACTACCTAAATAAAATGGAAAGACAGTGAATTGAACACCAAATCAGCAGAGGCAAGCGCAGAGCAAAACCATACACGCTGAGAGACTAATGAAGAATCATATGCATGATGTGAGCTAGTGTTTGTTACAACCCTTAGCTCAGTCACCGTTGAATCTTGCCTCAGTCAAATGGAGGGCTTGGATGATCCCATGTGTTTTTTTATTGGATATAAATTTGGGATCGTACTCATCCTCACAATCAATCACTCTGGTAAATGTGCACCTTGATTAGAAATAATAATCACCAACCCTATAAAATATGCAACCTGTACTATGAAATCAAACCGATGGGAATTTTTCAAGTATTAGTATACACATGTGCATCGGTGTGCACTATAGGAATAAAACAAAGCAATCGAGTTGATAAAATGATGGATGTACAACCCAGTTGGGGAAAATCCACCCCGAGATCTAAATTAAATGCATGATGAAAATAAATACACAGCCTTAGAAAGCAGAAATGTCCTCCCTCCATACTTAATCATTAAACTTTGAAGGTTGAACTTTACATTTATTGATATGGGCTATATATGATGGTAATGTAACAATGGTAATGTAATTTTTATTTTTTTTTAGTGTGTATTAGAACATGTGACATGTGGTATCAAAGTGCTAAGGTTCTATACTATGTCCAACATGGGGAACTAAGAAAAACCATGATTTTGTACATAGAAGAAAAATAGGGGTAACATGTGGAGATGAAGTGGACCAACAACCAAGCCATAGGCGTCTTATGTCAAAGCCAATACAGAGATGTGGGTGTAGTTGGGGGAAGAGTCCTGCCAAGCGAATGTAACATTGATGTAAACTGTTTAACGGTTGTGAGCTCAAATGAGCAATTTGAGGGCTGATAATGAAAAATTAAGGCAGGATCAAGAAATAATTTTGAATAGCTTGTCTGATAAGAAAAATCAATGAGAGCCAAACCCGAGTTCTGGCAAGGGGAACAAAACTGATGCATTTCGACAAAAATAATACGATACATAATTCGAAGGAGGAATAAATGTGGATGAATGTAGATCCTATAATGTTTATAGGGATAAATGAGTTAAGAGGAAGAAAAATAAACTTCAAGGGGAGCTCAAAAAAACCAAACCCCCAACCTTCGATGGTGAGGTTGAAGAGGCAGTTGAACCTTGGTTAATTAATATGAAAAAGTACTTTCAGATCTATGAGTGTGGGGAATACCTTAAAACCAGATTGGAAATATACCAGCTACAGGGAAAATCTCTCCTGTGTTGCGAAGAAATAAAAACTATTGAGAAAATTAAGGAACAAGAAGTAACTTGGAGAGACTTATAAAAGCATTTTAAAGATAAATATCTAATGGAACGGTTCTATGATGAAAAGGCGAGGGAATTTCATGACTTGAGGTTGCCTCAACTAACAATGGATGAGTTTGTCACAAGTTTCACCTCCTTGTTGAGATATGTTCCATATATTCAGGAGAAAAAGGATAAGGTACAATTTTTTACTAGAAGCTTACCTGCCTTCATGAGGGAAAAGTTGGAGTTTGATAATCCAAAAAAAATGGATGAAGCAATTCGTAAGGCCACAATATGTTATCATAAAATAAAGTAAAAAGGAGAGAGTGATCAGAGAGGGGAACTCAAAAAGGGACAAAAAGGATTTCTGATCAATAAAAATGTAAAAATTGTTGGTGGAAGGAATGTGCATTGAAAAAAACAAACTAAGTTTGTTGGCAGGAATCTGCAGAAATGTGGTATATGAACTGATAATAGGTAGATGGAAGTGGTAAGAAAACCAGAAAACAGACAACCACAAAAATATCTTTTGTAGTGTTGGGGATGTGGAGATCCCCATTGCTATAAAAAATTCCCACATCGTACTCAAACGAAGTAGGTGGCTAATGTGCAGGAATCCTCTATAGTAGGAGAGGTGGCTAAAAGTATACTTAGAATAAATGCATCTTTAGAACATAATCAAGAAAAATATCAACACACCATGACAGAACTAGAAGGTAACATATCTAGCCACTTTGTTTCAATTTTGGTAGATCTAGGTGCAAGTTTTAGTTACGTCATTCCAAAAATAGTAGAAAAATGTCATTTATAGATGGCTAAATTTGAAAACCCCTAGCTGGTGCAATTAGCTACAGGAGCTAAGCAGAGAGTAAATGCCAATATTGAAAATTGTGCTATTAAAATAGGGGAAAAATAAATTAAAGTGGAATTAAATATGTTACCCTTAGGTTAATATGTTGTACTAGTTGGGATGGATGGGTTGGAGAGGCATTGGTTTATAGTGAATTGCAAAGAAAAAACTAATAGTTACCTTGATGGGGAAAGCGTTAGACAAGAAATTCAATGGCTAAAAAGAATTGTTAAACTACGATCGATTACTTCTAATCAGTTTGGAAATTTGTTTGGAAGGGTTGTCAAATCTATGTTGTACAAGATAGCTATACTAATTCTAAAAAAAGACTCCTTCCCTAGGAAAATTTCCAATCATTCAAGAATTTAATGACTTATTCCCAGAAGAGATACCTGGTCTACCACCTAAACGAGACACAAATTTCACCATTGATTTAATCCCAAGAGAAACCCCTATGTCCAAAACCCCTTATCGTATGATCATACATGAATTAAGAGAACTCAAAATACAATTGCAAGAAATCCTAGACAAAGGATATATTCGACCAAGTGTGTCACCCTAGGGAGATCCTATACTATTTGTAAAGAAAAAGGATGGTACGCTATGATTGTGTATTGATTATAGGTAGCTAAATAATCTTACCATTAAAAATAAATACCTCCCCCCCCCCCCCCCGCTCCTCCCTTTGAATTGATGACCTATTCGATCAACTCAAAGCAACTAGTGTATTCTAAAAAATAGATTTACAATCAGGATACCATCAGATTTTTATAAAGGACGAAGATATTTGCAAAAAAAAATTTCAAACTCATTATGGCCATTACAAGTTTTTGGTAGTATCCTTTGGGACTACCAATGCGCCCACCACATTTATGAGTCTTATTAATGGTATATTCCATCAATATTTAGATAAATTTGTCTTTATTTTTATTGATTAAATTCTAATTTACTCAAGGAATTTGGAAGAGCATAAGGAACATTTAAGAATAGTACTGCAAACCATATGTGACAATCAAATCTATGTTAAAAACAACAAATGTTATTTTTTCAAAGATCTATCCAATAGTTGGGATACATTATCTCATTACAAGGCATATCCGTGGATCTAAAGAAGATCAAAACCATTATGGAATGGTATGTCCCTAAAAATATTTCACATATTCGATTTTTTATGGGACTGGCTGGGTATTACCATTGTTTTATAAAGGGGTTTTCTAGGATCACATATCCTATAACCTCACTCCAAAGGAAAGGAATTTTTTTTTTAACTAGACATTTAAATGCCAGCAACGTTTCGAGCAACTGAAGCATGCATTGACAACAACTCCTGTGCTAAAAGTGACTGACCCAGAAAATGAATTCATAGTGTGCACAGATGATTTTCAAGAGGGAGGTGGAGGAGTACTGATGCAGGAAAGAAAAGTGACAGCTTACAAATATCGTAAGCTGAAATATCATGAGTCACAATACTCTGCTTATGATTTGGAACTGACCACAGTAGTTCACACTTTAAAATCTTTGCGACATTGTCTATTGGGCAATATATTCCTCCTAATGACTGATCATAATATATTAACAATTTCTTTTAATCAACCTAATCTAAATTCCCGTCAAGCTAGGTGGATTTCTTTTCTGAGCGAATTCGACTTCCAGATCAAACACCTTAAAGGAAAGGAAAATAGGGTAGTTGATGCACTAAGTAGGAAGACACATTGTGTGTATGATATTTCTTATAGTCAAATACAAATTTTAAGTTTTAACCATGTACAAAAATCATCTGCAAACGAACTCTTAAAATACAAAATAAACAATAGTGAGCGCATAAAACATAAAACACATATACACATATATTTTCCCCTGGATCCAAAAACGGGGAATACCAGATTGATTTTTCAATATATTCCTTTCAATGTTACAACACATGTATACATGTTGAATCATTTATAAACCTGAATCCATTAACCCTATACGAGAACATAATCATAGTTCCCTTGAACTGATCTAAAAAATACCGTGGAAAGAAAACCATCATGCCCAAAACCATGTGCAAACCCATTCACAAAACCATATGTAGGTCAACCCACCTAATATAGGGTCCAAAAAAAAATTCCCGGGGCATTACCCTAGAACCTGTGCAGGGGGACTACCACCCCATACAAACCCCCCCGTGACCCCCCTGTTGTGCCTGATGCAACGAAGGGGGGACCACCCCTCGTTCTTACCCCCCGCTTTACGCGTGGAGCTAGTCATGGAAAGAATATAGCACACACCCAATATTCTCCCACTTGTTTTTTTCTTTCCACAGGGGGGCACATGAGAGCTTAGTCATTGGTCTAGCCCTACAATGCCCATTGTTTCTCTACACCAAGAGAGATTATCATTGCTCACAGCCTTCGTCAATGAATCTGCAAAATTCTTCAAAGTGTCCACCTTTACCAGCAACACCTTTTTTTCCTCAACCATATCTCTCACAAATTGATACTAAACATCAATGTGCTTTGTCTTTGAATGATAATTAGGGTTCCTATCCAAGATAATTACACTTTGGCTACCAAAATCTATCCTTATAGCTCGCTACACCAACCCCATAGTTGAACACAATCTCTACAACTACACTGCTTCCTTTCTTGCATGAGTGGTTACCATGTATTCTGCCTCTATAGTTGAAAGAGCCACTAAAGACTATATTTTTCTCATCCAACTGACTACTTCTCCAAATAAGTTAAACACATACCCACCTATCTATATATGCTTTGATCTATATCTCCAGCCTAGTCTACATCAACGAAGCCACGGATGTCCAAAACTCTGTACAATCCTAGTCTTCCTTGGTAGCACAGACCATAATCACTCTTGCCACGCAAATATCTGAAAACCCTCTTCACTATTGTCCAATGCTCCTTCCCTAGTTTTGACATAAACCTGCTTAATACTCCCACTACATGTGCAATTTCTGGTCTAGTACGAGCAGCTAGTAAAATTTTATAGTATATATAAATATAGTAATTAAGTGTGTGTCAAAAAAATAATAAAAAATAAAAACATAAGGAAGACCAAGAACAACAAATTACAAGAAGCCTCCAAACCATTTGAGTCAGTTAGAAGAGAAAAATTATTACCATATTCCTTTCTTTCTCTAAGGCATACAATGAGAGGTTAGAGAGGGGGGAGAGGGAAGTGTGAGTGTAAGGAAAGAGTCTGTGCTGAAAGGTAGAGTATTTCTGGGCTAAAGAAACTATTGAGCTAGATGCTGGAACCTTTGAGCCACAAACATTAAAGAAGAGGGGAAAAAATTGAACTAAACTAGCCAGTCTTCAAGTATAAAATGGTTACCTCAATGGTTGAACACTGAGTAAAAGGAATGAAAAACCTGTTTGGAGCAAGCAGCTCGAGGGAGAATCTGGACGTCATTTCGAGATTCATGGTTGGGAGGCTGGTCTTCTTAGGTGAAGAATAGTCAGACAAACATGAACATATAAGTTTATTTTCTTAGCATACCCTTTTCAGTTATTTAAAGACTCTTTTACAGTTATGTTCACACATTTTTTACTAGTTATGTAAAGACTCTGTTACAATTATGTTTGTATTCTTTCACTAGTTATGTACATAATCTACTCAATGATGTTACGTTAGAATTAATTATAATTTATTTCATGACATTTAAACTAAGCAGGAAGGTCCAACTGATATCCTTTTTTTAACAATTAGAACAAATCATTGTTAAGTACCGATATGTTTTATGGGAACCATGACTGTGTATTTCTGTGCAGAGAAAGAAATGACTATATGGAATCTAAATTTATATAGAAGTAATTTCTATAAACTATGATCCCGTGTAAAGAAATAATTTCTTGTGGAATGCAAAACTGTATAGGAGACAATTAAATAACCAAGGCAGTAAATATTTGACTGAACCGTAAAATATATTGTCTAGATCTTAGGTTTTGAAGATATCTTTAAGAACATGTAAGGCCCTGGTTAGCTGAAGTGAAGAGCGTGAGATCTTCCTAAGGCAGTACAAGTTCCAAGAGACCTATTGCAAACCATGAAAGCCATAGGGTTAACGTTGGGTTACGGAGATCCCACTTTCGGTGGGTTTATATATATATATATATGGAAGAAAGAAAGAACAATATAGGTAGTAATGGAATACTTATATAACGAATTTCGCTACGAACATAAATATCAATGTTTTAACATCAAATCATAATAACAAAGTGAGATTAGTGAGATAAGTGTACATTGGTACCCAAAACCATGAACGCAACCATTTAGCAATACAAAGGAAAAAAACAAACATATTTATATCTTATGCATGCAACGAGTTCGAGCCCTTCCACAATATATAACCACATAAAACAAATAGAGCTTATGTAAAATCACTCCAGTAATTCTCTAAAATGAATTCATTGACTATCAATTCATGAACATAGAAACGAGAAGGAAGGAGAATAAAACATTATAATTTAAGAGTTGCATACAACATACATATTCAAATTCATTTATTGCTAGCACGGCCAAAAGAATTACAGATAAATTCGTGTCCATGTATGAAAATTAAATATGTACCTAAAATCACCCAGCAACCCATTTAGTCAAGATTTTACCAGGGTTTATATCCAATGCATAACTGAGTCTAAAATCTCTGCCTCATACAACCCAACTCAAACAATAACCGAAGGAGGGTTTCTTGAAATAACCTTGGTTTAATAGGGAGTTCTAAAGAAAAACCTGGAAGGAAAGGATGACGAGAAAACCCAGTAAGTAAGCATGCATGAGGGGCAATCAGACAGATAAGTCTGGACCTCCATATTTTGAACTCAAGACTCAGCTCTAACAATAGAAACCTCGCAGTCAGATATTGTCCATATAGAACAAAATAAAGTCCTACAAGAAGGAAGCAAATCCAGAAAAGTAGTTGAATACCTATTAGGAGGAATTCCATGATGGAGAAGAGCACAGACCCTCCAATTCGTGGCACTGAATTAGTTTCCACAATAACCAAGAGGAAGAAAAATAAAAATAACTCTTTGTTGTCATAACTATGAAAATGAGAGACTTGGTGCAATGCGGCCATATGTCGTGGTTGTTTGCCGATAGAGAGAATTCTTCGATTGATAAAACCTACAGGTAGCCACCGAGGAGGTTAAATTATATATAAGTCTTGAAAATGAAAGGTATAGGAGGCATGTAGAATAGTACTACCTGACTAAAATGGAAAGAATTCACAGTGAACACCAAATCTGTAGAGCGGAGCATAGAGAAAAACCATATACGCCGAGAGCTGAATGACGAACTGGGTGTACGACAGTCTCTAGGGATTGTTACAACCCTTAGCTCAGTCACCGTTGGATCTCGCCTCAGTCAAATGGAGGGTTGGGATGAGCCCAGGTGTTTGCTTATGGGATATAAAGTTGGCATCATACTCATCTTCGCAATCAATCACCTCGGCAAATGCACACCTTGATTAGGGAAATTAATCACCAACCTTATAAAATATGCAACATGTATTATGAAATCAAACTGATGGGAATTGTGCCAGTACGAGTCTACACCTTTCTACACCTATGCATCAAATAGCGATAAAAAAAAACAATAGAGTTGATAGAATAGTGGATGTACAACTCGGTTGGGGAAAATCCACCCTGAGATCTGAATTCAATGCATGATGAAAAAAATGTGCAACATTAGAAAGCACAAATTTTCTTCCTCCATAATGACTCATTAAACTTCAAAGGTAAAAATAATTTAAATTTATATACTTATATATAGTAATAATAGAAATGTGATATTTCAATAAAATATAAAAGTAAAATATAAATATATATATATATATATATATATATATTGAAATATAAAAGTAAAATATAAAAATATATATATGTATATTAAAAAAATATATTAATTTTTAGTCATTTGTTATTTTTTTAATGTGTGTATTAATTTTCCATTAACACCACTACAGCTTCTCTCAATTAAAATTTTATGTAGCCTATAGAACCTTAAACCTATTGCACCTTGTAGAAAATACCATAAAAAATACCTCTTGTGCTAGTGACAATTCAACCAACTTTGCTTCAATTTTCCTTAGTACTTTAGCTCCAAAATACTTCTTGTGTTTAAACCATTGAAAATTCAACCAACTTTGCTTCAAGTTTTCTCACTACTTTAGCTATGCAGAAAAAGAAAAAAAAACAAGTTGCTTCCTTGTTGTGCTAATTTTCAACCATTTAAGACCCCCTTCAACTCGAGTGATCCATAAACCATCACTGCAAAGCGAGAAATTAAGCCACATGCTTATTTATGAAATGCATAGTCATGCCACCCCAATATTAAATCTTCTCTCTATTCCATGGTGGCAGCCACAACGGAGTATGACTAGCTTCACTTGGGAGCCACCCCATCCCAAGAAAAATAGAAAAATCCAATTTAGCTTATTTATGAAATGCATAGTCATGCCACCCCAATATTAAATCTTCTCTCTATTCCATGGTGGCAGCCACAACGGAGTATGACTAGCTTCACTTGGGAGCCACCCCATCCCAAGAAAAATAGAAAAATCCAATTTATAAAAGAAACATATGTAAGTTAAAAATATATTTTACTATTTACACGTTGTTTTCATTTGTTAGTTTTGAGTATGTATGCGTGTTTTATTTATTTATTTACATCATATATAATTAATATTTATATATTTATAAAAAGTTATATTAAAAGCGCAATGTCTCAATAAAATATAAAATATAAATTTATAAAATAAACATATTAATCTAAATATATAAAATCGTGGATGCGGGTGCCTCGTAGAGCTCGATCAACTTGCCACATTGCCTCCCCAATGCTGAGAAACTGTCCTCGCCACGAGGCAACACATAGCCCTAGCGTGGGTACCATTAAATATGACATTCTGGCTCTGCCTAGTGCCATAACTGCAATTCATTTCGACTTCTATGAATTCATTCCAGCTCGTCCTGGTTGCAGAGTTCCCTAGCCATTTATGGGCAATGGTGTTGCCTCCCCTCAACACTTCTCCCTCCGTCTCATTGTCAATTTTTCATTTGGCTCTACTAATATTTTTTGCGCCTCCGCCTCTCTCTCTGCCCTTCAGACTCCATCCACCCACTTGCTCCACACTCCTTACAGTATCACTGCCCGCCTTGCTCACTCTACTCACTCGCTTAGCTTGCATTCTCAGAATTCAGCCACCTCCATGCCTCACCACCATCACATGCATCGCTACATAGGCCGAGGCCGAGACGCGCCTTCTCAACCTCCCATCCCTGCCATGGTGGAACACTCTGTGGAATTCTCCCTAGATATGGATTCGCTGGAGGTCCTTGACCCTCGATATATCTCTGCCTACATCTCACTTTACCTTCCTGAAGCTCATATCCTCCCATATGGTTCGGGGTCCAGGAAGAGGATGCGTAAATCAAATCTGTCACCTTATTACCTTTAGCAACCCCAGAAAATGGTGGCTCTGCCCATCAAGGCTTCGGAGGATTCTTCGGACAACGGTGGTAGCAACAGTTTCGTAGAAGGTTGCAAAGCAATAGAGCGGGTGCTCGTTTGACCTCCACGCCTGAGCTGGACCCTAGATTTCCAAGCCAGAGGATGACCCCTCTAATTATAGTTGCTTCATTGAGGAAGAGAAGCCTCCTCAGCAAATTCAAGATGACAGGCACCAGAATGCCTAGTGCCATGGTTTCTCCTTTTCTTGTTTTCTTCAACTCAATTATCGTTTCTATGTTTCTTTACTTTCAACACAAAATACTTAGATACTGGGCACTACTGTTTCATGTTGGTTTCCACTTTAGGGGTAGCACCTTTTATGATCTATGGACTGTTTTATGGGTTGGTTTCCCCACCAGGGGCAACCCCATTTTTATATTTTTGAATTTCCTCTTTCCCACCGAAATTGACTAGCTCAACAATTCTGGTGAAAATGATGAACTGTAACTTTTTGTATAATATAATAGAATCTAGTCATATTTTAAAAAAAAGCTAAATATATAAAATAAACATATATAAAATAAAAGTACAATATTTCAATAAAATATAAAAATTAAATATAAAAAATATATATACGTGAATAAAAAATATATTAATCTTTAAATTTTTTGTCATTATGTTAATTTTTTTTGTTGGTAGTATATCTATTTAAATTATATAACTCTATTGTCAATTTGTTGATTTTTTAATGATACTAAATATAAGTTTATATGTTTAAATATAGCCATAAAAGAAAAGTAATATTTAACTAAAATATAAAAGTAAAATATATGCATATTAAAAAATATAATAAATTTTAAAAGTTATTATTATTTATTATTTTTTAGTATGTGTTCTATTTTTCTATTAATAAAAATACATCTCCCTTTATTAAAATGGCATGTAGCCCATAAAACTTAACCCCATTACACTTTGTAGAAGTTACCATAAAAAAATAAAAAAAAAATATTTCTGGTGCTAAAACCAGATAATCCCTGGTAGTGGAGAAAAATGCCCAAGGGTATGTACATTTTCCCAAGAAAAAGATAAGTGCCGAGAGGTATAAATTTAGCTAGATGGAATGAAGAGGCTAAGGTTTTTAAATTCACCGAAGAAGTAAATAAGCTCCCAAGAAATAATTAGGTGAAAATACACTGCAAAAATGTATACATATTGTTATAACTTATTACCAAAATACCCAAAGGATAGGTTGTTGTAAATTAAATATTTCAACATTTAATAGGATTTTTTATTACGTTGAGGGAAAATTTACAAAATGGTTCATCTATAAATAGATTTTGTGCATTGTTACCAGTTGATAATACAATATTCTAGAAGGCCATGGCTCATTAACACCTCCTTTCAAGGATAGACTCATTAATCCCTTTTTTCACTTATATTGAAATAGGATGTTTTTTTCAATCTCTAGTTTTTGCTACTATCCTCATTTATCTTTACATCCTTTTGTCGACCTCCTTCACTTGAACCTTAATTTTTAACGAGTTTCATTTTGATTGATCATCCTCAAGATTTGTTTCTATTTTCACTAAAATGATTTTAAAAAATTATATATATATATATATATATATATATATATATATATATATAAATAAAAGAGTTATTACAAAGTTTGGTTAATATCCAATCCAAATCATTATCACTATGGATGTGTGTAGAATCTAAAATTTTGGACTAGTATGAAAAAATAACAATGTATATGATTATGGAAGTACATTTTGATTCAAAAATCTTGTGAATTTGTGAGGAATATATCTTGAAGGAAATGTTTTATAAGTATATTTAGCTACTCAAAGTGGAGAAAAATTGTTAAGGGTATGTACATTTTCCCAAGAAAAGGATAAGTGTGCATAGGTCTAAATTTTCCTAGATAGCATGAAGAGCCTAAGGTTTGTGAATTCACCCAAGAAATATTTTACAATGATGACTAGGTGTTATAGGGAGAAAACACGTTACAACAATGTATGCACATATTGTTCTCATTTTTAACAAAAATACCCAAAGCATAGTATGTTATAAATCAAATATTTTAACATTTAATAGGCATTTTTATTATTTTCACTAAAATTTTACAAAAAGGTTGAGCTATACATAGAGTTTGTGCATTGTTTTTTTTTACCATGGTGAACAGGTAACTCTTTAGACTAATCTAACGAAGGTCATAGGATCAATCCTCGTGGCTTCCTTATAACATCAATAGTATATTGAGCAACCTACAAGCCAAAGATACCATATCTTATGACACAGCAACAAGGTGACATGGGACCCCAAGGAGACGTTGGTCAACTGCCACGTGTCCTTGGTCTCCTTACTCTTCCTTTCCTCCTCTGTGGCCTTTTTATTCTCTCAGAAATTTATTTTTCAATTTTAGGAAAATTGATAAATAAATATAATTGGCAGCTTTTGAATGTTATATATCCGGCTTTGTATAAATAAACCAACATTTATAAACAAATGACTTTGTAACCAATGTCTAAGCCTTTAGACCTTATATTAAAATCAACATTCTGTGAATAAATAATTCATAAACAGGCCTTGGCCCTGGGCCCCGCCTTCCCAATCAATATCCAATCAATTGTACGTTGTACCTTAGGTTAATTTTCATGCATCTTTGTTCAATGATCACCCTCCGATGCGCCTGCGCCAGATCGACGACTCTTGGCGATTTCGCTCGGCGTTGTTAGTCGAAGTATAACGTGCGAAATGGATACAGAAAGGCGGGTTTTGAACGGTCCGCTCCGCCACGTGTCGATTCCTCTATGGAATCGCTCCTCGACCCCGAAATACCACCTCCGTACCCAAAGTGGTGCGAAATGGGGCAATCCGCTCTCCAAACCTACTCGCGGTTTTTCCACAGTGTTTAACCAAGGTTAATGTGGTTTACGTTCTCCTTCGTATTCATTAACTCGGGTTTTTGACCACGGTACAGGGTTTCTATCTTGCGACCAACATCGTTGTTTCCCTTTATAACCGGATTCGCCAGAGTTTGTCCAACCATTTAATGGAATTTACACCACGACACAGACAGAGGATGTGGAGATATTTGCACAGTGTTCTCCTATAGTAACTAATTTCAGGAACAGAGGTTTCAGTGCTTCGGACTAAGCGATAGCGCATACAAAGACAATTTCGTTCACCTTTAGGTACTCAACAGACCACACATATATTCAAGTAGGGAACAAATGTTAATTACATACGATCTTCCTGTGAAATCTCCCTCTCCTCTATACATCCGAAGGATACAATTATATACACTTACAGAGTGACTCTTCGGTTCTTTAGTGAGGACTGTTTAGAAAACCAACAGTCTCCTTACAATACTTCAGTGTAACTGATGTATGACAATTGGAATAACTAGACTATTCGACTTCTATGACTCTAATTAATCTAAATAATTACAATCAGCTAAGGTATTGACACCTAGCTGCAACATTCAAATATTTTCAAGCCCTCCTAGCCACAGCATGTGGACAAAACTTCCTACATTGTTGGCTAATGTCTAATGCCCCTGCATCAGATTCCTGAGTTCAATCTTCTTCATGGGCTCCTGTCCATGAGTTCTTCCACTGATCTGCCTATCTTCTGCAACATTTCTTTAGTCATCCAAGTGGCATCTTCCTCTGGCTTGTCCTTCCATTTGATCAAGTACTGAAAGTACTCTTGTCCTCTGGTCCTCCTGAATGATCTTTTATCCAATATCTTCTCTGGTTGCAATGGCTATGCTGGAGGTAGCTGCTCTTTCCATTCAATCTGTTCCTTGTCTGCTGGTCTTTCTTCTGCACCATCATCTTCATACTTGTACAAATCTGCAACATTAAAAATAGGAGATATTCCAACATCAGGTGGCAATTCAATCTCATAAGCATTTGCAGAAAACTTTCTAAGTATCTTGCATGGCCCAATCTTTTTGAACTTCAATTTGTTATACTACTTCTTTGGGAATCTCTCCTTTCTCAAGTGTGCCAAAACCTGATCTCCTACTTCAAAGTGGACTTCTCTTCTGCTTAAGTCTGCTCTGTTTTTATATTTGATGTTGTTTCCTTGTAATTGTTGTTTCACTTGTTCGTGTATGGCCTGGATCTCTGAAGCAAATTCCTCACCATCTGCACTCCTTAACTTTGCTCTTCCCAGATTTCTTAACTCTGATATTCCTTTGGGATGCATTCCATAAACAATATGGAATGGACTCTGTCCTGTGCTTCTGTTTGGTGAATCATTATATGCATATTCTGCCTGGGGAAAAATATGATCTCACTACTTGGGATGCTCTCCTACAAGACTTCTCAATAAATTTCCCAGACTCCTATTCACTACCTCAGTTTGTCCATCAGTCTGAGGATGATAAGCTGAGCTGAAACTTAGTTTGGTACCGAGTTTCTTCCACAGTGTCCTCCAAAAATGACCCAAAAACCTGGTATCTCTGTCTGAAACAATACTCTTGGGCAACCCATGCAATCTAACAACTTCCTTGAAGAACAAGTTAGCAACATGGGTTGCATCACTAGTTTTGTAACATGGAATAAAATGTGCCATTTTGGAGAATCTGTCCACCACAACAAATACTGCATCATTCCCTCTCTGAGTCTTGGGCAACCCTAGAACAAAATCCATACTCACCATGTCCCAAGGCCTGTCTGGAATAGGCAAGGGAGTGTACAATCCTGCATTCTGGCTCCTTCCCTTAGCATACTGACAGATTTTGCAATTCTTCACAAACTTGTCCACTTCTGCTCTCATCTTGGGCCAGAAATAAAAGTGACTCAGCTGCTCATAAGTCTTATCAGTGCCAAAGTGTCCAGGAAGTCCACCACTATGCTTCTCTTTGATTAAATTTTCTCTCATGGAACATTTTGGTACACACAGTTGGTTCTTTCTGAATAACAAGTCTTGCTACAGAAAATAATCCAGCCACTGGCTTCTGTCTGTTAAAAAAGGGTTGCTACATGCCTCAAATGATTCTTTAAAATCAGGATCTGTTTTATACAACTCTTTGAGAAAATCAAATCCTACAACCTCAAAATTATTTTCTTGAACAAGCAAGTGTCTCCTACTCAAAGCATCAGCTACCTTATTGGCTTGGCCACTTATATGTTTCAAAACAAAATTAAAACCTTGGAGATACTCAACCCATTTAGCATGCTTATGTTTCAACTTGGGCTGCTGTATAATATACTGCAAAGCCTGATTGTCAGAATATAACACAAATTCCCTGGACATCAAGTAATGTCTCCACTTCTTCAATGCCTGAACAATTGCATAGAATTCCTTCTCATAAGAGGAATACTTCCTTCTAGTATCATTCAACTTTTCACTGAAATAGGCTACAGGCCTATCATCCTGACTCAACACAGCTCCAATGGCTTCCCCACTGGCATCACATTTCACTTGAAATGGTTTAGTAAAATCAGGCAGAATCAAAACAGGCTTCTCTATTATCTTTTGCTTCAATACCTTAAAATTTATTTCTACTTCAGTAGTCCACTTAAATGGTTGTTTTCTCTTCTTTATGGTCTCAATTATGGGTGCATTAATCTCACTGAAGTTTCTTATAAACTTTCTATAAAAACTAGCAAGTCCATGGAAACTTCTTACCTCAAAAATACTCCTGGGTGAAGGCCATTCCACAATTGCCTTAACCTTTTCTAGGTCCATCTTCAATCCTTCTGCAGAAACAAAAAAACCAAAATACACCAAATCTTCCTTCATGAATGAGCATTTCTTCAAGTTTATCAGTAGTTTCTCCTGGTGCAACTTCTTCAAGACATGATTAAGATGCCTTAAATGTTCTTCTCTAGTTCTGCTGAAGACTAATATATCATCTAAATATACTATCACAAATTTCCCAATAAATTCTTTCAATACTTCATTCATAAGTCTCATAAAAGTGCTTGGTGCATTTGACAACCCAAAAGGCATTACCATCCATTCATATAGTCCTTCATTAGTCTTAAAGGCAGTCTTCCATTCATCACCTTCTCTTATCCTAATCTGATGGTACCCACTTTTCAAATCTATCTTTGAGAAATATTTAGCACCACTCAAACAGTCCATCAAATCCTCAATTCTGGGCAAAGGGAATCTGTACCTGATTGTGATCTTATTGATTGCTCTGGAATCAGTACACATCCTCCAGCCTCCGTCTTTCTTTGGGCTCAAAACTGTTGGTACTGCACATGGACTCAGACTTTCTCTGATCAGTCCTTTGTCCACCAATTCCTGTACTTGTCTCCTGATTTCCTCATTTTCCTTGGGAGTCATTCTGTAGGCTACCTTATTTGGCAGATTTGAACCAGGGATAAAATCTATCTGATGGCTGATCTTCCTCACAGGTGGCAGCTCATCAGATAAATCATCCACAACAATGTCACAATACCCATCTAACATTTCTTGTATTTCTATTGGCAAATCAGAAATCTTTGTAGAAGTAAGAACTACTTTAGGTTTGCAAACTAAAGTAAAGCCTACCTCTTCTTCTTCTATCTGTTGCAGATATTCTTTCCCGCTCAGCAACAAGGTCTTTGGATCAATCACTCTGCTGGATGGTTCTCCTTCTTCCATGGGTATCAATGTATGATGCACCCAATCTTTGAAGAACTTGTAGGTGTTCTTCTTGCCATCATGCACTGCTGCTCTGTCAAACTGCCAAGGTCTACCCAGTAGTATATGACACACATCCATGGGCATTACATCACGCAAAACTTTGTCCTTGTACCTGCCCATTTGCAGCTCTATCTCGCACTGTTCTTTCACAACCAGCTGGTGCCCATTATGCAGCCAGGACACCCTATAGGGAGTTGGATGCTCCCTTGTCTTTAGCTTCAGCTTTTATATCACCTCAGTGAAAACCAGATTGTTTGTGCTACCACTATCAATGACTAGCTGGCAGCATTTCCCTTGGACTTTGCATATGCTCCTAAACAAAGTCTTCCTTTGTGCAGGCTCAGCGACTTCTTTAACTTACTTCAACAGGACCTTATTTACCAATAGGGATTCTCCCCTTTCTGGAAGAATGTCCTCTTCAATTTCTGCTTCCTCTCCAACCTGGGCAACAACAACATTCCTTGGACCAACACTCACATTCTCTGGACATTCATAGTGCTTGTGTCCCACCTGCTGGCATCTGTAACACCTTAATTCTCTACCTTTGCCTCTGTCTCTGCCTCCTCTTCCTCTGTAAGAACCCCTTCTGCCCCTTGCATCATCCTCTGCAGATGCATTCTGAGGTGAGCTACTGTTAGCTCCGTCCTTGGGCGTAGGCTTCCCTCTACCACCCTGACTTCCCTTCCCACGGAAAGTACCTCTCTTCTTGGAAGACTGTTTCCTCAGGGGTTTCTCCTCTGCTTTCAAGGCCATCTGGTATGCCTCTTCCACTGTCTTGGGAGACAGAAGACCAATCTCATCTTGGATCTCTAGTCTGAGACCATTTACATATCTGGCAGTTTTCTCTGGTGTGTCTTGGAATTTCCCAGCTCTTATGCTCACTCTGTAGAACTCCTCTGTGTACTCTTTCACCATCAGCAGCCTCTTTCTCAGGTTCTGCATTTGTCTATAAAATGTCATCTGGTAATCACTAGGCAATAATTTACCTTTTAATTTAGCCATCATTCTGGTCCAGCTCTTGATAGGTTGCTTGCCAACTCTCCTCCTTTATTCCTGCACTCCATCCCACCAAAGTGCAGCATGCCCTTTCAGCTTTGTCACTGCAAACTTGACCTTTTTATCTTCGCTTATCTCTTCATAATCGAAGCATTTGTTCAGCCTATTATCCGGAGTCTACTAGTTCACCTGGGTCGGTCCCCCTGCCAACTGGCAGCCCCAATTGCAGGCTTAACTGCAGACCCCAGAACGATTCTAAGGAGCCTCATGTCGGGAGGAATTTCCCATTTTCTAAGCCACTTCCCATGTGTAGGGGGCTTTGGTATCTTGGAGATCTCGGGTCTATCTGCTCCCCACGGCATCCATCTTGGCTGAAGCCCTCTGCAAACATCTCCAACACCTACTGTATTGGCTATAGGTCTTCCTACGATGACACCTCTTCCAACCTGGACCGCCATGTCAGCATAAGTAAGCAAAAACTTAAACTATATGTGCCCACAAATGGCGTAGCAGCAAGGTGAAAATGGACCTGAGAATTTGGTCAACTGCCACGTGTCCCTGGTCTCCTTACTCTTCCTTTCCTCCTCTGTGGCCTTTTTATTCTCTCGGCAATTTATTTATCAATTTTAGGAAAATTGATAAATAAATATAATTGGGAGCTTTATATATCCGACTTTGTATAAATAAACCAACATTTATAAACAAATGACTTTGTAACCAATATCTAAGCCTTCGGACCTTATATTAAAATCAACATTTTGTGAATAAATAATTCATAAACAGGCCTTGGCTCTAGGGCCCGCCTTCCCAATCAATAGCCAATCAATTGTACGTTGTACCTTAGGTTAAATTTCATGCATCTCCGTTCAATGATCACCCTCCGATGCACCAGCGCTAGATCGACGACTCTTGACGATTTCGCTCGGCGTCATTAGTCAAAGTATAACGTGTGAAATGGATTGGAAAGGTGGTTTTTTTGAACGGTCCGCTCTGCCATGTGTCAATTCCTCTATGGAATCGCTCCTCGACCCAGGAATACCGCCTCCATACCAAAAGTGGTGCGAAATGGGGCAATCCGCTCTCCAAACCTACTCGCGGGTTTTCACAGTGGTTAACCAAGGTTAATGCGGGTTACATTCTCCTTCGTATTCATTCACTCGGGTTCTTGACCACGGTGCAGGTTTTCTATCTTGCGACCAACAGCGTCGTTTCCCTGTATAACCGGATTTTAACTTGACAGAGTTCATCCAACCATTTAATGGGATTTATACCACAACACAGACAGAGGATGTGGAGATATTTGCACAAAGGTTCGACTCTATGACTTAATTAATCTAAATAATTACAATCAGCTAAGGTATTGACACCTAGCTGTAACAATTCGAATGTTTTCAAGCCCTCCTAGCCACAACATGTGGACAAAACTTCCGTCGTGAGGAGGTAAACTTCTCCCCGCTTTACGTAGGTGATCCCTACTGTTCAGGGGTCTAGCAACAAACAAACAATGCTATGACGCAAGCTCCTAATTACGAATGAAAAGGCTGGAGATAGAAGCCTACCCGGATTCCAACGCTAGGATCTGAAGAAGAAGCGTCCCCGTTCCTCAGCCTTGGCAGATCACAATCCCTCCACGATCTCCGCGGATGAACACCTGCACATGGAAGAAACGAACAGATACAAGCATAGAAACCAGCATACGTAACTAAACATCAGTCAGAAAGGACATTACTCGCATTAACATGATCGTTAAAGCGAGTGGAACCATAATCATAGTCATCTATTAAAGTGATAAACGAATAGAAGTTACAACCGAGTCTCCGACGTCGCAACTCTCCTTCGAACGGTCCCCGTTGTCCACGCCGCAAAGCTCGCCAAGGAAAGGGAAACCTCTCCGCAGTCTCGTAACAATCCCCCCCCCCCTTAATGGGCCTTAAGGGAAAGAAGGGATTCTTTACAAGACAAAGGCACTTGGGAATATGGAGATGCAAAGCTTTTCAAATACTTCAAGACTTTCACTTCTTCCAAATTTCCTTCATTAATGGATGAAGGCTATATTTATAGAGGAGAGGAGGAGGTTGGGATCCTTTAAGATGGAAGGAGGCCCCATCCAGCCCCTTATACAATGAGGCTGTATGATATGTCAAGTTATTTAAAGCACCACCCTGATCATCCATGAAGTTGTTGTAATAGAAACTTCGCCTCTTTTTTTAAAAAAATTTCCATAAGCAGATTGGCGCGGGTGCTTAACTAGGACAGAGCGCCAATTGGCATGGGCTTAGTGTTAATTTTCCTCATTGGCACGAGGACATAACAGGATACCAGCGCCAAGGCAAAAACATGTGTTTTTAGGGGTCTCGGTTTCGTAAAATGATAAACAGGAGAAATGTTGTCCTCATGGAAAGGGATGCAATGAAGGTATTTTCAAGGCTTGACATTGCTCACAGGTCACATAATGGGTCCTCCATTGTGCGGGACGGGGAATGGTAGGGACGGTGACAAATTACTGTGTAACACTTCCTACATTGCTGGCTAATGTCTAATGCCCCTGCATCATCTTATTATTTAGCATGAGCTGAAACTCACAGAAAAGGGGGGACTACTCCTTGAGTCGAGATCATAGCAGGCCATATACTCAATGGGATTTGAATCGTGGTCTGGTTGGTTTCACCCAATGAAAATTACCATCCCAAGGGTTGTGAATTCACCCAAGAAATATTTTACAATGATGACTAGGTGTTATGGGGAGAAAACACACTACAACAATGTATGCATATATTGTTCTAATTTGTAACCAAAATACCCAAAGCATAGTGTGTTGTAAATCAAATATTTCAACACTTAATAGGCATTTTTATTATTTTCACTAAAATTTTACAAAATGGTTGAGCTATACATAGATTTTGTGCATTGTTACTCACCAATAATACAAAATTTTAGATGGCCATGGCTCATGAACACCTTATTTCAAGGATTGAATCATTAATCCCTTTGTTGACTTAACTTCAAATAGCAGGTTTTCTTCTAGCTCTCATTTTTACTACTATCTTATTTTCCCTTTACATCCTTTTGTAGATCTCCTTCACTTGAACTTTTTTTTTAGAAGTTTCATTTTGAAAAATCATCGTAATCATTAGTTTCTAATTTTATTAAAATATATTTAAAAATTACATATATATATAACAATTAAAAATACTTATTACAAAAATTTTAGAAGATCCAATTGAAATCATTATCATTATGGAAGTGCGTAGAATCTAATTTAGATATGTATGAAAATAATAGCATTCTATATTGTTATGGAAGTACATTTTGATTTAAAAGCCTGGTGAATGTGTGAGGAATATATAGTGAAGGAAATGTTTTATGATTAGATTTAGTTACTTAGAGGGGAGAAAAATGCCCAAGTGTATGGACATTTTCCCAAGAAAAGGATAAGTTTTGGGATGTCTAAATTTACTTAGATATCAAAAAGAGTCCAAGGTTTGTGAATTCACCCAGGAAGTAAATAAATTACCCAAGAAATAATTCTGATGATGACTAGGTGTTATTAGGTGAAAACACACTACAAAAATATATGCATATATTGTTGTAACTTTTAACCAAAATACCCATATCATAGATTGTTGTTAATTAAATATTTCAACATTTAATATGTATTTTTATTATGTTGATGGAAAATTTACTAAATGGTTGAGCTATACATAGAGTTTGTGCATTCTTAGTCACCAATAATACAAAATATTAGATGGCCATGGCTCATGAACACCTTCTTTCAAAGATAGACTCATTAATCCCTTTGTACACTTAACCTCAACTAAGATGTTTCCTTCAACCCTCATTCTTGCTACTATCCTCATTTCTCTTTACATTCTTTTGTGGATCTCCTTCACTCCGACCTTAACAAGTTTCATGACCAATCATCCTAATGATTAGTTTCTATTTTTACTATAAAAAAAAAAAAATTATATATACATATATATAGTTTTCCTAAAAGGATTTGAAATATATATATATATATATATATATATATATATATATATGAAATAGTTAAAAATACTTATTACAAAAATTGGAGAAGATCCAATTCAAATTCAAATCATTATCATTTTGGAAGTGTGTAGAATCTAATTTTGATCATTATGGATGTGTGTAGAATCTAATTTCGATCAGCATGAAAAAAATAACATTTTTTATATCTTGTGATTGTGTGAGGAATATATTGAAGTGGTTTTAACCATTGTGCTAGTTTAATTTTGAAAAATGAGAATTAAAAGGGAAAACATCTATCAAGCCACATATAAGAAATTCATAGTTCAATTTAGGATTAAGACTTTCAGAGAACACAACTGGAATGGCAATAGGTGCCACCACAACATAAAATGGAAGACCACCATCTCAACCATTCCAAATAAAAACCAAAAAATGGAAGACCAATTAACTGGAATGAACTATAGGTGTCACCAGAAAATGGAATACCACCATCTTAATGATTCCAAATAAGAACCATGGACTCCATTGAAATTAAAATACTTTATTGACCACATCATTAATGATTGGATTAAATTCCATAATTTTTATGTAGCATTATCATAAAAATGCAATAACTAATTATCATAACGATATAGGTCATTTTGGTAATATTTGACCCATTTTGTTGTGATGTCCACCTCTTTTGACCATTATTCTTTGAGCCAATCAGGATCTTCTTTAGTTGAAAACTCCAGGTCTTGGTAATGGGTTCCTACAGTACATAAAAACCACAAAAATATGATCACCAGAGTCTAATCCAATCAAATATATAGTCCATCATTCATGAGACTTCAAAATTTCAAATTTCCATTAATACATACCTTCGTTTGTTACCAAGGCTATAATGCTATCGGATATGTTGTCTTTCACACTCCATAATTCCACAACTTTGAAGAACATGAAACTATTAATTATTCCCTCAACTGTTAATTAGTAACAGAGAAAGATATATATGTAGAAAGAGAGATGTCTTACCCTCCACTGCTATATGGATCTCACAATCTATTGGAGAATATTATGTTGCTTCCAAAATGTTATGTTATGAAATAAGCTCCCAAAATAGAAGAAAAGACAGATCAATGCCTTATAAATCGACCACTTCGAGGGGGAAACCTCCTTTACCTTACATAAATTAACAATTCTTGGATGATACAAATGAAAAAACCTCCTTCTATATATAGGAGTTCATGGGGTCACAATATAATCCTAGCCGACCTAACAATAATAATGTAAGGGCACAATAATAACAATATTGGGGTTACAGGGGTACAACAATAACAATAATGGGGTTACACTAACAACAATAAGGGACTATACTAGTAATAGAGGGACCTGACATGCCCCTCTCCTTCAAAAAATTACTTTCCTCAATGCTTGAGTAGCTCCGGATGCTTCTGTATAAAATTCTCATCCTCCCATGTAGAATCTTCAAGGGGTAAGTTCTTCCACTTGATGAGATACTCTGAAATTGATCGATTTCGTAGCTGACGAGTTCTTGTTTCTGTGACTGCCCCAGGTTCCAATATGGTTTTTCCTTCCTCATCAAGTATTGGAAATATTGTCTGAACTAGAAGTTTGGCACCTATAACCTTCTTTAAGCATGAAATATGGAAAACTGGTTGCACTTGCGAAGAAGCAGGAAGCTCCAATTTGTATGTCATAGTACCAATCTTTTGCAACACCTTGTAAGGACCATATTACTTTGGCGCTAATTTATTATCCTTCTTAGCTTTCTTGAGGGACATTTGTTTGTATGGTTGTAGCCATAAAAATACCCAGTCTTCTACATCAAAACTTCTCTCGCTACGATGTTGATCTGCTTGTTGTTTCATTCAATTTTGTGCCAAATCATGGTTATCCTTTAAGAGTTGGAGAACTTCTTGTTGATGCTCGATGTGATCTTCCACTGCTTGAACCTTACAATTTTCTCTTAAAGATGATGTGATGAATGGTGGATGATATCCATAAAGTGCCATAAATGGGGTCATTTTTGTTGCAGTATGGAAGGAAGTGTTATACCACCATTCAACAATAAGTAACCGCTTGACCCATTGTGTTTGTTTATTAGATATAAAACAACGAAGATATCCTTCCAAACATTTATTCAGTATCTCAGTTTGACCATCGGATTGAGGATGATAAGATGAGCTATGAGCTAGTTGAGTACCCAAACAATAAAATAATTCCGTTCAAACGTTTCCAATAAAAATGAGATCTCTGTCACTTACAATAATCTTTGGGTTTCCATGTAGCTTTTGAATTGTTTCCATAAACGCATTAGCAATTGTACTTGCTTTAAATGGATGAGATAATGCACAAAAGTGTGCATACTTGGTAATTATATCAACTACCACCATGATGACACTCTTTCCTTCAAACTTAGGTAAACCTGTGATAAAATCCATTGAAATCTCCTCCCAACGTTGACTTGTAATGGGTAAAGGTTGTAGAAGACCCGAGGTCTTAATTGTCTCCACTTTATTTTGCTAGCAAACCAAACATTCCGCCACAAACTTTTGAAAATCAGATTTAAGGCCATCCCTAAAAAATTATTTCTTCACCCTGTGGTAAGTTTTTAAAAATCCTGAGTGCCCTCCTAAAGGAGAAGTGTGCAATTCCAAAATAATATTTTTTTTTAGCTGGGAATTATTACAAATATATAAGCGATCTTTGTACCATAAGGAATCATTTTTCCAACTAAATGTATCAGATGTAATAGGATCTTGTTGTAACTTTTGAATGAGTGTCCACACTTCTTCATCCTTCTTCCATTCATCCCTTCCCTTGCTTCGGTTTTCCAATCTGATTGGATAATAGAAATGGCACAAAGTGATGCTTCCACCTCTTCATCCTTTCTTGAGAGTGCATCTACAACAACATTTAGCTTCCCTTTTTTGTAGATGATTTCAAAGTCATAACCCAACATCTTTGTGACCCATTTTTGTTGCTCTCTCGAAGATAGTCTTTGTTCCAAAAAGTTTTTAAGACTATCATGATCATTTTTTACCTTGAAGTGTCTTCCCATTAGGTAAGGTTGCCATTTGTTTAGTGCATGTAGTATTTTAAACATTTCCTTCTCATAAATATATTTCTATAAATACTTTCCTTTGAGTGGATGAATTTAAAAAGCAATGGGTCTTCCTTCTTGGATTAAAACAACACCAATTCCACCTATATGGATTCTCTTTTTAAAAACACCAATTCCATTTCCTCAGGCATCACAATCCACAATGAAGGTTTTTGTGAACTTTGGCGTAGTTAAGAATGGTGCTAGGCACATTTCCTCTTTAACATGTTCAAAGGCCTTAGGCTCTTCAGGAGTCCATGAAAATGCATCTTTCTTCAATAACGTTGATAGAGGTACTATTATTCTCCCACAATTCTTAACAAACTTGCGATATTATTCTGTTAACCCAATAAACCCTCGCAATTGCTTTATGGTTGTGGGGACTTTCCATTCCTTAATGTATTTAATTTTTTTAGGGTCTATATTAACACCCTCGTGAGATACAATATAACCCAGATATTCCACCTCTTATACTCCAAAGAAACATTTGGATGTTTTTTCATATAATTGTTTCTCCTCCAATAGTTTGAGCACCCTGTCAACATGTTGAACATGATCCTTCAAAAAATACTAGCACAAATTTTCTAAGGAAGGGTTTGAAAGTGGAATTCATCAACCCTTGAAATGTAGAAGGTGCATTGGTAACGCCAAAAGGCATGACCAAAAATTCATAATGATCCTCATGAGTTCAAAATGTTGTTTTCAGAATATCTTCAGTCTTCATTCTAATTTGATGATATCCTGAACGAAGATCCAACTTGGTAAAATAAATTTCTCCATGAAATTCATCCAATAATTCATCAATCACAGGAATGCAAAATTTCTCTTTAATAGTGAGCTTATTGAGCTCCCTATAATCTGGACACATGCACCATGATCCATCCTTCTTGTGCACCAATAATACTAGAGCAAAGAAATAACTTTGACTAGGTTGAATTATATCAACCTCTAACATTTCTACAATCATACGTTCAATTGCGCTATTTTAGACATAAGTATATATGTAAGGCCTGATGTTTGGAGGAACACTTCCTGGAATCAAATGAATTTCATGATCATGATCACGAACAGGTGGGAGTCCTTTGGGAGTTTCAAACACCTTGGAATGATTGTCCAAGACTTTTTAGATATCTAGAGAAATAGATGATTTTGATGTTGGAACTTCTATTGAGCATAATTGTGCAATTACGGCTCATAGTTCTTTCTTCAAAATATTTTTCATGACATTAGAGCTTATTATTTTTCCTGGCTTCCCTGCAATACCCCTTAATTCGACTTCCTTTCCTTCCAAAAAAAAAATCAAGAAAAGTTCTTGAAAATTAAAAGCTATCGTCCCTAAAGATTGTACCCATTGTACTCCTAGTACAACATCAACACCTCCAATTGGAAGGGAAAGCATTGGACTATTCAATACATATTCCCCCATGGTTAGCTTGATATTATGGCATTTTCAAGAGCAATTTATAGTTCCTCCATTTGAAACCATCACTTGACATTCTGGTGCTGGGTATAGGAAAGAATTCAATTCCTTGGCTACCTTATAATGGATAAAATTATGGGTACTACCCAAATCAATCAACATTATTACCTTTTTCTTCTTGATATGTCCTTATATCTTGAGCGTTTGAGGAGTGGTAATTCCTGCCAATGCATTACACGATATGATCGGACTCATCTCTTCTTCTTCTAAGGCTAGTTCTTGGTGTATATCCTCTTCTTTTGAAGTTTCTTGTTCATTTTCTTGCTCTTCTTCACAATCTCTGTAAAATAATTTCTTCTCGGCACACTTACGACCTTTAGTGTATTTTATATCACAATTGTAGCAAAGCCCTTTTGCTCTTTTTTCCTTCCAATTGTTGTGGTGTCAACCTTGTAGGTTGTGGAAGTCTAGGAGTAGCAACACTTCTATATTTATAGATGTGAGTTGCAGGCTTCCTTATCGCCATAATTTTACATTCAATTTTTCTTGCCAACCTGAGTGCGTTCTCCAATGAATCATGTTCCCAAAGGCGAACTTCATGTTGGATGTTATCCTTTAAAGTCCCTATGAATACATCAATCATGTGTTCCTATGCAATATCATTTACCCTTATATTCATTTTTTGGAAGTCCTCAATGTGCTCCACCACTGAACCCTTTTGTTTGAGATTTATCAATTTGATAAAGAAGGTGTTGCTCTTTGTATCCTCATAATGTGCTATCATTTCCTCCATAAAAATTGACTAAGTGACAATTTTCTTACAGTATCAAAGCCATCAATACCATACAAATGTATTTTTTCTAAATGTAAAGTTGAAATGCATACCTTTTGTGTGTTTTTCACATTATTGAGATCAAAATATTGCTCCATCTATAGTACCCATGTTATGGGATCCTTGCTATCAAACTTCCTCATATCCATCTTTGGAATATGTTGGTTCTTCCATCCAACATTAGAGTTTATGAAATCACGATTAACATTTATTTTTTTCTCATCATGATTTTCCTCTACTATCTTTTCGCCATTAGGAAACATTTCTTATATCAACTTTTTCAAACCTTCCATGTCTGCTTTTAGATCATTCTTCATGTTTTCCATGTTTTCTTTCATTTTTTCTTCCATGTCATCCATTTTAGCTTTCATGCTAGCTTCCATGCCATCCATCTTAGCTTCCATGCCTTTCTTCAAACCACCCATTTTAGCTTCCATACCTTTCTTCAAAATTTCCATTTCATTATTTGTTGCTCTTTGCGAGAGCGAAATTTGGTGCACTTGCTCTTGTAATTTTGATATGTCATGTTGCACTTCTTTGTCTTCATGAGTCATAGTAGAGCCTTCTGAAGGCTTAATGAGTATTGAATTATTTTTAGGGGTAATTTTAGAACCAAATACTGATATCCATTCTACAATATTCCTTTGGAATCAATTCAAACTGATTTTTCACACAACACTTATGCAATTCGAAAAAATAAATACACACCTTTTTCTTGCTTTTGAAGAGCTTGATATTGAAACTGATTTATCTCTATGATTTCAGATCTTCAATATTTGAAATTTGGCCCTGTTGTAGCCCTCTAAAACTTCTTTTAAATTCCACAGGTCTAACCTATTTTGGAGTCTTCAAGACAAAATTATGCCCAATCTCCCACAATGACCTAATTATGGGTTGGTTCAATAAAGAGAACTTGTATGCATTCCACGTGTCACTGTTTCCGCCTTTGGCTCTGAAATTGATACACATAAAACTATATTTCGTGAAATTGCGGCCACTTTTTACAAAATTCCAATCTGATGCTTAGAGAGAGAGTTATGATGATGTTCCCATGACCACCTCTTTTAGATGAAATTAGGGAGCCTAAAAAAACCCTAATTTCCATAGATCATATCTCTGAAAATATTACGAACCAAGATTTGAAATTTTGACATGAAGTTCCTTCAGATTTCAGATTCACGTGATAAAAATTTCAGATTTTGAACCTTCGTAGAAAAACATTTATACTGAAAATGCTACGATGTCTTATTTGGAGCAGCGAAACCCTATAATCGAAAGCTCCGATACCAAATGTTATGAAACAAGCTCCCAAAATAGAAGAAAAGAGAGATCAACCCCTTGGAAATAAGACACTTTGAGGGGAAAAACTCCTTTACATTACATAAATGAATAATTCTTGGATAATACAAATGAAAAAACCTCCTTATATATATAGGAGTCCATGGGGTCACAATATAATCCTAGCCGACCTAACAATAATAATGTAAGGGCACAATAATAACAATATTGGGGTTATAGGGGTACAACAATAACAATAAGGGGGTTACACTAACAAAAATAAGGGACTATACTAGTAATATAGGGACCTAACACATTCCAACACTCTTTTATTTTGGGTATCAACGAAAAAGTAATAGTTTTCATGTTGGAGTAATCACCGCACCTCTATGGAATCCGTAATTCCCACCCAGGGGATCTTAGTTACCGATTTGGAATTTTACCAAAACCTGCGGGTTTTGGTGTAACGACAAACCTCTTCATGGTATTAGAGCTTGGACCGAGGTTCGGTTTCCCCTAGCTACGTTTGAGGGGGTGTTTATTCCCCCGAGATTTGTTTGAGGGGGGGTGTTGGAGTAATCATCTCACCTCTATGGAATCTGTAATTCCCACCCTCGGGATCCTAGTTACCGGTTTGGAAGTTTACCAAAACAAGCGGGTTTTGGTGTAACAGAAAAACCTCTTCAGTTCAAAGCCCTAAGATATACAAATGAATTTCATTAGTTATTAGTGGTCATCGTAGCCTGATAACAATTGTGTAAAATTATTAGAGCACAAATACGTATCTAGTTGAAGAATAATTGCACAAACTTGCCAAAATTGAAAAATAAAAATTGGAATTGAGAATGAATTTGATTCATCGATATTAGTTTTAGAATCAATACATAAAAGAAACTAAGTTAAGCTTATTTTTACATTGAATATCTATGGATAATTAAAACTAATTCAAGCTAAGTGTGCTTTATATTCTCTTAATGTGCAAATGCACCACATGCAAGCACTATAGTTAACTAACTAAATCCAAGTGCACACGACATGTAAGCACTTGAGTTAAATTTCTAAATACAAGCGCACATCGCATGTAATCACTCAAGTTAACTAGCTAAAGACAAGTGCACATCGCATGCAATATCTAGAGTTGAACTAAAGCTAATTAAGGCTAACTATGTGCATGTACACCAACACCCCCCCCCCCCCGGCCGCATAACTTAGGTGAGTGTGATGCAAAATGAACGAGGCCCAACAACAAGGCATTTTTAGGTACCCATATACAATGCATGAAAAGAGAAAATATGGACAACCCAATAGGAAGAACAACCCCCCCCCCCCCCTCTCAAAATATAATGCAAAAAGTAGAGAGAAGAGAACTGCTAAGTAGTCGTGTCCTTCACCCAAATACGATCTCGCATAAATCAAAACTTCTGCTCAGTGAAAGTCTTGGTGAAGATATGAAAATTCTACTCAGATCTACAACAGTACTGAAGATTAATGATCCCATCATGGAGCTGGAGGAACAAGCTTCATTTTTGGAAGTAGAGGTATCAACTCCCATGTTGGGATCAAGGACTGAATTTCTTTATACATGGTTGCATGCCAATATGGATTCCCTACAACTTCGCCATGCATTTTACCATCATATTCATATACCCTATATGAATGCATGGGAATGAATGTCTCTAGGGATGCATGCATGTGCACGTGTGGCTTTAAATATGCCTTTTTGGATGCATGCATGAGCATACATGGTGTTATAAATTCCTCCTTAGCTGCATGCATGGGCATGCATGACTCTGCGACTAAGGGTGCATGTTGGGCATCATGAAATTGAGACCTCATCACATTTGCATAATCAACATCATCAATAGTAGAGGAATCAAAGTCATCTTCTATTTTTTTGAAAGTAGTGTCTTCATCACTAGAAAAGGAATATATTTTCTCATGTGCGATGTCTTCGTTATTGGACAAGATAAAAATCTCATCTGCAACAGTTTCATTAACAATAGAAGAAGCATATTCTTCTTGGTCAACAATGTCTTGAGAATATTTCTCCACATTATTGGAGTCTTCACCACTTTCATGACTGTTATAATAACTCGATCTCTTTGCCTCCAAATGGTGTTCTTCTATATCATTTTCATCACCATATAATCCTTTCAATGTAGTCTAGATTTCATGTGGTGATTCAATATTTATGATCTGATATAGAATATCACGAGACATAGATAGACACAATCTTCCATAAGCCATGTCGGATCTGTTAAGCCAATCTGACTTTTCATCCTCTGACATTGGTTTTGTCTCAATTCCCATGACTATTTGGTACAAGCCTTTTCTCCTAAGATGAAGCAAAATCATTGGATTCCATTCATAGTAATCGTATGGAGTGAGAATAGTGGAAGTTGGGAATTCCATTCTTTCACTTTGTGGTTGTAGCAACAATTGCAACAATTATTTAATTTTCTGATCCATAAATCAAATCTCTCAATAATTTCCAATGCTCTAATCTTCAAACCTGCAAAAAATTGTTCATGCAACTTCTCCAAGCCCTTGTAGCTCTAATACCATGTAAAATTATTAGAGGACAAATACGGATCTAGTTGAAGAATAATTGCACAAACTTGCCAAAATTGAAAAAGAAAATTTGGAATTAATGAGAACGAATTTGATTCATCAATATTAGTTTTAGAATCAATGCATAAAAGCAACTAAGTTAAGCTTAGTTATACATGCAATAACTATGGAAAATTAAAGCTAACTGAAGCTAAGTGTGCTTTATGTTCTGTTAATGTGCACATGCACCACATGCAAGTACTAGAGTTAACTAACTAAAGCCAAGTGCCACCACATGTAAGCACTTGAGTTAACTAGCTAAAGACAAGTGCACATCACATATAAGCCCTCGAGTTAACTAGATAAAGACAAGGGCACATCACATGCAATATATAGAGTTTAACTAAAGCTAATTAAAGCTAATTATGTGCAAGTACACCAACAAGTTATGCATTCACATGATCTTTTTTATATGTTTTTCAGGCTGGGGATGGGAATTCTTACTTGTATGTGTTGAATGTGTACTGTAATCTCTCTGAACCTCTAGACTGTGAAGCAATTTTGTTTATTTCTGCCCGTTACTTTATTATTGCATCTCTCTCTCGCATCTTGTGTTGTATAGAAAACAATAATATTATCACACAATAATGTTATCACTAATCAATTGATCAAAAAGGTGATATATAAATCTCAATGGAAAGAAGAAATCTACAAAATTGCTTGAAGTCTCTCATCATAAAGCTGTGACAACCATCATGAGGTGTAATGTCATCCAAATACAAGATAGGTGTCGAAGAAGCCAGTGCACCAATTGTAATGTGTGGACATCTTAAGCGAAACCAAGCAACTAACACTGCAGTAGATCCATTATACATCAAATATAAATTATACGTCTGAGATTAATTATACATTAATATAAATTATATGTTAATATATTCATGTTAACGGTCACAAAGATAATTCTAACGGTTATGGTTTATTTTGTAATTTATTGATTAAATTTTACAAATAAATTAATCATACTTATTCAAAAATGTTTAGTGATATTCTTAATAATAATTATTAACAAGCATTTAGTGATATTTTTAGTATATAATGGGGATCAACATGAGAACACTATAAACATAAAAACATGTCTATAGACATCTATAACAGTTTAGGGTGTATTTTTAGGTATCAATTTATAATAAACAACAAAACATATTTAACATTTATGATATATCCAAAGTTTTTTAAAATCATATTTATCAATGTGGTTGATATAGGTTTATTGACATGTATCAACCACATTAAAATCTATTAAATATATCTTGTTAAAAGCAAATTATTTATAATTATGAATAACTATATAAATAATAATATTCATATTATTTAATATTTATACTTGTTATATTAGAATTATTTTGTATATAATATAATATTAGTTGTTACATATAGTTTTCTTTATATACTATTAGTTATATTTAAAATTATAATGTAATTAACATCTAACATAATAATAACATTTAATTTTTATTAATAATATGTATTTATTCTCACCATTATATTATGGTCAATAATTGTTATATATTTATAATTATAATTATCAATATACTTTATATATTTACTTAGAGTATATTAATAATATTAACTATATACAAAGTATATACTAAACTTATATATATATATATATATATATATATATATATATATATATATATATATATATATATATATATATATATATATATAATGATGATGATGATGATTAACTACCGCTTAGACCAAACTAATTGAGATACATGAGATGAACACTGAGGATTTGTGGAAAAAATGGCGAAAACCCTAGGTAGGTGCAGGTCGGCTCCAGCAATCGGAGCTCTCATGCGTGCAGGCGTGGGATGCGACAAGCATACTACCCTGTCAGAGCTCAACGTCCACCTGTGCACTCTGCTATAGGCCATGGGGAGTACGGGACGCTTAGGGACCATTTCGACCTAATCAGGATCCCGATGGAGTTTAGTAGAGCAAACTTGAATTTTTTAGCGAGACAACGTTTAGGTCTTAGGGTTTCTGAACAGGAGCGGGTCTTTCGATGTCATGGAGTTGGTTTAAGTCGACATGCCTATTATAGCTATGGGTTTCAATAATGAATACGTGGACATTGAGCCAGTGCCCGAAGACCTGCTCACCTACTGGGGTCACGAGGTATCAGAGAAGAATTTGGATCGTTTCTTTCCAGTCGATGTAGAGACTGAAAAGAGGTTTAGTGATGTGGGAGGAGTTCGCGGCTTATTGAATGGGGCAGCGCTGTTAGAAGAAACTCTGCAAAGTACTTTTAACGAGACGTGGAAGACTAGGGGTTCAAAAGGCTTTGCATCATCTGTGAACCCTATGGAATGCTTTGGAGGCGGTCTTCAATAGCCAGATCTTCATCCTTCACAAATCTCGTCTGGGCCAGGTATTTCTTTTATTCCGTCATACACTGAAGGCTTAGAAGATATTGTTGTGAGTTATGGTTTTTAAGGCTCGACGGGTCTGAAAGCTCTTGGGGAAGAAAGGCAACAGGGCGTGGAGCTAAGTAAAGGTCATGCTAAGGGTGAATCCTTTCTGTATAGAAGCCCTCCTCTGTGTCAGGGCTTTAATTCTTTGGAAAACCTTCTAATCTCTCAAGGGAAAGAAGTGGCTAGACTGGAACCGGTACTGGTAGATGTTTTGCCCCGATCTGCCCGGCTTTTGTCATAGTCCTTCAGAAGTCAAGATAGGGTTTATACAACCTGTGCAGAAGAAGGTGAATCTATGAAACTTTTGGATAGCCTTCAAGGAGACCGACAAGAGGAAGACAAATGTCCTGAAATAAGATGGGAATCAGAAGGGAGTTTGAACAGGGTAGGAGTTAGAGTAGTTGAAGGAAGGTGAACAGGGTCACCTGTTTAAGAAGCCCCAGTTGCACCCGAAATTCCGGTGGAAGGAGAGGAAGGAGGAATAAAGAAGGTTTTTGGAACAAAAAGAAAGAAGAATAAGGCCATTAGGAGGAAAGAAGAGCGTCCCTGTTGTGTTCTTGGAGTGGACATCCGTATAGACAAAGTCATGGAGGCAACTGAGACTATTCTCATTGGCAGAGTCTGAGCAAGGAAGTTCTCGGCTGACTATATCACTGAATGGACCAGCTCAGAATGGAAATATTCCCCGGGGAACCCTTTGGAAATAAAAGTACTATACAGAGGCTGGTTTAGCATCAAATTGAGCATAAATATTATTTAGATTGGGTTCTAGAAAGGAATTGGTGCTTTGGAAAGAGATCGGTTCTATTCAGGAGATGGACCTCGATGTTTGATGCACAGAAAGAAAAAATGGCTGAGTCACCTGTATGGGTAAAATTGTTGGGCCTCCCTTTACCTTTTTGGAATAACTCTGCTTTTCGATCCATTGGGAACACCCTTGGTCAATTCTTAGAAGTAGATATGTCTTTCCAATAAACAAGAGATCTGAGTGTGGCGAGAATTCTTGTAAACCTAAATACTAGAGAAGGGCTAGCTGATGTGATGAGCTTGAAGTACAGGGATTACGATTTTCTTCAGAATTTGGACTATGAGCACCTTCCATTTCGCTATCACAAGTGCCACAAATATAATCACCTTGCCAAGGACTACCCCCTTGGGCATCACCGCAGAAGGAAGCAGAAAAATATTTTTAGGGAGACAATCCCATCTGTCAGAGCAGAAGTGAATAGGATACAGGAGGTGGACCAGATGGAAGGGGTAGAGGGCTCGGACGTTGAAAAGGAGGATCCCTTACCTCCGGTGCAAATGGTGAATCAACAAAATCATCATGCAACGAATCCTGTTCTAAAGTCCTCACAGGCCCTGATCTCCCAATCCAAATTGGGGGCTGCTAGTGAGTCTCAGGAGGGTATGCCTCTTGTCTATAAATCCTCCTTATGCTCATCCATTTGTACTTATGTTTTGGATATAGCTGAGTCTGGTCCCTTCAAGCCACACCATATGGAACATGTGAATATGCATGTCATTTTGGAATCCATTGATAGTATCATTACGTCCCTTCCGTCTATTCCTATGGCCTCTTCCCCTATTGCTGTGTCTACCCCTATCCCATCCCTGGCCAGTCTTCCTGAGGTGCCTCCTTACAATATCAGACCTCTTGCAAATAGATTCTGGAAAGGAATTTTTGTCGAAGGGCTGGAGTCTGATCCTATCACGATTGGGCCAAGGAAGGCGAGAGGTAGAAAATAAAACCTTTTCAAGGCCCAGTTAAAAGCAAAAATTGACATCGCTGATGGGAAGCAGAGGTCTCTTCCCGGGGTGCTTAGAGCAGTGCGTCACCCCCCAGGGTTTTTGATGATTATCTTATCTTATAACTGTAGGGGTTTAGCTAGTCAACCTAAAAAACTAGCGTTAAGGGAGCTAGTAAAGTCACAAAATCCGGATGTGATGTTGCTCCAAGAAACTCTGGGGTAGGGAGAGGAGGTAAAAGGAATCCTTTCAAGGATGTTTCCATGCTGGGTGTTCCAGGCCTTGGATGCCCATGGAAGATCGGGGGGTCTGGCGATGAAGTTTAACTCAGGAATACTTAAGGAGATGTCTTCCTGGGGTTTTGAAAACTCTCTGGCGATAGAATTTTACTCTAACGAGCTTTGTCACCCCCTCCTGATCCTCAATTTTTATGGGCCTTGCTCGGAGAGAGAGCAGTTTTGGAACTGTCTCTTTGCCAAATCCTGCCTAAAAAACCCTAATCTCATTGTGGGAGGGGACTTAAACTTCTCTTTGGGGTCTTCGGAATCATGGGGTCCCTCGATGAGGGCAGACCAACTCACGGATTTCTTTACAAATAAGTTGGCATCTTCTCGTCTGGTGGATGAAAATTTAATCAAACCAAGACCAACATGGAGGAATAGAAGAGTGGGAGATGCTTGGGTGGAAAAAAATTTGGATTGGTTTCTCTTCTAAGAAGATCTGGTGGAAAGATCCTCATTTTTCACGCATTGGGTTGGGGAGGGTGGTTTATTTGACCACCTACCAACCTTCCTTGAGATTAAAGGAGCTCTGAAAAATCAGGCACTCCGTTAAAATTTAACTCCTCCTGGCTTAAAGATGAGTCATTCAACCCCTTAGTCCATGCCACATGGAGAAAGGATAACACAGGGGATACCCAAAACTGGAGTAAGCATTTTATGGAAAATCTGAAGAGCATGAAGAAAGCAACCAAGGACTGGGCGAATACCAAGAAATTAAAGGAGGAGGAGGAATTAAGACAAATCAATGAGGAATTAGATTTCCTTGAAAAGCCGAAAGGAGCAGGATATTCAAATTTGGATTCAAGGAATAGAATAAGGGAGTTGGAAACCGATAGAAAGAAAATTTTGCTGGAAAGAGAGGAAAGTTGGTGCCTAAAAAGTAGGGCCATTCGGCTCCAAGCCGGAGATGAAAATACCAAGTTTTTTCAAAACTATGCAAAAGGAAGGAAAAACATCAATACTATTTGGGAGTTGCAGACAGAGAATGGTGGCCTGGTGCAATATTTTGAAGACCTCTCTTCGCTAGGTTTAAACCACTTTAAATCTCTATTCAGAGCTCCAGCGGAAGTTTCTATAGCTGAAGTTATCAGGGTGGCATAGCTTTTTCCAAGCTATATAGATGAGGAAGGTAAAAACAACATCATGGACCGGTTACAAAAGAGGAAGTGGAGGATATCCTTAAATCAATGCAGAAGGATAAAAGCCCTGGCCCTGATGGATGGACGGTGGAATTATTTCAACATTTTTTTGAATTCTTAGGGGAGGAGTTGGTAAAGGTGGTGGAGGAGTCTCGCTGTACAGGCACAATCTACTAGCCTTTCAATGCTACGTTCCTAGCCCTCATCCCTAAAAAAGAACATCCTATTTCATTTGATGACTTTCGTCCTATTTCTTTATGCACTTGTATCTACAGGATAATTGCTAAAGTGATAGCCTCTCGTCTGAAACCTTTCCTCTCCAAAAATATTTCTTTGGAACAATTTGGATTTTTGGATGGAAGACAAATCCATGAAGTTGTTGGGGTAGCCCAAGAAACACTTCAAAACCTTAAAAAAAGAAGGAAAAAAGGAGCTATTGCCAAAATCGACTTGTCAAAGGCCTATGACAGAATTAGTTGGATGTACTTGAGGCTATTGATGACACATCGGGGCTTCAGTTTTGAATTCACAAGATGGGTTATGGGATGCATCTCATCATCCTGTATAGCAATTTTGATAAATGGAGTATCCACAAATTTCTTCAATCCCCAAAGGGGTCTCCGTCAGGGTTTCTCCCTCTCCCCTCTTCTCTTTTTATTGGCAGCAGAAGGTCTAATTTTGATGATCCATGAAGCAAAGAGACAAGGGGAACTCAAAGGTATAGAAGTGGCGGTGAATTTATTTGTGACTCACATGTTGTTTGTCGATGACATTCTGCTGTTCAGTAATGGTAGCTTGGAGGACTGTCGAATCCTAAAGGAGGTGCTGGATCTTTTCCTAAAAGCTACAGGTCTCTACATAAATTGCCAAAAATCGTCCCTGAAAACGTCTAGTCTATCTAGGGACGAAGTGGGTAGAATTGAAGTAGTGCTACAATTTGAAGTCAAACCTCTTTAGGACATTTTCAAGTACTTGGGATTTTTCCTTAAGTAGGACTCTTATCTCATCCAGGATTGGAAATGGATTATTGCAAAGATAGACGCAAGAATGAAGCACTGTAGTTTCAAATAGCTATCTAGAGCAGGAAGACTGGTACTGATAAAATCAGTGGCTATGGCCATCCCGGTGTACTGGGCTAGCCTTATTTGGGTCCCAAAAAGTATTTTGGCCTCTATCAATAAAATTTGTAGCAGATTCTTGTGGGCAAGATCAAAGGTGGAACATGTGACTCCTTGGGTGGCTTGGGAGAAAATAGTAAGGCCAAAAGGTTGGGGAGGATGGGGCATTAAAGAACTCCTTTCCTTTTCGAAGTCTCTAGCAGCTAAAATAGCATGGAGACTTATCACTGAGGATAACCTTTGGACCTCTGCTACAAAAAGGAAATATATCGATCCAATGCCAATCTTGAAATGGTTGAGACTACCACAAAAAAATTCAAAAATTCCTCAGTAGTATGGAAGGAAACCATAGCGTCTGTTAAGGTAATAGAGCAGGGGCTAGCTTGGCATGTGAGGGATGGTGCCTAGGTCAAGCTGGGTTGAGACCCTTGGGTGGGTTGTTCGAGGCGATACACTTTATCTAGAGACCTAATTGAGCTTTTGAACCAAAGAGGTTTTACCACTCTTAACCAGATTGCAAATCAAGCAAGAACAACTTTGTGGAGGCAAGAGTGGCTAAAAGGGGATGAGATGTAACTGGAGGAAAGATGGCTGGGGCAATGGGATACATCTCAGATCTCTAGAATTCCAACATCAGGATACAGGACAAAAGAGACGAGCTCAGATGGGTACACTCCCCGTCTAGAATGTATACCCCCAAATTCGGTTATAATTGGCTCATGTCCCAGAAGGGCTAGGGGGAGCCGAAGTGGTGGTTCAAACCACTATGGAAATTGAAAGGGTCGGCAAAGTCGAGGCTGTTTTTCTGGTGCATTCTCCAGAATAAAGTCCTTACCTGGGACTTCCTGCAACATAGGGGAAATATTGTTCCTGGATGGTGCTCTCTTTGCAGAGATAGTTTGGAATCCGTGCAACATGTTTTCCTCACTTGTCCCTACAACATCAATCTCTGGAATGAATCTCTGAGACTTCTTAAAATTCCCCAGCGATGGGAAGGACAGGAGGTGATGGAAGCCTAGCAAAGATGGTGGCAGGGAGCCCAGGTTCATTCTATTCCCTTGTTGATTGCATGGGAAACTTGGATTGCAAGGAATCATGTTATTTTTAAAGACTCACACTTTCCGATCAGCAAGCTGGTAGTAGAAAAAGTATCCATTTATGATCATATTCCAATCCCCTACTTACCTCAGCAATCTTGAGTGATTCAACAGGAATTTATCATGGGGGACATTCCATGGGTATATTTTGATGGGGCCTCGGATCTGAAAAATAGATATGGAGCAGGACTGGTTGGCATTCATGTTCCTACCGAAAAAATCCTCAAAGGCTCGATTGGTATGGGATAGGGGACAAATAATTATGCAGAGTTAAAAGCATTACAGTTTCTTCTATGTTGGCTCTCTTTCTTGAGAATGAGGGAGGTTCATATCTTTGGGGACTCCTTAAATATTTTCAAGTGGTTCAATGGGACACAACGATGCCAAAATTATATTTTGCTTCCTTTACTAAATGACGTATCCCGTTTAAAATGCTTTTTTAATGAGATATCTGTTTGCCACATTTACTGGGAATGGAACCATGATGCAGACCGCCTTTCTAAACAAGGCGCTAGGTAGGATATGGGGTATTGGATAGCTGTTGAGGTGGATGATGGGTTAGTTCGAGATATCGAACAACCTGTCTTTGCCTAAGAATCTCTTTGTTGTTACTGTTTTCCTTCTGTGTTTTAAACTTCTAAATAGACTTTATGTAATTTTGTTAATACTTTCAAACTCTATTTCGACCCCCGGCTGTTTTCCTCACAGAGGAGGCTCAGGGGTCCAAAATTCCTTTATATGTTTTGATACACTCAGAAAAATCGGATTAGTGTCTAATACACAATTTTGTTTTTTGGAGTTTTTTAAACTTCAACTAGGCTCAGTCTTTTTCACTCCTCTGTTTTGGGCGTTTTTCCTTGAATGGAAGCTCGGGAGGAGAAAAAAGGGAATGAGAACTCTATCAATTTTGATCAAGTCTGTCAAGTGAATGTTTCTATCATTTCACTTTAGTTGTAACTCCGTCTCTCTCTTAACAAGGGGGAAACACAGTTTGTGCAATGCACCATGCATATGTTATGTAACTCTCTATGATTAATAGATGGTTTGATTTTTTTTCTATGGAAAAAAAAACTACCGCACAGACTAATGTGGCCTATAAGACCTCAAAAAAGAATGTAAGTTTGAGCCTTCAAACTCTTGTTTCTATAATATATTATTTAATAATATAATATGTAATAATAATGATAATATATTATTAAATTTTGTTAATATATAAATAGTTATAACTGAAACTATAATATAATTGAAATATAACATAATAATAGTATGTTATTATTATTTATAATAAATATTTATCTCTCACCAATATAGTGAATAATTATTATATATTTATTAATATAATTGTTAATATCTTAAACTAAAAATATCAACTAAATAGATTATATATAAAAGCTAAAAAAATATTATATTATTATTTACAAATAATAATAATATAATAAATTCAAGGTATTATTAATATTATAAACACAAGGGATAAAAAAGTCCAAGAGACTAATGTTATAAACCTTGAGAATTAATATTTGAAACATAAACTATTAATAAACTGAAGGGATTAAATTATAATCCCAATGAATTATTGATATTATAAACCCAAGGAACCAATAAATTCAAGAGTGAGATTAAATTATAAACCCAATGAATTATTAATATCATAAAACCAAGGCATGAATAAATCCAAGGGTTTAATATTATAAACCCAAGGAATCTGTAAACTCAAGCGACTAATATTATAAACCCAAGAGACCCACAAATCCAAGTGATCAATATTAAAAAAACAAGGGATTAATAAACCCTAGGAATTAATTAAACCCAAGGGAATAATAAACAAATTTCATTATTAATATTATAAATTTAAGTGACTAATAAACTCAGTAGTTTAATATTATCAATCCAATCAATTAGTAAGCCCAAGGGATAAATATTATAAACATAAATGATCAAGAAACCCAAAGAATCAATATTAAAAACAAACGGGATTAATAAACCCTAGGAATTAACATTTTAAACCTGTGGGAATAATAAACCCGTGGGATTATTAATATGGTAAACCAAACAAATTAGTAAACCCAAGGGATAAATATTATAAAACTATGGGGCCAAAAAACCCAAAGGACCAATATTAAAAACCAAAGGAATTAATAAACCCTAGTAATTAATATTTTGAATTCAACGGATTAATAAACCCAAGGAATTATTATTATAAACTAAAGGGATTAAATTATAAACCCAAGTAATTATTAATATTATAAACCTTAAAAACTAATAAACCTAGGGGTTTAATACTATAAACTAAAATAATTAGTAAACCTAAAGGGTAAATATTATAAACGTAAGAGATCATCAAACTAAAGGATCAATATTAAAAACACAAGGGATTAATAAATCCTAGGAATTAATATTTTAAGCCCAAAGGATTGATAAACCCACATGACTATTAGCATTATAAAATCTAGGGATTGTTAATATTATAAAACCAAAAAGTTAGTAAATTGAAGGGATAAACAATATAAACCTAATAGATTAATATCAATTTAATATTAAAACCCAAGTGATTAATAAACCCTAGGAATTAAAATTTTAAACTTAATGGATTATTAATATTATAAATCCAAGGGATTAAATTATGAACCTAAGGAATTATTAATATTATAAACCCAAGGAATTTATAAATCCAAGGTTTTAATATTATAAACTTTTAGTAAACCCAAAGGATAAACATTAAAAACTTATGCGGTCAAAAAGGCCAACGGATCAACATTAAAAACACAAGGGATTAATAATGCCTAAGAATTAATATTTAAATCCAAAGGATTTATAAATCCACGTGATTATTAATATTATAAATCCAAACAATGAGTATACCCAACGAATTAATAATTCAAAGGAATAAACATTATAAACCTAATGGATTAATATTCAATCCTTAGACTAATAATTAACCCTTAATATTACGGTTTAATAAACCCAACGAATTATTAATATTATAAACCAAAGGAATTAATATTACCAAGCCAAAGAAGTATTAAACTCAAGGGATTGATGTTATAAATCCAATGAATCATCAAATCCAATGGATTATTAATATTAAAAACACAAGGGATCAACAAACCCAAGGATTATTAATATTATAAACCCAAGAGAATAATAATATAAATACAAATAATTAATAAACGTAAGTGATTAATAAACCAAAGACATCAATAAATCAAACTAACTAATATTAAAAACCCAAGCGATTAATAAACCCTAGGAATTAATATTTTAAACTCAAGGGATTAAGAAACCCAATGGATTATATTATAAACCCAAGGAATTATTAGTATTATAAACCGAAGTGACTAATAAAATGAAGAGTTTAATAGTATAAACCCAATGAATTACTAAACATAAGGGATAAATATTATAAACCTAAATAATCAACAAACCGAATGAATCAATTTTAGAAACACATGGGATTAATAAACCCTAGGAATTAAAATTTTAAACCCAAGAGATTAATAAACCCCTGAGATTCTTAATATTATAAAACCCAAGGAATTAATCAACCCAAAGGATTAATATTATAAACCTAAAAGATTATCAAACAAAAGGGATCAATACTAATTAATTATGATTATTATTATTAATTAATATTACTACAATTAATAATTAATATTATTATTTAAATTTGATATCATTAATAATTAATAAATATAAATAATAGCTGATACATCCGATTAATTATATATTAATAATTAATTAATTAACAAATCCATTTTAAATAAATAATCAGTGACATTGGTAATTAATAATAAATATTATAAATCTAGTGTATATAAACCCTAAGAGAAATATTATAAATTGCACTGTAATGTAACATTGCAACAATATTTGTCACATTTTCAATAACATTTCTCACAATGGGATGTTGGATAAATTTACACATTATTTCGATATCACATGCTTGACTATTAATATTAATAAGTGATTATGTTTGATTGAATTTCAAGGGCGTTGACTCTCAAACATAGTCAAACATGGTAAGCAAGAACATTAAATGTGGTTGACTAATTTTGTAGTGTTGCATTGCAATGTTGGACAAACTGTCATGTAATGTAACATTGCAATGTTGGATAAATTGTGATTTAATGTAACATTGTGATATTGACTAGAAACATATTATTGTGATATTGCAATATTGCGATATTATTGTGATATTGTGATATTATGAAACATTTTAAAATCTTAATTATCACCAGCCAAGGATGACCTTAAATGACTAGGGTTGACAATGTTTGACTTTGGTCAACCATGGTTGACTATAATTGAGTATGGTTGAGTACCATTGACTAATGACGACTATGAGTGAACAAGGTAGACTATTGTTAAGTATGGTAAAGAAAGGATTGACCAATATTCATCACGGTTAACTATTTAAACATTGACTATTAAAGTTTCTTTGTCGGACTACATTTGAATAATGTGTTTGACTATGTTTGAATCTCAATATTGATCAATAATAACAAGAGGTGATTATGTTTGGCTGAAGTTGAAGAGCATTGATTGTTAAACATATTCAAACATATTCAAACCTAATTGACTACATTACTAAACGAATGTGTTTTAAACCATATTAATATTAATATTATTAAAAATTTCAAACATTAACTATAGGAGATTGTGGTTTAACCAAGGGTGAACATGGCCTGACCAATTTCAACATGGGTGCACATGGTTTGAAAATTTTTACTATGTTTGACCATAATATTCTATGATAGATTATAGTTGTATATATTAATAATGTTGCATATCAATCATGGTCAACCATTAATGTGTTTGTGCTAGCACAACCACATTAAAACTTGTCTCTTTTTTACTATGTTCCAACTATGAATGACTATGGTTAATGCTTGTATGACTAGTATAATTATACGGTTGATGATGATTGACTATGGTTGCACATGGTCTGACTATGATTGACCATAATTGAATATGATTAACTATGGTTGTGCATGGTTTCTATACTATTTCACTGTGGTTGACCTTATTTCGACTATAGTTTTTCTATAGTTGACCATGATTTGAGTATGGTTACAATTGTAATGGTTGTTGTTGATGGATTACCATGGTTTGACTATGGTTAACCTTGGGCATCCACTATAGGTCTATGTGATCAACCATGACCATCCATTATGGTTGAATATAGCTCACTATGCTTCAATATAAGTCACCTATAGATAGATCATGATGCCCATATTGACTATAGTTGACCATGTCAAAATTAGTCAAATATAGTTAACACATGTTAATGTACAAATTAATTTATAAATAACACATTATAAACATGTTGATTAATTTAATATATTATTAAGGTGTCATAATTATTATATTAAAATATTACTAATATAATTTAAATGTTATGACCATTCACCATTCTTTAATGTAGTTCAGTATGCTTTAGTATAAGTTACCTATAGATAAACCATAATAGTCATGTTGACTATTGTTTAATACGATGTCTATATTGATTATAGTTGACCATTTCAACAATAACCAAACATAATTAACTTATGTTAATGTATACATTAATTTATAATCAACACATTATAAACATGTTGATTATTATATTATCAATATTTCTTTAATATTATACTAAAATATTATTAATATTATTTAAATGTTATAATAATATTATATATATTTCATAATTAAATAATATTAATATATTAAATATTAAATATAAACATATTTATTATATCAACATCAATATCAATAAATTATTTTAATTAATTAATATTTTCACAAAGAAAAAATTCGTAATTTTATTTATGAGTAAACAAAATTACATGTTACATGAGCTAGTAAACGTCCAAAGACGTACAAATTGCCGCAGATAAAAAATGCAAAGAAAAACAATTAGGATTTTCTCCCTTTTTTCTTTTCAACCTTACGCCAAGCACCTTGTGTTGGCGTGGTCTCGATAAGGACAAGCTTATTTTCTTCCGCTTGTGCTCCATTGTCCTTATCAGAGTCTGATGTGTCTGAAGTATGTGTTCTTTTGTAACCCCCACTGTCTGGTGCTCCCGGAATCATATCATGCTGAGTCTTTGTGGTGGTGTCAAGTGGATCTTGCATTTCCTGTTCTTGTGTGCCCAAGGAGGTATCTGTTTGCTGATTCTCATGTGGTGAGGGTTCCTCATCTTTGTCCTGTTGTTCTGGCTCCTCAGAGGGAAATTGACATCCTTTAGCAGCTTTTCCTGGTTTCTTCTTTTTTCTGTTGTCCCTTTTTGCTGTCGGGCATGAGTTTTGTAAGTGTCCTGTGCACCTGCATATCCGACATCTGAAGGCGGTGTTCTCATAGTCTAGATGCTGAGTCCATCTCTCTTGTTTATTATTCAGCATAATGCACTCTGGGAGTCCTTTGCTCAAGCCAACCTCCACACAGATTCGTGCAAAGGTGAAGATGCGCTCCTTCAGGCGTTGTGTGTCTGTTTTAATGTATCTGCTAAGGGTGTTTCCAATGCAGCCAAGTACATTTTCATTCCAAAAATGTAGCGGGAGGTTGTAGAGCCTAACCCAGACCGGCATTCTAGTAACCTCCATGGTGTTGGCATCAAAATGGGGAAACCATGGCGTGATGAAGAGTCCCGTGGAGCCCCAGAACCATGGTCCCTGGCTAAGGATGGAATCCTTGGCCTCAGTAGATGAAAATTCGATAATGAAGAACCCCTTGGAACATAGGTGTATTTCACATTCCATGGTCCAGTTTGTGAAAATCCAATGGAACAGCTCCATTGGTTTGGGCCAGAAACAGTTGAATCTGCCTATTATTGCTTGGGATTCGTAGGCATTTCTATGCTCATCAATATCTAGACTGTCTATGTTTATTTCATGCACATTGTCCTGCAGTTCCACAATGTATGGCTTGGGAGAGCTTTCTGCAGGGGCAGCAGGTGCTGCAGTTTTGTTTTTGTCCCCCTGTAATACATTTCTGTATGTACCTTTTGTGTTTACTGTTTTGGATGCACTTGCACCCATGGGTGTTCCATATGCTCTGTTTTGGCCCATCATTCCACCTCTCAGTCTGAGGTTAAGGCAAATAGAAGACTCAGTAGTAATGGCATAATATTTCAGAGTGCAGGTATCATCTAAAGCTTTTCCCCCAAAAATTAATGACTGTAAATGGAATGGGTACCCCGCAACAGCCTGGATTTTTTCCTTCAGATAAAGAATCAAGTCTGTGTGTCGAATCCATAAAATGATACTATTTCCAACGAGAAGCTTAATGAATATTTGGTATGGGACAGAGCCTACCTGAAGATCGATATTGTGGGTATGCAGACAACCCTTGGGTACATTCAAGGCGGGTGCGCAGACCAGTGTTCGGTCTTTAGCATTGTAAATGGTTTCGGCTGCTGGCTTATCCTGGATCCCCTACATCTGTGGCGGCCAAGCAAGTTCTGGTAACCCTGCAAATAAAATGAATGCCGGCGGGAGGGCAACGCACCCACGAAACCCCTCAAAGCTCGCGCCAGCACCAAGATTTCGGACAGACAGTAAAAGGGTTCCATCTAGCAAGTTTGAAACCCAGTGCGAGCGCCCAGACTGCCAGTCAGTGTAGCAGGGGGTCCCAAAAAACCACCCCACCGTCTCCAGGCCGCCCAAATGATTAAACTGGTTCCCACACCTCACAGTGACATCTCCACGAGGGACGGCAGAGAACCCCCAGTGATCGTTTCTATGGCAGCACCCCCCGAATAGCGAGATCCGACCAGCGGCGGCAGCAATGGAAGCAAGAAAACCTAGGTCAACAGACAAATCGCTCGCGCACTCCATCTCCCGCCTCTTCCTTCAGTCTGTTTTTATTAATTAATATTAATATTAATATTAATTAATTTAATTATTAACATTTAATTATTATTATTAATTAACAACATTTTAATTAATATTTTATTTTAATTGATTCATATATATATATATATATATATATATATATTAATTAATATTAATTATGTACTGAATAATTATTATATTAATCATGTATTAATGTTTTAATATATTAATCAATGTATTAATATTTCGTCTTTTCTCATTATTAGTTAGTTATTTCCAAGTTATGAATGTATATGTCATTCCAAATAAAATATTAAATGTAATGAGCTCATATATTTTTTAAGGGTAAAGCTATTTGAAATTAGATATTAAATGATATGTTTTAATGAGCTTTTATGTCTTCTCATTTCAATTTCAATTTCAATGTAAATATTAAATGAAATAAATTTACCTTTGGGTGATGTACCCTAATTTAACTTCCTCCAAATTTCTATTACACCAACTTTCATTTAGATCATTGCGCTGCAAGTTGGCAACCCATTAAACATTGTTTAATTAATACTTAATGATATGAGTAAACATTAAATTAATATTTAAAAATTATATGAACTTGGAATCAAATTGTGGATGCTTTATCTCATTATTAATAGTGGTGGTGTATATAAAGTCATTACTTTCATGTTGAAGAATTCTCGTAATAATAAAAAGTATTTTAATAGAGGTTTAAAAAATATTTTTATAGTATTTTTTTGAAGTGGTTAGGTCAAACTATTTGCTTTCTTATTAAATGCTATCATATCAAGCCAAATTGTAATTTTTCATTAAATTTATAATTACCATAAATTAATTTCATTAAATTTATAATTACCATAAATTAATTTCATTAAAGTGTACAATCTTAACCGTTTTTATATCTACTAATTTCGAAATTTTACATATTAATAAAATTTATTTATATATTTAAAATATAGTTTTGAATTGGGAGAGCATTTATCCATCATATTTTCTCATTTAGGTAGGCAAGAAGAGTTATTGCTCACATAAGTATGAAGAGTTAATCTGATAAATTAAAGAATTATTGCTCACATAAGTATGAAATTGCCTTATCAAACTTTTCATTTAATTATGTATTTGTCCTTTCACATAGTTTTTTTTAATAGTTCAAAGTCTTCTATAATAGAATATTTTTTCTCTTCTTAACATTGTTTGGAATAAAATCCATAGTAATAAATAAAAAATAAAATAGAACGAATTTGTAGGCATTTCAATATAACAAGTTTTCCAACGATTAAAAAGCTCTAATAATTATTTTCAATGGTTAGTTTAATTTATATTTTCATGCATTTGTCATCTAATGAAATCTCATATTTATTTGTGCATTTGGAAATTAAAGTATATGATATGTAGCAATGGTGAATATACCATTAGCTAGATATGAATATGGTTGTAATTTATCTCTTTACAAATATCAAAATGTGACAAGCTACGATTGATAGAAAATGTCAATGGAAAACTGGAGCCGGACATTGAAACCCTATTCTAAAACTCTATGTCCAAAAATTTTCAGCATAACATATCACACAATTACTACAATAGCAATGTAATAAACAAAACTTTGTTATTCACGACCATGTACCGTCCAAATAATATATCTAATAAATTGATATGTTTTAACATGGAAAACTTTTTCAATATGTTGCTAATGAAAAATAAACTATTGAAGGGTTTTAACACGGAAACCTTTGTATTGTGCCGCTATAGATAAATCAACTTTTGTGTATCACCTCCATTGATATTCTGTCAAAAATGGCTACCGTCCAAATAATATGTCTAATAAATTGATGGGTTTTAACATACAAAATTTATACAATGTGTTGTTACTCAAAATAAACTATTGAATAGATTTAACATGGAGAACCTGAGAACCTTTGTAACGTGCGGCTAAAGATGAATCAACTTCTTCTGTCTTCACAAATTTTATTGTGCCATGCGACTGAAAGTATTGCACCCCATGTAGTTTATTCTAACGAATTATGGAATTCCATGGTATTGTCCAAAATGAAATCAATGATATATGGTATGCCTTTTTTTAATTCCTTCAACCCCAAAAGTTCTACAACGAAAAAAACTGCGAGGGAAAAAGAACCTCAATCTCGTAAATATTTTGAGGCATCATGCCTGGCTTATCAAATGAAAAAATCACAATATTAGATTTGATTAGAAATAAATCAAAATATTATAAACTGCTTCGGAATTCATTAAAATGTAATGGATTGCTCAATAATTAAAATGAAAATATGATGCAATATTTGGAAAATGCCAACAATATTAAACATTTAATGACAGCTCAATATACACTATACAATCCTCCATGATTTCTTTCTAGTGTTCTCTTTTGAATTTCTCATGGTCGGGTCCTTTAAAATCCACTATGCAATCTCTACACCTACTCAAAATTAATATAGTTGGATGGTGAATGAATCGAACCCATAATGAATAGACGGATATTTGGGTGATTTAAGTTTTTGAATGCATATTTTTTGACATGTAATGCACACGATGCAATCTCCATGTTTGAGTTTTCCACATTTCCAATGTACATTTCAATATTTTATTATTTGGGTGATTTAAAATTTTGAAATGCATATTCTTGGAATTGTAACGCACACCATGCAATAGTCATGTGTGAATTTGGCCACTTTTCTAATCTAAGTTTCAATATTTTATTTTTAATTTCATTTTATCTAATTATTATAATTATTATACTAGTCATGAACCATTAGTAAAGTAAAATTTTAATTAAGATTTGGTAAAAAAATAATTTAAACAGGGACTAAATATTTGATTTAGATATGTAAGGAAGTTAATTTCATGCATTTTATCCATTGATATAGTGGCGACGATGAGAATATGTTGCATCTTTCAATTTACACTATTAGATCAGAAATTTTAATTCACAAAATGGTTAAAGTTGTGAATTCCAATAGGGGGAAGCCTATCTGCTTAATAAAGTTGTCAATTCCAATAGGGCGGTGTCGATAGGCTTAATTAAGTAAACTATAATTTAAAATTAATTTAAACATATATACACTTTAAAAAACCTTGAATAATATTTTGAATTATAGAGGTTTATATTCACTTTGTCATGGAGATTTTTAATAAGTAAATAGGTTACAATATCCCAATACCATGGCTTATCAATACCACATTGCCTAAAAATCACAATTCATTTCATATCACACTTGTTTATTTAACATACTTTTTAATTAATTTATCTTACTAATTTCTAAATAATTATTGATAATTAAATTAAAATTAAGACATAATTTTTTGAGAGAGAAAAATGGAAATTTCATTAATGAAAACAAAATTACATGTTGCAGATCATAAAAAACTCATTAAGGGTCCATCACAAAACAACAACAAAATTTACTTGTTGGAAAAGATATAAAAATCTTCCAATTTATTTTTTTCATTTTCTTCCTTTTTACTTCCAAGCACATTATATAGGAGTTCCAAGAAATGTATCATTTTCCTATTCAATTCTCTCAAAGACTCTAGAGATTTTAGTTCCATGAATCCCTTCATTCTTTGTTTCTACTATTTTGTTTTATATAAAAATATTCGAAACCACCATCTATTGACTTTGGAGGTGGTTATGTGGTTATTGTTGTTTCATTTGCTGCTTCTTTTTCTTTCCATGGTGTGTCCTTTATATCTGCCTCTTCTTCCTCATTAGGAAGAGGGTGCTCATATGTTTGTCAATGCTTTGATTTAGGCCTTTCTCCATTTCTCTTATTCGCAGATTTTTTAGCCAAAGGCCATCTATCTTGTAGGTACCATGTTTGGTTGCATACATGACATCTAAAGGGTGTGTTTTCATACCTGAGTTCTGAGTCCACGGGAATTTCCCATTAATTGAACATTATCTAGCGACCCCTTGCTGAGGTCAATCTCCACACAAATTCCAATATATGTGAGATCCCCTCCGTTATTCTCTCACTATCTATTTTTATAAAATCTCCCAAACCATTCCCAATGTGTTCAAGAACTTGATGGTGCCAAGAGGGAAGTGGGAGATCAGGTAGCTAGACCGAGATGGGCATTTTTTTTATCTCCATTGTTATATCCATTTTTGATGCATCAAGTTCCTGTAACTAGTGTGATGAATAGCCCGACTCTTCCACAAAATGACTAACCTTCCTCCAATATTTATGGTAATATTTTTTTGAGGTAGGGTGAGCAATACAAGATCCCTTCAAACATCATTAATATCACATTGAGTAGTCCTATTTGAGTAGATCCATTGGTAAATGTCTTGCAACAAAATCCAAAGTCCATTAAAACTACATAACATAAGTAATATAGTCGAATATGAGTAGAACCCTTGGTAAATATATTCCAACTCAGGCCATTTTGAGTAGATCCATTGGTAAATATCTTCAACTTAACTCAAAATCAGTTAAAATGACGAATGGCTTTCTTTGCATAGAAATATAAAAACATGTCATTTACATGAGAATTCCTGATCTTGATCTTGATCTTTCAGTGTTTCTCCATCCTTTCCAATATGTAAGGTCCGAGCAAAATTCCATCCTAAAAAGGATGTAAGGGCCTAGCAAAAGCCCAACTCTAAGTGTTTCCTTCTCGTGCTCTGCACTTCTTTTGAGAACATCTTTATAGGAAACTAAAGGCCCAAATCCTGATCCTACACCAAAAATACGGTGGAACCTTTACTTAGAGTTCTCTTGTCCTAAAAAAAATTCTGCGTGCAAGATTTTGATAGAAATAATTAGTATATTTTATTTTAACGAGCATTTTCATGAGAATTGTAGATTCAAAAATTATTTTCGGAGCCAAACAACTAACCTCACTTTACTATTTGATTCTGGATATTCCTAAAACTTGCAATATACATCATTTTAACATATTTCAACTTGTAGTAGTCAACCATATGTGCACTATCTATTGAGGCAACATTTTAAACTGAAGAATTAAATATTATAGGAATCATATTTCCACCAAAATATGCTCTGAAGACGATGGCAACACATTTTTATGCAGATAAGTTGTTCTTCACATCCAGAATTAGTGTTCCACAATCAAACAACACTTGTGTGGAAGTCAATGACCGAGTTTGAAGGCATTTCTAAGGGATTCCTTTAGACTCCCAAAGGGAATCGATAATCCATAGTATCAAAGGGACCCATAAGCATCTTACTTCCACCATAAGATGCACCGAAGACGATGTCAAAGTAGTTTTGTGCAGAAAAGTTTTTCTTCAAGTCTAGAATTAGTGTTGCGTAATTAGCCATTTCTTATGTGCAAGTGAAATAACCGAGTGTAAAGGCATTGAAAAATGTTAGAATTAATGGATAAATATAGACTTAGTTGTTTATTGTTATAAGGATAAGATTGACACTCTAAGATTAGGTGTGAGATCCTACTATCTAGGGAGTGGTTCAAACCACCTTGTTAGTGTGCAAGCCTATATGTACGAGGTTCTTCTAAACAAATGTAGTGCATTGTGTGGAGTGCTTGGGCACTCTCTAGGTACTTCACCTAGAGAGCCACTTAATTAATAGAATATCGGATTTTAACATGGTATTAGAGCTATAAGGTCGAATCAAAGCGAGAGTGATTTTGATCCTTGTAAGTATCCATGCGGGAGAGGAAAATCCCCTGATGACCTTAAGGCGAGGTTGAGTGATGCTATTTTTTTTCCTTAAAAGAAACACTTATCAACGCGTTCGTATTTTGCACAGACTCGCCGATCAACGCAGATCTGTGACAAAGAAAAGCGGTGATCCTCAAAATAAGAGCAGAATTGATCATAGAAACTACACTGATTAGTGATGACACTTACGATTTTCTTGTCCAATGCGACCAATGCGGCCTCTGCGTGATTAAGGAGAACTTGAGTGCTCATGTTGAAGGAGTCAGTGTGCTTGGATTGAAGGAGCCAGAGAGCTCATGTTTTGGAGCATCGTTGAGCCAGAGAGCTTATGTTGTGGAGCGACGTGGAGCCAGAGAGCTCATGATGCGGATTGTCGATTGAAGCCAAAGAGCTTTTTCCTATTGAGTGAGAGAGCTCGTGCGTACAGATCCAGTGAGATCACGTCAGAGGAGCCAGAGAGACATGGCATCAGAGGCCTGCCAGAGTGGTCAAAGATCAGGTAGATATGTTTCTTGCAATTGCTATTTTTTTTTTTGTGGATCTATGGTAGATCTGGTTGTAGATTTTATTTCTAGTCAACTGTCGAAGGTCATTTTTTATTATCAAGATGAATAATCTGATGGAGGTATACTTTAACGAGAGCAGCAATCTTGACAGTTCCAATTATTTTAATTGGAAATTCAAGTTACATACTATGCTAGAAGATCATAGTGCATGGGGGATCACCAATGGAGATGAGGTGAAACCTACAATTGCAGCACATTAGGGGAATTTTGAGGTCTAAAATGGGCCTCCTACGAAAAATGTACAACAAAAATAAAATTTATGAGAACCAATAGGATTCAAGATGATGATGTCAACCATATGAGATGATTCACCATTTTTGGAGTCAAAGAGTAAAAATATTAAAAAATAATAAAATAATAAAACTACTTTTTGAACTCCTATTTTCAACTTATCTCCCTAAGGGTTTACTCAAATATCGAGTCGGAGTACTCATTAGATGAAAAATTTAATTTCTCATCTAAGGAGTACCCATGTTGCATACTTTTGATGGACCCTACTACAAGAAAAATGAGAAATACATGAAAAAAAGTGATTGCAATCATGTTTTTCATGTATTTATCATTTGTTGTGTAGCAGAGTCCATCAAAAGTATGAAACATGGGTACTCCTTGGATGGGGAATTAAATTTTGCATCCAATGAGTATTATTGCTCGAAATTTGAGTAAAACCTTAGGGATATCAGTTCAAAATATGAGTTAAAAAGTAGTTTTTTCTTTTTTTCCCTCTAAAATTTGATGATGTAG